>JACEFI010000034.1:0-203317 GCA_020102295.1 Metarhizium humberi
AGTCAGCAAAAATAGCTCTATTTTAGCGTACTAATTATATTACGTAATATTAGCTTATAAAATAGGTAAAAATTACATTTACTAAAAACTACACTAAATGTAATATATAATTTACTATACTAAAATTACACTACACTACAATTCACTAAAAATTACAAAATTACACTCTTGTTACAGCTCTGTTAAAATATAAATAATAATAAAAGTAGTATTTTTAATTATAAAAGTAAATTAAAGCTATTTTTAACCTTTTTAACCTTTTTTATTAATAAATTTTAAGTTAATTAAATGCTTATAATAAATTTAAGGTTTTTAATAATAAGTTTTCTTAAAAGGTAAAAAATAAAAAGTTACTTTTACTTTTAATAATCTTTTAATATTAATAATATTATTTAAATAAATTATTAATTTAAAAGCTATTTAAAACTTTATTTTTTTATTTTTTTTTATTAAAGTTTAATAAGTTTAAAATATAATTATTTTAATAGCTAAAAAATATAAAGCTAATTAAAGCTATTATAATTATAAAATTTAAGGTTAATTAAAGCTTTTAAGTATTAAGTAAATTAATTTAATAAGCTTTTATTAATACTTTTTATTAGCTTATAATTTAAGCTTTAATTTTTATATAATTAATACTTTTTAATATTAATTTATATTTTATTAAAACTTTTTTTTTAAATTTTTAAAATATAAGTTATAATTAAGCTTATAATAGCTTTAATTATTTTAAAATATTATTTTTAATAATTATTTATTACGACCCAGTCACAAGCTGCAGCGTAGGTCACAGGTTAGGCCGGCTACATAAGCCACGGGACAGCGCAGGCACAGCGGGTAACGGATTAATGGTCAGAACAGGCCGCCAATAAGGAAGAGTTCACTGGCTATTCAGTGAACTCCAGACGAACCTATAGCACACATGTAACCATAGTTCACCAGGACTTCAGTAAATAGAAGGTAAACACTATAGTATATAAGGACCCCCAAATTCGCTGCATAGATAGACTCTAGCTCCTTAGCTTTTAACACAGATCATTACATTAAATAAGCTTCGCTTACCACTCTTTAACTCTAATCACTTAGTTACGGTCTACAACCTATCACCAACGTAACACCTAACTGCTCAGATTGACTGCCCTAGTGGTTCTGCCAACATAAACTACAACTAGTTTATCCCTTGGGAACCTTAGCCGTTATATTATTATATTATAATAATTATTAATAATTTTAATAATAAATTATTAAATAATTAAAAAAGCTTTTTAATACTTTTAATAAGCTTAAATATTAATTTAATAATTATTTTTAAGGAATTTAAGCTTTTTAAATTAAATTTTATTAAAGTTTATAATTATTATAACTTAAAAGTTAATATTAATAAATTAAGGTTTTTTTAAAAAAATAATAATTATTTTATTAAGCTATTAAAAGTTAATTAAATATTAAATACTTTAATTAATAATATACTTTTTAATAATAAAAATCTATTAAAACCAGCTATTTAAACCTATTAAAATTATTAATAAAAAACCTTTAATATTTATAATTAAATTATTTTAAGTTTTTTATTAAAAACCTTAAATATATTATAATTTAATATTAAAATATTTTAAATTTAATAATAAATTTAAGCTTATAATTATTATAATTAATAATTATAAATTAAATTAAAGTATAAAATTATTTTTATATTTAAAGCTATTTAAAAAAAAAAATAAGCTTTTTTTATAAATATTAATTATTATTTAATTAATTACTTAAAAAGTTAATAATTAAAGGATTTTAATTATTAAAAATTTAGCTTTTAAATCGTTAAATCCGATAAGGACGCGCTATAAGGCTAAGGCGGACTTACTCTAAGTAATGTAATAAATCTAACTAGTTTTATAGTAAGAATTATAAGCAGTATAGCCTATATAAAGGCTATAAAGCTAATTATAAGCTTTAATAAGGCTAAACTTAAAATAGGTTAGCTATAAATAAGTAATAAACTTAAATTAAAGTATATACTTTCCCTTTAATTAATAAATTAATAGGTAAACTAATAAAGGGTAAACTTATAATAAGTATAATAATAAAGGGTATAATTATAGTAGGTATAGCTTTAATAAGCATTAGCTTCTTAGTAAATGCTTTTCTAGCTAGCGTTTTCTTAGCTAGTAAGGCCTTAAACTTCTTAAAAGTTTTATAAATAAGTATTTATATATTAAGTTAAATAAAAATTTAAAGTAAAATTAATATAAATATATTTTAAGTAATTAATAATTATAAAAAATAAAAATTAAAAGCTAAAAAAAAAATTTTTAACTTTTAAAAATAAATTAATATAAAGCTAATATAAAATTATAATAAAGCTAAAATAAAAACTTATAAATTAATATAATTTTAAGGCTATAAAAATAAGTATAAAGCTATAAAAGTAATAATAAAAGCCCCCTTTAAATTTAAGGTTATATACTTTTTTAAAAATATAAAATAAAAAAAAAAAGAAAAAAAAAAAGCTAAAACTTAAGGAAATTAAAGCTTTTATACTTAAAGCTAAAAACCAGCAGCTATTATAACTAGCTAATACTAGCTATTATTAAGTAAGCTATAATAGCTATATTAAATATAAAGTAAGCTTAAAAGTAAGCTAAAAGTAAGCTAATATCTTATATATAAAACTATTAAAATAAGAAA
The DNA here is from genome assembly GCA_020102295.1 of Metarhizium humberi. Taxonomy (NCBI): domain Eukaryota; kingdom Fungi; phylum Ascomycota; class Sordariomycetes; order Hypocreales; family Clavicipitaceae; genus Metarhizium; species Metarhizium humberi. Next base: position 2,683 of record JACEFI010000034.1, read on the forward strand.
TTAATATTATTAAACTTAATATAAAACTATACTTTAAATAATATAAAATTAAGTTAAATAATATTTTTAAAAGGTAAAAGCTTAAAAGAAATAAAAGAACCTTTTTAAGGTAATTAAGTATTAAGTTAATAATATTAACCTTTTAATAATATAAATAAAAATATATTAAACTTAATAAAAAGCTAGTATAAAAACAGGATAATTATAGGTTTTTAACCATGTTTTTCCTGTAATATTTACTAGCAGAGGTACTAAAGCTTTAAATAGTAAGCTAGTATAACTAAATAATAATAATAAAAATTTAGCTTTAATAAAGTAATAATATAAGCTTTTTAAAGGCTTTTAAAAGCTTTATTTTAATAATTATCTTAAGGCTTTTAAGGCTTTTTAGTAATGCTAATAAATAGCTTCCTTTTTCCATTAAAAGGGGGCCTTTAGCGTTGACACTGCGCCTTCCACCTCGAATCGCTGGGGTCCGTTGAAGTTGTCGCTGGTTCCCAGGTCATGGCAGACGCAGGCGACAAAGAGGAGAGGCAAATTGTCGGGTTGCGCCCATTCCGAGCCTTCCTTCTCGGCCAACCACTGGGCCGCGAAAAACACCCGGATCGAGTGATTGAAGACGGGCCGTTGCAGCGTCTGCCATGCAAGGCCCAAGGCGCTCGAGCAGAGCGTCGTTTGGGGGATTCTAGCTAGCACCTCTGGCGGCAGGACAACCTCGGCCTTGTTCCTTTCCATGTTGGTGCTGTATGGGAGTTCTTCACGTGGGCGGGCTTGCCGGTCGTCTCTGCATACATGTACGTGGCCACCATCTCAGTTTTATCCCCCCAGTGCCCCCTCACCCCGGATTCGCGCCCTGTACGGAGTACATATGTATGTACTCCGTAGCTGACTTGCTGACAGACGCGGCAACAGTGTGGGGATCGAGTCAAGCCTCCGTGGCGTTGGAGAGTTGAACAGCGATGGCGGCCATTTGTAATACAAACACCCGGCTGAGTATTAATGTTTAGACACTGAAGTGCCTAGACATTTGGCGTATGGCTTCGTAATAAAGGTTGTTCTCAATATACACGACACATTACCTGGGCCAACTAACTGCCAGTAGATACCAGCGATTATCTTCACAGTAAAAACGAAATGCTGTCCTCTAATACGATACCGTGTTTCGGGTTCCTCGTCACGCCTTCGAGAAGTCGCCAGGGAACCTTCCAAGGCTTCTCCTGCAGGCTCTAGTGATGATCTACCTTGACAAAACGCCACTTGTCAAGTCGCTAGTATTGCGTGATGAAATTGCCAAGATGGCTGCAGACCTCTCCGCCACAACCTGTCACTGGAACGCCTCGCCATTGGCACGCCATATTAAACGGCAATTTCCCTCTTGGCAGTGTCTCACATTTGAACTCGGAAACTTCCGAGACCTCCTTGTCGTTAAGCGATGGTTGCGACCGGCATCTCCCCAATCTTTCTGGGCGTCCAAGATCCATTAGTCTTGTTGACTCGGGAGTGCAAGGTGTAAATATCACCTCGGATACCTACCACTTGCTCATTTCCATGAATTTCTCTTTTTGATGCGAACGTTCGCGTATTATGTATTGCGCTTGCCGAATATTTTCGGGCTCTTTGCCCGTGTCCGAGAGGTGCTCCTAGATTACGTGAGAACAGCTGATGAGGGGCGTTGCATGAGAAAAGAAATTCCGATGACGCGCCCTCTATGTGGGCCAATCTATCCTCATAATATTGCAACCGATGCCTGGAGGAATTGGTCCAAACTCAGAGCCCGTCCAGCAAGATTCCTAGACGCGGTTCCAGATCCTGCACGCCATTGCTCTCCGACAACGGCACAGTGTGACATGGCATGACATGACTGATACACACCGACGTCTAAGACCTTCTCATTTGATGCATCGAAACGAATTAGGTCTTGCCCGGCCAAAATTGCGTGCTTGCATGTCTGGGCATCATGCAGCGTTGGACTTGCAAGAATCGGGTGAGGTGACGTGATCGGCACCATCATCACGTCAACGGGGATCGTGCCTTGGTGTATCCACTAACAGTTTTCAAGTGTAAACTGCAAGCTATTATGTTAGTGTCGACTTGGGACTTTCCAAATACCGTCAGCTGCATCACATTCCGGGGAGGATCTGATGGCTAAGCCATCTACTGCAGTAACCGTGCATAATTTCGCAATATCTGGCGTCAGGGAGATATAGCGGGGTTGGCCCCCAGAGCAGTCAAGTATATAAGGCACTCCGAGTCCGTTGTTCATGCTGTCCGAGGAGTTGCTTATCGAGCAAGACAGGAGACAAACAGACTACGTTTTCAGCATACAAACATGGCACCTTCCGCAATTACTACCACAGCCACCGAGGAGGCTAAGCCTCGCCCAACGTACAAACTTCACCTGGGACAGTATAAAGAAATTGACCCTTACAACGTGGACCGCGATGTCGAGACTGGAAAGAAGGGCGGTAACGGTGCCAAGGTATGAAGGTCTCTACTTGTCATCACGTACCGTGACATGACCTGTGTATCTCCTTTATAATATGTATACTAACAGAACTTCTTCGCAGTACCCTCACTACCTCCCTACCTGGAACAGGGAGCAGAAATGGGGCCCCCTAGAGCCTTTCCAACACTACGAGCACGGCAAGGACGCCGACACATCATACCCCAACCTCTTTCCTGAGGGAACCAAGGTCACACAACTCACGCCCACCATTGGCTCAGAAATCTCTGGTATCCAACTTTCTTCACTCAGCGACGCGGGCAAAGATGAGCTGGCTCACTACGTCGCCAAGCGCAAGGTTGTTGCCTTCAGAAACCAAGACTTTGCCGACCTGTCCATCCCAGACGCCTTGAAGTATGGCGAGTACTTTGGCCGTCACCACATCCACCCCACGTCTGGGGCCCCAGAGGGATATCCCGAGATTCACCTTGTGCACCGTGGCGAGGGTGACAAGGGAGCTGCTCAGTTCTTTGAAGCCCGAACCAGCTCCGTGGCCTGGCATTCGGACGTGTCGTATGAGAAGCAACCCCCCGGCACAACTTTCCTATATATCCTCAACAAGCCAGAGACGGGCGGCGACACCCTGTTTGTCGATGCCGTCCAGGCTTACAACCGTCTCAGCCCACTGTTCCAGGAGCGTCTGCATGGCCTGCGAGCCACCCACTCCGGCATTGAACAAGTCAACGCCGCCGCGGCCAGAAACAGCATCAAGCGACGGGAGCCCGTGGTCAACGACCACCCCATTGTGCGAACTCATCCTGCCACGGGTGAGAAGGCGCTCTACATCAACCCTCAGTGTAAGTCAACCTGGCAACCAAGGCAGCTGCCGCCCCTGAAACACCAGCTAACAGACACACCCATAGTCACACGGGAGATTCTAGGCCTGAAGAGGGAAGAATCGGATGCCATTCTCAAGTTCCTATATGACCACTTGGCATATGGTGCCGACTTTCAGGCTAGAGTGAAGTGGGAGGAGGGCACCGTCGTCATTTGGGACAACAGAGTTACTCAGCACACGGCCCTTGTAGACTGGGAGGACGGTCAGAGACGTCACCTGGCTCGCATTACGCCCCAGGCCGAGGTGCCTTATGAGACTCCCTTTGAGGCGCGCAGGTAGATGTTGTGTCGCCGGAAAAAGCAAACTAGAATGAGACATGAAGACATAATTTGATAGCATATAATACTTGGAAGCAATGAAATCCCTTGCAACTCTTATATAATATTAATGGTTCTGACTTGACAAAATGTGGTGTATGCTCCATGGCTGGACGTGAGATGGACTGGGCAGATTGAGTTTCCGATTATATACGTTCATTTAATACTAGCTATTAAGTATTTCATGGTATTAGGATCAGGTAAAATGCCTTCAAATTTACTAGCCGCTTCAAGAAGAGTATTTCGAATACGTAGTTTACTGTCCAGTTCCATTGAAGTAAAAGCAACATACACCAATAACCCAATCAACGAGTCTTGAATCTCCATTCTTGATGCCATACTTCAAGCCCTGGTAGACAATAATATGCTGTGCATATCGAGAATGGCTGAGAAGCTCCTTTTTGGCTGTGTCATTGGCGTACTTGTCGTTGGGTGGTCGGCAGGCTTCCGGCTCATAAGCTGATTTTCGAATACCCTTCACCAGTTCCATAAACCTCTGACCCATATATTTTGAATTGATATGTCCAGTTGGAACTGATGCTTGTAGACAGTCTCCAGGGCGTTGTAGAAGCCATCCAGACTACCTTGGTGAAAGAGACTGAGCGTCTTGATGTCCGTCTTTCGAAGGCTCTTTTATCCGACACGTCCTAGAATCTCACCCAAGTCTCTATCATACCTGTTACAAACACTCTGAAGACTAAGCACAGGTTAAGGATAGCGTGGACAGAATAAAAGACTCATAGTTTCCAACAGAGTAGAATGATACGGAAATGCTTATTGTAGTACTGCTACCAGATATAATAATGGCATTTGCCTTGAATAAGTGACCTGACTTTGGGAATGCTAGTTGAGCATCCGTAGCTCAAATACTAAAGCCTGATGAACCAACAACCACATCTCAAGCATGGCGTGTGCTCCCTGTCCGCTCTCTTAGCTGGCGGATTCTAGTATCTTTTCCAATTCCGACCACGGTACTATCTTTCCTTCGCCTGGAGCCCTATCACTGTAGCATTCGATAGGGTCGTTGGGAGTTGATGTCTCGAGATCGCACTCTGGTGCTAGTCCGTCGTTGGGTTGCACTTGCCAGCCCTCAGGGGCTGTCCCATTACAGGCATAGAACTCTTCAGAGCCCCCATCAGACAAGCTAACAATTTCGTTGTCCAGGCAAAAATGTCCCACCCGCTGAAAGAAGCCACGTCCGAAGGTACAATCGTTGGGACAAAAGTATGTTGTGCTTGAAATTGTGACGGCTTTAATATCGCTGCCAAGCATCGCGTTAACACCCGCGGTGGCACTTAGCAATAAGGATAAGGCGAGCATGGTAGTAGCGTGATAACGGGGGTAAAGGTAATGGTAATGTAGGAACTGTAGGGAAGCAAGGTTTGAAGAGTGTACGTTTGAAAAGCTTCTGGTTACTTGATCTAGGTGCTACTTGCAGAGCTATATATAAAAAAAGGATAAATGCTAAGTGAGAGATTTGGCCGAATGGAAAGCCTTGGCAATACCTGCAGTTCATGCTATAGATAAGGCATCAATGCGTGGGGATAAATCTACCCAGGAAAAGCAAATTGCGGTACGCCTGTTTCAGTCCATGTCGACTCAGCTGCTGATGATATCGCACATGGATTGATTAGCCGAGTTACAGGGCCATTAAACTTCCCGAACCTTAAAACTTAATCTTCCCCACCTCGCCCCAGGTTCAAAACTACGCCGATGAATTACACTGTCATACGGACGATAGAATCCTCCCTTACATGACTCAGGATCCGTCGCTCTTTTTATGTAGCCCATAATTATAGCGTCAATGTCTAGCAGAATCTGACACTGCAAACTGCCATGCAACAGGCAAAAGGTAACGAATAGTTTCGGGCCCTTACAGAAGTGCCACGTCGAGAAGACTTACCCCTTGCAGTTACCCAAAGGGCGGCGGACCGGTAGCGACGCTGGAATAGCAGCCCAACCCAGACAGACGGCCTGCTCGGGTCTGTCCGTTCGATGAAAATCGCTAGTCTGTCGGACTGCCGTCTGGCATACCATCTCTGTCAGGCAGTCTATCTGTTGGCTACACCGGTGTAGGGTCAAAATATTCACACACAATAAGTACCAAAACTCCAGATACCTCTTCGCGTCTTAATCTCGCCTATGGTAATTTCGGTCCTCAGGCTTCAAATCCAACTCGCCCCGGTCTTCTGACCCAGCTGTATTCCCGCTCGTACGGGCAGGGGCGTGAATACTTCGGGCGGGTGGGAGCAGTTTCTTAGCATTGAGTCATTGACAATTGGCCCTTGGTTACATTCCAACCCTTGCAAGTTGAGCTACGAGTGGCCTGACAATGAGGTTTGGGCGGATTGTAGATGGGGGCCTTTGGTTATATTGATAATAGTGGTCTTCGCTTTAATTAAAGTTTGTTAACTATATTACCAGGGGAGTTTATAGTAGTAACTCTTGTAATAGTGACATATTTTAAGAGATTTCATAAAATTCTTCTCTCTCCTCAACTCTGAAAACCAGAGAAATGTATAGTTTCAAAATATTGCCATGCTATGGCAGCAGTATAACGACCCCCATTGCTGCTTCCTACTCTATTCGCAACAGCACGTGCGTGTTTTTATCTGTTCTGGCAAAGACAACACGTGTAGGCGTGCTGAAGTCTCTCTAGCAGCTCGAATATTAGCTTATAATAGAAGCCGTTTTTATCCCACAGAGCCGCTGTAGCCGGTACCTCCACCGGGACTTGCCATACGACAGCACACATAATATTCCGGCGAGGAGATTGCAAATTGAGAACCCTGTCCGACAGATGCACAGCTCCTTGGCTTCGGCACGGCTGGGTGGGATAGCCGCATGCTTCTCAAAGGGTGCACGTCACATGTCTGTTAGCCAAGCCAGTCTACTTATTCAACCAATATTCGATGCCTAAATTAGCCATTTCGCTTAAATCCAGTATGCAATATGCATAGATCTAATATCAGTACAGGCACATAGTTGAAAGATTATGGTTTATTGTACTGGTAAGCGTCTTGTACATGTCAATTGATATCTACTTATATAAATAGCTACAAGAATAAATACAGCAAGCTGCCCCCCATCTAAATTACTGAATTCTCATCTATCAAGAGTCAGTACTCGCCTGTGCTATCTTTTACATATCTCTTTTCCGATCCTATCAGCTCCCATATCTTTACAATGATACGCAAGGCTGTGATTACACTGGCCGTCACGCTTACTGCTGTTTCGGCAGCGGCGGCCGCTATTGACAAGAGGATTATTGGCGGAGAAGAGGCCAACGACAGCGATTTTCCATTTATTGTTAGTATTGGTAGTTCGGCTGAGGGATTATCGGGTCATATATGCGGTGGTACTTTGTTAGACAACACTACTGTTCTTACTGCTGCCCATTGCCTTAAAGATGCCAACTACGTGAGGGCAGGAACAAGGGTAAGTCCGCTATGACTTTTATTCGTCAGCCTACTCTAGCTACTAGGGTGAGTAGTACTTTGGCATAGCTAACAGAATATGAACAGGATCTTAGCAAGAGCGCAGTTGTTGGAAAGGTTGAATTCGTCAAGGCGCACCCTGATTACAAACCAGGTTCATCAAGAAGAGGTGGAGGTCCTTTTGCTGTTAATGACATTGGAATATTGAAGTTGTCGACTCCAATTGAGAAGAGCAATAAGATTCAATATGCAACGCTACCCGACGACGACTCGGACCCCGTGGTCAATTCTATCGCAGTAACTGCAGGCTGGTAAGTGCCCATAAGCTTAGCACTGCCGGACAAGACGCTGACAAATAGGCAAGGGGTATACAAGTAAGCTACGAACACGGCACGATTTCCCAAGTCGAGAAACTCCAGAAGATTGAGATTCCTGTCCACCCAGGCGAGAACTGTTCAGAGGTTACTCCAGATGCAGCTAGTAGAGGCACCATAATATGCGCTGGTGGATATGGCAAGAATGTATTCACATTGGATAGCGGCGGCCCTCTTATTGACCAGGAAACGGACCGGTTAATTGGTGTCGTCGTGGGGGGGATAAAAGACATACAATATCCCTCGATATATACCAAGGTTGGCAGCTATATCCCTTTCATCAAGGAATATCTCTGGTCAGTTTCTAATCCGGATCCTACTGCTCGGCCTATAACTGAGGCAAGGGAAGAGAAGCTCCGGCCGGCTATCTTTTTGAGAGAGCAGGTTAAGAATTACTGTGAAAAGAAGTTTGCAGAGAATGTCTTCGACTGCTTCTCTGCCGCAGGGGATTGTAAAGGGCTACAAAAACCCGACGGAAATATGGATGAGGTTTTCCAATGCATGGATAAGAAACTAGATGTTACACGGGAATGATCTAACATCGAGCCCGACAAAGGGGCTTCTACGACAAAGGACCTCTCGGTTGCACAGATTAAACACATGACCGGGGAAGGGCCCTAGGCACAGACGTTCCCTTCATGTATATATAGTGGTTACTTGTCCCTTTCTCCTCTAGGAAAACCAAGGACCTTTGACACCCTTTGAGATTATCATTGAATTGAGTCTTTTACTCTAAGCCTTAGGTCTACTTTCACTTTCACATGATGTCGTATTTTGACGCGTACGCCTCTACGTCGGCCACCTAATGGAAACTAAATATTGCTCTGCTTGTGCCCACACACCCATACTCTCTTGCTTCCTTGAGAATACCTCGGCTAATGCGAGTAGTAAATTCTTTGCTTCCTGCATTCCTTGCCGAGAGAAGGCCAAGAAGAGGAGGGCTTCGGTGATAAAAGACGTGTGGAACCATCGACAACGACCCGGGCTATAGAACCGTAAAGACCACCTCTCCTGAGTCGGGTCCATCCTCGGCCTATCCTACCAATCCAGCCTCTTATCCAGCCTCAGCCTGGATGACCGCACACGGCGGACTTTTGTTTGGGATGGGGTTCAGAAGAACGCGCACATCATCGCTCACTACTTAGCCATTCGTCTACGGCCATTTACGGATCACGTTCTACGCCCGCTGCTTGGCTTCACGGACTCCTGGGTACGGTTTGAGTGGCAGGCGCGGGAAATTAACCCACCTGCTGCTTCTTCTTCCCTCGACCACTGTTAACGGATCCAGTCGTGATAAAGGAGATCAACCACAAGTCAAGGCTGTTTGGCTGTTTTCGCCCGCTCAAAATCAGGGAACCCCTAATCAGCATGCACCTGCTATTGCGATGGGCTGGATGGCTAATACCAATATCCAGCCACCCATGACCTTACGTGCGGTGTTTTCATGCGCGGACAAGTGCGTCTCGAAGCCTGAAACGTCTTGTGAAGAGCTTATTTTGCACGCTCCGCTCCCCAGTCAGCTCCTTTTAAATGTGGACGGTATTTCTGGGTCCGGTAAGACCTTGATGGATTCGAGAGCTTGCTGCCGAGGCCGGAAAGCAGAACCTGGTCTTCCGAGCGGCTTCTACAGGTATTACGGCATTTAATATTATTGGCAAGACCCTTTACATTCTCTTGCGATGCCGGTTAGGGAGAAGAAGTCAAATTTACTAGTTACTACTTTATCGTCCTTGCAGGCCCTGTTCCAATACTGCCGGTTCCTGATTATTACCGAGAAGTCGATATTCAGACACTGGCTTTGATCAACGATAAGTTCGCACTTGTCCTTTAGCGGTGCAAATGTGCTATTTACCGGTCGGAAGGCAGCCTCTCTACTCATGAAAGCATTGCCGCGTCCACGCAATCAATTGCCACCCGCGTTATCGAGCCTTCGATTGTACAATTCGTTTAATCCAGGTGATGCGGCAGCAAGGGGAGAACGATATTTGCTTTAAACGAGTGCCGGGTATCCGAGTTGTCTAAAAGAGAGCTGGCAACTCTTGTGCTCCCATTCAAACCCAGCCCCCAGAACACTCGTTACGGACTTTGGTTAATTGAACAAATAGTACCAATACAGCGCCGTCTCACCCGCATTCTCCGTGCCTCTGTACAAAAACTCATCGTAGCCCCCAAAGACGGCGCCACAGTCCGCATAAAACCGACCGGTCCTTTACGGCGCATTCGTGCGTTGCAGTTGGTTGAATGTCTCACGAGTGCAGGTGGATGCCAAGTAAGCGTACGGTCGGGAGACTTTGCAAGAGACGGTGAATGAAAAGATGCGGCTCGCGAGGTCGGCATTTTTTAGACTCCCTGTCGTCAAGACTGGCGTTTTTGACATGGACAAAGCCGACCGCGAGAGCACCACGCGGTAGCTATTAATAGTGTCAATGAGATGCGATCGGAAACCCTTTTGCCGACCTCGGCCCACGGCACGGTAGAGAGTCGGAGAGACCATGCATCACCAAAAGTCAAGACGGTAACCCAGAAAGTAGCTATAAAAACATTGAACTGTTGAAAGGCCCAGGTCATTCTCGAAGCCTGCAAAGTACAGCCGGACCGCGCTGGCCAGCATGTCCCACAACAGCCGAGGCAATTCCAATCCACAAATGCCCAGCCATGAAGAAATTGAGCCGTCGATTTCCTCGGCATCGATAGGGCGCACTTTACATGTCGACCTTTTTATTCCCTCCCAGGTTTATGCGCCACAAGCCCCAGCCCATTGTTGCCGACGAACCAAGTTTGGCGCTTACAGCCACCCGACAGAACAAGTCGTCTTGGCCAGAAAACATCAAATGTTGTCGACGCGGGTTGCCGCTGTTCGCCCCTTCAGGTCAGCTCAACATTTCCGTTGGCGCCTTGCTGAGCAGCCGCGACACACGTACATGTACGGCTCCATAACAATGTCGACCTTGTTCCGCCAAGTTGAGCACACCATCAGCGGCTCCCACACAAGAGAGTATCTCGGCGCAACGGCCAATGGAGACGACCATGTTCCCAAACTGGCCGTCAAGCAGTACATCCCACTCAGCAACCCGCGCCCGCAACCCGGCGATGTGACCATTATTGGCGCGCACGCCAACGGCTTCCCCAAGGTATCCCCGTTGCCAGCTTTAGACCAAAATTTGCAAGAGCTGACTTTCGTCAGGAATTGTACGAACCTCTTTGGGACGATGTGTACGATCGGCTGTTGAGGAAGAATATCCGCATCAGGTCAGTCTGGATCGCGGATATATGGAACCAAGGCCAGTCCGGGGTGCTCAATGAGAAGATGCTTGGCAACGACCGTTCGTACAAACCAACTAAAATTGAACCCCCCGTGCGGACCATCTCGAGTACTATCTGACTAACGCTTTTCCAGCGTCTTGGTTCGACCACGCAAGAGACTTGATGAACCTGATCAACTCGAAGCAAGACGACATCCGGCACCCCATCATCGGCATCGGCCACAGCATGGGCGGCACACAACTGTAAGGGGGGAACTGCCCACACAAATCCCACACAAAATGAAGAGGTTGTTGACAAGAAACATGGTCAATAGGTGTCTTCTCTCGCTGATGCACCCGCGGCTCCTCGACTCGCTGGTCCTCATCGACCCCGTCATCCAGATGCAAAACGGCGGCGTCACACCAGCCATGCTGTCCACACGTCGCCGCGACGCCTGGCCGTCCACGCAGGAAGCCGCGTCCAAGTTCAAGGAAACGAAGTTCTACCAAGCTTGGGATCCGCGCGTCCTGGACCGCTGGGTCGAGTACGGCCTCCGCCGGGGGCCCACGGAGCTCTACCCAGACGCCGACGGCGAGCAGGCGACGCTGACAACCACCAAGCACCAGGAGCTATTCACCTTTCTACGGCCAACGTACCGCTCCGAGTCGGCAGACGCCATTGTCGACCGGGACCCTTTGCTGGGGCGGGAATTCCCGGGATACCCGTTTTACCGACCCGAGCCGGCCCACGCCTTCCAGAGGTTACCAGAGCTGCGCCCCAGCACCTTGTACATATTTGGGAACGAGTCTGAAATGTCACAGCCAGACCGGCGACGGGAGAAGATGGCGAGGACAGGCACCGGGGTCGGGGGTAGTGGCGGCGCCGGGGCCGGTCGCGTCAGGCAGGCCGCCCTCGACTGCGGGCATCTGGTGGCCATGGAAAAGGTTGCCGAGTCGGCGGATGCAATTGCCGACTTTCTCGAGCAAGATTTGACGAGACTGGCGGAGGAGAAAAAGCAGTTTGAGCGCCGGTGGAAAGAAAAGACGAGGAGAGAGCAATTTACCGTCGATGAAAGGTGGGCGAAGGAGGTGAAGCCATCGTCACTGGATGGTCGTGATACAAAGCTTTGAGGTGACGTCTTTCCGAGCGGGTTACGTATCACGGGAAAACATATAGACATGCTTGAGTCTTGGATGATGACTTGTAGCTGGTCGTTTGCGGTGTACCACCTGCCTTTCATTCCAAGTCTTGAGCAGAAAGGCTTGACATTGGCTGTCTATTTCTACAGTATTATATATCACAGTAGAAGAAGTCAAAACTTGGTTAGTTAAAATACCCGGCTATCACTCTTTATGTTATAATGTATTAGTGTATACTTCTTTGTGACTAAATATATTCCACCCAGATTGTAGAAACTCGGCAAGACGGTATTGGTACCGCTACGCGGAAACAAAGATCCATTCACACACGAGGAGTCAAACAACAGTAAGTTAGTTGACAGCCTTCCACTAGAATGAACGCCCCATCTATTTACACGACCGAAATTTCCAGCTGCCCTGCGAATGTGGAACTGTTAATATTAGCAACCACTTAAAACATCCCTTCCACATACAATGCTTCGCGAAAACGGATGGTCAAAAAACAACAACAAAAACAACATCTTTATTCATGTGTCAAATTACGCACGAGAATCATCTTCAGTCTTGGTCTCACTTTCAGAGTCTTTGGCGAGCGTCTGGTCATTGTTGAGCTTCGGGTTGCGGAGCAAGAGCCCAAAAACGATGAGGGGAACGCAGAGACAGATGCCGGTAATTGTGAGCAGCTTCTGGATATATTGGTATGAACTGATGATTGCTGTGCGCTCAGGGGTGCCAACTGGATACAACGGTGCGACGGTCAAGGGCGAGTTGTAAGCCAGAGGGCCCAGGGTGGCATTGATAGGGTTCAAGTTCTCGTTGAGTTTCTCGGGTAGGAGCTGAGTCCACATGGCTCCCGAGACAGTGTTTCCAAGTGCAGAGCCAATGTTGTAAGTCGCAAGATAGATACCTGTCATGACGGCCAAATGCTCGTGTCTTAGATTGACCTGCAATGAGGCCTGGGTGGTGTAGGGGAACAAGCCGCCCGCGACGCCGAGAACCACTTGAGCACCGATGACACCAGCCCGGGCCGATCCGTTTGCAGAGCCGCGGAAGTGAATCAAGAGTCCAAATGCGACCATGTACAGCATTGTGCCAATGACAACAAAGATTTTAAGTCGGCGGACTCTGTAGACAACCAAGCCCAGAAGGGGGCCGACGATGACGCTGGTAAAGCTGTAGAGCGAGGTCACGCGGGTGGCGGTGTTTTGGGAAAAGTCAAAGGCAACAATCAGGACGGTCCACAGGAAATCAGACTGCATGGTGAAGGCGAAATTGAGGAAGACGGCGATTCCCATGGGAGCCCAGACAGAACGGTCCTTCATGTTGGCAAACGGAACAAGCGGGTGCGGCGCCCTGAGCTCCCAATAGACAAAGGCAGGAATACACACGACGCCGACGACAATGGGCGCAATGATGTGAGCCGACTTCCACTGGGAGCTCTCTCCGCCCGCAAGCGTGAGCGGAACAAGCACGAGCTCAAGAACGGCAACAATGAGAATGATGCCAATGACATCTAGAAGCCAGAACAGCTCGAGGGCAAGATTTTTGAAACCGAGCTGCTTAAATGACGACGTGTAGTTCTCCAGCAGGCCTTGGCGCTTGGCACGGCGAGAAACAACAAGCAAGCTGAGAATCAGGGGCAAGGAACACACGGGGAAGATGATGGCCCACATGCCGATGCCCCATTCCCAGGTGCTGTTTTGCAGCACGAGCTCGGAAATGTTACCGCTCACCCAGGTGTTGATGATGAAGGGCAGAGCGGGGACGTAGCTGAAGAAGAGACGCGCGCGGGTCGAGGTTATATCGGCAATAATGACTTCGACGAGCAGAATAATCATGGTGTAGCCAATCTGGTACAAAACACTGCCGCCCGCAAAGGTGTCGACATTGTGGGAGGCGGCCTCGATGACGGTGCCGAGGACGTAGAAGAAGACGGACAAGCAAATGAGCTCGATGCGGCCAAAGACGTCGGCAATCTTGGCGGCCGTGGGCTGGGCGCCCACCGAGACGACAGACCGGATGACATTGATGGTGGATGCGAGAGAATGCTTGCCAAACGAGTTGGTGGCCGAGGGCTGGTAGGCGTAGCGGAGGGTGCCGTCGAGGCCGTAGGCGTATGCGACGAGGAAGACGCCCAAGAAGATGAAGACTCTGTCGCGGTTGGTGGTGACGGAGGAGATGGCCTCGACACGCGCGACGCCCGGGGAGGTGATGTCCTTGACGGCGTCGGCAGCGGTGGCTGGTGATGTGTGATGTTGGCCAACGCTGGCCACGGAGCTTGGGGGATCGGCAGCCTTTTCCGAGGCACGCTGGCTGCCCATTTGGTCCATGTCGATTCTCCGTGAGTCAGTCAATCGAAAGGTCACGGCAGCAGCGAAGAACGGGGCCTGTGGCGGTTGGATGCTGTGCCGGCGCAAGTTGAGGCAGATGAAATGAAGCCGAAGAAGAAATATAAAGACCAGTAAGACGCAGCACCCAAGCTACCAGACTGTCTGCGGCAGAATACACCTTCAATGTTAATGTTGTGAAGGTACCAGAATGTATTTACCCACCGCCGAGTATACGCTAATACACTTTGGCTGCCTGATCTGGTGAAATTCTTTTCGCCTCTCCCACTTGTCTGTAGTTGGTGGGTGTCAAAAATAATGGCTGGGAACAGCTGCAACGCTAGTGCTAGCAAACCAATCTAGGCGCACATTCGCAATGTCCTGTTGTGGGAAATGTCTCGGGTGTTGACGAATATTCAATGATGATCTCAGGCGGTCTGGTGGGAGTAGGCGGGCTTGGCAGGTCCCATCAAATGTCTCACCCCGGAAGCGGAAGCGGCAAGGAATATTGATGATGGAATAAAGGAAGGAGCGGCCAATACAGCAGCCCTCGACGAGGCGTTCATGCCCTTATATCCTTGCAGGTATTTCCGTCCGGTGGGCTGGACAGCCATGTGTGCCCTTGGATTCATACATGCAAATCTTGCAGGATGCATGTCCATCCCCCACGGTCAAAAGAGAAAACGAAACGAGCTGAGCGTGAACACTACAACAAGACCCCCATGTCCCTGCCATCCTCAACACCGAAAAGTGGCCGGGCTGGTTTCGTTGGATGGTAGCTCACCATGTCCCCACGACCTCGCGACCCGGGCGATGCGCCGGGCGAAATGCTCCTGTCCCTTTTCTTCATTTGCCGTCTCAACAAGGGACCCATTCTATAGTCCGCACTTGGCTTTATCAAATCCTCTTCCTCCATCTCGTCGCATCGGCTTTTCCTCTTCTTCCTCAATATATTCCCACCCTTGGAAAAGAAGAGAAGAAAAAAACCGGACCGATGCCCTGTGGAGCCGTTTATCAGATGGATCTGATTACTTTTATTGGCTCCTGGACGCCGCCAAGGACAGAGCCAAACAGCCGCACCCGGCCCAACGTCGAATTAAGCTTGAGAACAACCCTCGGCGGTGCAGGAGCTGGTGCGCGGCACGCAGGGACGTCGGAATTGGCGCTCTCAATCCCTGGACCCAAAGGTCCGACGCATGAGTATTCGGCATGGCCGGCGGAGAGGAGCAACTACCACGACTTGTCCCAATAAAGCAATCGTAACCGGCATCAACGAACTGCTGACATGCTTCAACTTTGACTTTCCGAATGAACGAGCGATGCAAGTGGTAAGGAAAGGAAAAACCCTTTGTACAGGCCACGGACTTCCGTCCATCCACTCCGATTTATCGCCGCGCCTGACTCGTCCCAATAGTTTTTCAGGTTGCTATTTCCCGTCAAAACCTCTTCCACGGTGGAGATGTCCCCATTTGATTGCATCATCCTGTTCTAGACGAACCGCACTTCCACCGAGACACTCATCTTTCGTACAATAAACTCCCCAGTTCGGGTCCCATTATCAGTAGTTCCGTTCCGATGGGCGACTTATCAATCATTAACAATCCCAAAGGCCCCATGGATGCCTAAAACAAACTTACCTCACCATAGATCAACACTAGTAGTCATCATGGAGCCTTCCAACTTTTCATGTTTACCAGTCGCTTATCGGCTTGGCACTGCCTCCTCTGGCCTGTCACTGGCGCCATGCTTTCTCATGCTCATGCACAATGCGCGTCATACCTGATCCTCGGGGTTTGCCAAGGGGGACGGCAACGTGGGAATTCGCCTCGAGTGAAACTTGACACTGATGATTGACACACTCTCCCGTCGAGCCCACAAACCTGACTTCATGAAGCAACGTCGCTGGCATCGTCGTCGGCTGTATAGGGTGGCCGCCATTGATTGCGATTCTTAGTCACCCAACAAACGCGACGGGCCACGCGGCTTCAACTGCGTCATTCGATTGCTTGGATATCGCACCCAGTGATGCGGCTGTTTATTGCATTTTGCCTCGTATTGGTACTTCTTGCTACATTATCCATCGTGTGTACATCAATCTTTCGATTTCGAGCTTGGTGGCCGAAACAAGGGGACGTGCTCTTGAACGGACGCCTAAAACTAGATGCAGGGCTTGTACCTCTCGACTCTATAAAAAGGCTTCTCCATGGCGCACAAGCTTTGATTTTCGTCCGTGGCGCCTAATCCGGCCTCTGATCCCGTACTATGCAGCAAGAAACACGTCGGAACTTGTTGCGTGCTACCACCGGGCCAGGATTACACGAGCTATTCGCATGCTGTGCCACATCTCTTTTGCCACCTGTGCTCAACTGGTTTGTACAACGTATTGTACGTGGATGGTACGTTTGATCGCTCCAATATGACGTTGTGCAACGTTTTAGTGCCTCATGACTTTTAGTTCCCGATGCTGCGACTTGTCGGGTCAGGCATCGTCCTACACACCAGCGTCGACCGAGCACACACAACAATCCTGATAGCACCCATGGAACTCAATAAAGCCAAATGCAGTGCTATGCTATTTCGGAGGTTGACAGCGCATCGTCCTTTGCCATGCAGGACGCGTTATTCGTCACCTGCAGGATATATAGAATCAGTGGTTCGCTTTCTGTTGCGAAGCTCGGTAGATAGTTTGCCACAAAACCGGCAGGCAACATCTGAACGGTATGGTTTCAGGCTTCCGCCAGGTAGTCCAACTCAGTCTCGATTACGCTCGTATACAAAATGAAGGCTTTGCCCATTGTATTTGCGGCTGTGCCGGCCACGATCGCACTTAGACTCGGACTCCTGGGCGACCACATGGATGGCGGGAAGCAAACAATGGAAGAGAATTTGACATTTGGTGGCCCATCACCTAGACAAGACGGTCGGTGTGGTATTAATCAAGGAAAAAGAGCCTGCCCTAAAGGATACTGCTGCTCTATTGAAGGGTCAGTACAAACTCAGACTTGCCTCCTTCAACACACTCTTGGACTACTGTTGACATTGTTTTCCGTCTTGAGGATTAGGTGGTGCGGCGAGGGGTATGATTACTGCTCGTCTCCTGCCTGCCAGGTCGACTTTTCCGATAGTTGCGACGGGAACATTCGCCCGAGTGGTCCAGACACGAAGCATGTCGATCGATCCAAGCACGGTTCAGTTCCATACGGACAGGGGGTTTACCATTGTGAAAAATATGGGGTTATTGCGCTGTCATACGACGATGGCCCATATGAGTACACTGCTGATCTACTCAACTTGCTCAAGGCACGCTACTACCTCTCAACCGATGCAAGACATATATTCACACACATTACCTGCTCAGATCCGAGTACTAACTTGGATAAGACATACAAAGCCAAGGCCACCTTCTTCATTACGGGCCGAAATCTTGGCAAAGGTGCCATCAATAATGCTACATTTCCCTGGCGCCACCTCATTCACCGCATGATCGAGGAGGGTCACCAAATTGGCAGCCACTCGTGGTCGCATCAGCGTCTTCCCGAAATCAGCGACGCTCAGCTAGACAACCAAATCTTCTACAATGAAATCGCGCTGACTGACATCCTCGGCTACTTCCCCACGTATTTTCGTCCACCCTATTCGGCAAGCAGCGACAAGGTTGACCGACGGCTGGGTGAGCTGGGATATCATGTCACATACTTTAATCTCGACACTGAGGGGTACTTGCATGACTCTCCATATGAGATCCAAAAGTCAAAGGACATATGGGATAGGAATGTCGAGGGGAAAAACCCCGAGAATACGAAGTGGCTGGACATTGAGCATGACATAGTATTTCAGTCGGTATACAACCTGACAGAGCATATGCTCAAGTCGCTGTTTAAAAATGGATTCAAGTCAGTCACGGTTGGGGAATGCTTGAACGATCCAAAACAGAATTGGTATAGAAGAGTATAATCAAGGGGGATCGCTTAAGTAAAGAATGGCGTATTCTATAATGTATATGGGAAATCATCTTATTCTCGAGAGATATACGACTTCTACAGTGATATCTGACTTAATTTATTTAACATTTGCTGAGGTAAACACATTCGATGATATCCTCTTTTCTAAGTTGTCTCGTAGCTAGTTCATTATCCTCAAAACAACGCTCAAACAATGCAACAAATTGTGTACGAGACTCCTCCTATAAGGCACAATAATTATGAGCTGGAAGAAATTTTGGTGTGATATATGTGCGTGTATTGTTGCCAGCTATTGCTAGTTGAAAGGCTCTACAAAATGGGATCAAATCCGACCTGATGGCTGCCTCAAGTTTCTAGCTATAGGCACCTTCCACGCACAGCCTACCTGACCTAGTTTCGGATCGTAATAACAGGACCGCGGTGGTAACTCAGGCTCTCGTAGTAATGAAGGCTGTAAAATATCTAGCGTTGGCGATAGCACTCGGTGTTGGTAGCGGACAGGCCGTTGGTGGTTTTGTTCCCGTGCCAGAGATAGCATTGCAGTAATAGAAACCAACTAGTAAGCTGGTACAGTCTGCTCCATATCTGGGTTCCATGTGAAGAAGTCATCCAATGTGATGACACCAGAGGCGGTAACAATCTTGAGAACGTGTCGCCAGATTTTACCCAGTAAAAAGGTAGTAGAGACATCGATGAGACCAGGTTGGGTGGGACTTGGTTTGGAATTTCCTGTTGTAGGAGAGGCGAGGCTTGAAATGGTACTCGCCGTCCTTGATGGGCGAGGGAGGCCATGTTCAATTTGACACAGTATGAACTGCTAGTCTTAATTCCGCTGCAGTCAGATTCGACGCTGATCCAAAAGAGCAGGAGTCAAGTGCGCGAGGAAGTGCTATTGTGCCAAAAGTTCTCCGGTGATTCATCAGACATGGTCGACAAAGTATTGTCTTTGTTCTTTTTAGACACACGTTCGGATAAAGAGTTACTGGAAAACAAGAACATGGACTAGTTGTGGCATTTCTATAACAATGAAGTTGGGGGTGCGCCCAAGAACAAGACGTTCGGGCGGTACCAGTTTTTTCTACCAGCCGATGAGGATGTGTTGGAAGCCTTTGCTCGAGGTAAAGGTTGGATCAAGTGTGCACATATGGACTATGATCCAGTCAATTATGTATTCGGGGTGGATTGAGACATCGTCCTCAAGCTTATTTTGGCTGAATTAGAATCGCAACAAAAAGCTTGTTAGATCTCTGGATCAACCAAAGTATAAGCATTACAAATATTGTTGCTCTCGTGAAACAAACCTTACGACTATATCAAAAACTGACAGATGATATATTTGGCTACGTGCTAATTTCGTCGTCATATTTTCCCGGTCCAATAGACATACTAAGCCAGCTACTTGTCCCAACTTCAAGTGTTGTGCCTTCGGGTTGGACCAGCCATTCATACGAACCGTGACCCCCGTAGCGCGAATTTGTTTCCAAATTAGACTTTTCCTTTCATAACTCGGTATCTTTTCACCATCGGGTAACGCCAGCTTCAGGCCCCTTGCGACGAGCCCCTATCCATCTTGTGAGGGTTGCGATTTCTTTCAGCCAGGCTCCCCCAACTCAACAGTACAACAAGAGTCGTCATGGACGGTTTCGAAGCCCCGAGGGAGTGAGTGCAAAGTGTCTGGAAGCGACGAGCTTGGCCAGTACCGCAGTGTCGTACAATAGTCGGATTGATGAATTTGAGAAGGTCTCGAGGTTAGCATTAAACGAATGAAGCTGCTGAAATTACATGATTCTCGACAAAATCATCATGTAGAAACAGCACGGGTATTTAACACGTGTAGAAATCGCACGTTTCGGACTAGGGCTCGAATCTTGATATACAGAACATCGTTAGTAGATAGATCTAGTGAACTGTCGCCACTTGGACTTGAGCAGTGCCTGTGCCACCCCGGTTGTCTCGTTGCCGGCCCTGGATAATCACTGTCACTGACGTTCAAGTGGACGCTGCAGTTCTGGATTTATTAATTCGCTCGTTGTTTTATAGTACATTCAGATAAAAAAGGGTGACTAAGAAGTTCAGCTATCTGACTTCGTCTCTCAGGCTCTGTTATAACCATCTTCCGTATGAAATCGAGGAAAACCTCGCTCTCGGGGTCATTTCTGGGTCTACGAGACTCCCAGGCCTCGTCCTGATTAAATACTGGCAATACTGGCTTTCTCCGACCCTTCGTACTCTCGCAGAACTTCTCCAAGTCCCAAAACTTGGACCAGTCCTCTGGTGGCGCCCCACCGAGCCTCAATGCTTGGTAGAGCTGATTCTGGAGATCACCTTGTACCAAGAAAAGTTGGCAGCCAGTCTTGATCTGGTATGCCTGTCCGATAGGATTAACATACATACCATGTTTAATGCGGAGTTCGATGAAATGACTTACTATACTCCCAATTGCCCAGATGTCCGCTTCTCTGCTCCAGACGGATCCGATCCTTCCGCCGGACAAACTATACATGTAGACTTCAGGTGGCCGAACCGTCGGAGGGGCAGCGCCTGGTAATTCTCCGGCAGTTGTATCAGCGTAGCAGGCTAATATAAACCCTGGATGTTAGTAAACCAGCAGAATAACATGGGAACAAGTTATTGACTTGCCTCTTCCAAAATCGAAGACCTTAAAACAGACCTCCTCGCTTAAGGGGAAGCATTGTTTATCTAGGATAAAGGATGCTAAGGAGACCTTTTCCGTGATGTAACTTGGTACCGAGTCTCTTGGAAACGATGGATCACGCGGTACCACCGTTATAACAGGAGGGTCTGCGAAGTAATCTGCAATCGTCCTTTCATCAAATTTCTGTAAATGTGGTATCGCGATACCAAAGTTGCCGTAGTTTGGATCTACAAAAAAACGTTTATTATTAGCCGAAAACCTTTATAACAACTAACGCCCATAATTTAGTTATAAGCTTTAAGTCTTACCACCATGTACTACCCCCTCGCTATGTAGAAAATCAAATGCCTTTAGTAATTGTTGAATTACTTGCTGAGGCGAGCATTTTTGTCGGACAGATATGTCGTCTAGGGGGAGAACAACTTCTGTTACTAGACATTCATGAAATCCATTCGGGCCTCGTATTGTAAAGATGTCATATATTTTAATAATATTATTGTAGCCGGACTTTCTGTGTTTATTCTGGTGAATTTGACAGAGAATCGTCGCTTCGTTGCTCCGAATAATCTGCTTGGATCCATAGCAAACTTTCACAGCAACGTATCTTCTACGAGACCATTATTCACTATTAGCAAGTGTTTGTAGTATTAGCGTCGAAGCCAAACTTACTCCGCAACAAGATCACGAGCTAGCCAAACCGTTGAGAATGCCCCAAACCCAAGCTTCTGTGCGATTCGGTATCTTGGTTGTTTTGCCCCCTCGTTTACACACGTACCGGCCTTTGGGAGAATATCGCCAAGGATAATAGGATGGAGTCCGCACAGCTTGTAATCTGTGAGGTCCTCGGACCCTATACCATCCCCGTTATAAAAGAAGAGATCCTGCTGCGTATAGGGCATAGTAACAGGGAGATGGGCGATGCAATATGTGATGTGAGCGCGACCCCGAACGGCGACGACGCGTGGTGTCGATGGGCTGGCAGAAAACTGGTTTGCGTTTATGACCAGCAAGCGAGTAAAAACTGGTCGTCCGCATCAATGAGTTGTTCTGATAAATTAATTGCATCGGAATTAAAAAATGGATAGACTCATTTGCACGGTGCTGCCTAAAGAGGGGAAGGTCGAGTCTCGCCCTGGACAGTCGAGGCCCGAGGTCGGACACCACGGCCCGGAGCATTGTATCCCGGCAAATGGTACATGTAGCTATAAAACCCCTCTCCAGTACTACCTGAACAACTTCATCCACAAAATCCGAGATTGTCAACTTCTCTACTCTATTTGCAGTATTGCCATATAATACTATATCGAATAGAATATGGGTAGCTTTGCTGATCCGCATGTTGTCAACCTCCCTTGCCTGTCGTGTGAGGATGCCGTCGAGTTATCCGAACCCGAACTTTATGCTACTGTTGAGACCTGGGTCCAGGGCTTAAACGGCGCATTATGTGCGGCGGATTTCATCAAGTTAAAGTCACTGATTCATGGGGATGCCTGGATGCGGGACCTGCTTGCCATGTCATGGGACTTTCGTACCCTCAATGGCCAAGACAAGATAATGCATTATGTCGAGTGCCACCTCACGTCCTCTGGCATACAAAACATTCGACTTCGAAAATCAGCATTTTTCCAACCGAATCTGAAGCAGTTGCCTGATGTCGAATGGGTTGAGGCCATGTTTGACTTTGAGACCAAGGTGGGACTTGGATCGGGTATTGTTCGACTGGTCAAAGACGCTGGAAGTTGGAAGGTGTTCATGATTAGTTTCATGTTACAGAAGCTAAAAATATTTAATGAGACTACACACCTCAACAGGCCGCATGGTGGGAACAACTCTCTCGGTGGATCCGGGAATTGGCAGGAGAGGAGGGAGAGACAAAAGGAGTTTTTGGATGAGGATCCTGCGGTCGTGGTTATCGGGGCAGGTACGTATTCGGCATAATTTATTCCCCTACCTTTTACTGACGGAGTCCGGCCAAGGACAATCTGGACTTGATGTTGGTGCTCGACTCGGGCAGTTAGGTGTATCGACGCTCATTATCGACAAAAATGATCGAATCGGGGACAATTGGCGCAATAGATACAGAGTAAGCAATGCCCCGGTAATGTTTCAATTCGTGCTCATTGTTTAACTAGACACTGGTCACGCACGATCCTGTCCACTACACGCATATGCCGTACATTCCGTTCCCATCTAGCTGGCCCATGTTTACTCCCAAAGATAAGATTGCAGACTGGTTTGAAGCATATGCAAGTCTCATGGAACTCAACGTCTGGACCAAGACGACCATAGAAACATCGTCATATGATGAAACCGCCAAATCATGGACTGTAACCCTCCGTTGCCGAGACGGGTCTTTCAGAACACTACGCCCACGTCACATTGTCTTTGCTACCGGTCACTCTGGCGAGGCGCTTGTGCCCTCTTTTCCCGGTCAAGATCAATTCAAAGGTACAACCTACCACACAAGCTCTCACAAAGACGCAAGCCTCGACCCGAAAGTCGCCGGCAAAACGGTCGTAGTCGTGGGCACCGGCAATAGCGGCCACGACATTTGTCAAAATTACTACGAGAACGGCGCAGATGTAACTATGCTCCAGCGAGGCGGAACATATGTCCTCACGGCGGAGAAGGGTGTCTTTATGCTTCATGCCGGCCTGTACGATGAAACAGGCCCTCCCACCGAAGATGCAGACATCTATGCACAGAGCATGCCCATCCCTGTTGCCTTCAACCTCAGCTCACACTTGACCAAGAGAATCGCGCAAGTCGACAAGGACTTGCTTGACGGATTGACCAAGGCCGGTTTTGAGCTTGACTCGGGACCGCAGGGCGCTGGTATCATGAGAAAGTACCTCACTCGCGGAGGAGGGTACTATATTGATGTCGGATGCAGCCAACTCATTGCCGACGGGAAAGTCAAAGTACGCCAGAGCCGCGGCGGAATCAAGGCATTCAATGAGAGCGGATTGGTGCTGGCGGACGGGTCGACGTTGCCCGCTGATGTAGTTGTTCTTGCAACAGGGTACGATAACATGCGCACGTCGGCGCGCAAGATTTTCGGCGACAAGGTTGCCGATCGTCTTCATGATGTGTGGGATCTCAACGATGAGGGGGAGCTAAACGCAGTAAGTGTGCCTCCAAGACGCAGAAATCATGGAAGTGAATCGAAATGCTAATAACCATGTAGATGTGGCGATACAGTGGACATCCAGGATTCTGGTATATGGGTGGTAATTTGGCCTTGTGCAGGATATACTCGCTACTCTTGGGTTTGCAAATCAAGGCGTGTGAGGAGGGACTTTATGTGACCCCTATCAACCCGCAAGAGGAGATTAACAGGGGCAGAATGTCCCTCGAATAGTAGCAGTAGAGGGATGTCATGATGTTGGGCAATATTAGGACGCTACGTAGCTTGTTGTTGCCCAGCGGCAAGTCCAGTTTCTAAGCCGAGGCACAGACTTGAGTAAAACCAGTACAGGATAGTAATTGCAAGCGCTTACTCCCAGTATTAGATGTACGCCAGCTGAGGGACCGATAATTTGTCCAATAGTCACTCACAATCACGGCCAGATAGAAGCCATTATCGAGCCATCTTATAGAGCCCCAGCTATGAAAATAAGATGTGGTCGCGAGTTGCCTAGCATGCTCGGGTACACAATTGTAGTGCGCGAACCGCCATGCCTTGTATATCCGAATCGCCTGGCAAGGGCAAGATGGGGACGCTGTCGGTGCCGGGGAACTTGGACCCGTGGTAATCATCGACTTCTACCATGATTGCGGTTAGCATATCTTTGACAGAATCTTGACCTTCACCCCAGACAACATGGCATTCTTCACCCTCCTCATTGGCCCGCTACCAAGCCGTTCTGGACCCAGATATTTTCTGTTAATATACCATAAGACAGATGCAGTGATGAGGATCCAACCCATCTGCCTCGCCATCGTTTCCCCCCTTCGCGTCTTTGTCCGTGTAACAGTGCCAAAGCTGCGTATATCGACAGCTAGCTAGGCGATGACTATAATCATCTAAACGTTAGAGAACAAGGAGAAAAGAGAACAGGAAATAGAAAGCTCGAAGAGCCGACGCTTCGTTAATTTGGCTCGTCAGTGGTTCCTGACCGACAGGCTGGGTCCGAAGCGGAGAGTGTAAGCCGAGCCATACCGGTATTATCCTATTACATTCCCACCTCTTTGTAGTCATCTGCCCAGAGCACGGCTCTCCTTCCGACTTTATACCCAATACGGCTGTATTTAAAAGCAACAAGCTTCTATAAAGAAAGTATGCGTTTCAAAAATTTCACTCCCCAGCCGCACAGAACTCGACAGCGGTTTAATGAAACACCTTATCCTAGGGCAGAGGAACAAGCCATCCCATCACCCCAGTCCGCTTGTTTTGCAAACCGTATGGAATCTGATATAAAACTGTGAAGGGGAGCTTTGAAGCAACGCCTAGAAGTCGAGTCATGTGGGTTGGCAAGTGGAGAGAGATATAGTATCAACGGAATATAAGGGGGTATAATTGCTGTTTAATTCGAGCGCGCTCTTTTTATGACATATGGATCGGACGGAAGTCGGGTTCTTAGTACATCAAGAGGAGACTTAATAGTGTCCTTCAGATGCTTACCGTCATGATCTTATCAGACAACCTTCTGCGATTACGGAGCTAGAGCGGATCCCGCAAAAACAACATTCACCAGTATGTTGGACTGGAATTATGTACTAATGTTCGTCTGTGTACTCCGTACTCACTTGAGTGCAAGCACAGTGAACTGTTCCAGTAGTAGCAAGCCCGTCTCTCAAGCAAGAGCCTTCAAAATATGACAATGTCCTTGCAGGCTTGGCATGCATTACGATGAAGCCTTCCTGAAAGGTTTCTTACCAACAGCTGCACGCCGCAAATCAATGACCAACCGGATAATGACATCCGGTCTCAATCCGGTGTCAATTTGACGCATATCGATCCACTTCTTGATTGTCATTCTGCTCATAATGACGACTCGCAACCAATTGTCGTACAGTACGTAGACGCACCAAGTGGTTTGACCACGTCCAAGCAACCCAGCTGACCCCATGCCGCAGGTGCGTATATCACCAACTGAGGTGCATTGGCGTTTGTTGGGTCATCCCAAGGCATGGAGGGATGGCCTCTCATCGTATAGGAGAGTCGGGAGAACGAAGGTTGTTGGTTGGTATCACACATTTGTTTTGGTTTGTTTGCGCCAGGCCACAAACATCCACTCGGTATGGCTCCAACCACTCGACTGACAGCTGCAGTGGGAGGTAAAAAGTACTGGAACAGATCAGGTACCTGGCTATCGCGATTTATATTATAATGTTAACACTACAGTATATAAGTGTACACTCCTAGGTGGGCAAATATATTCTGACACACACTATATACAAGAAACTATAACAGAGTAGCGTGAGGGCATGAATCAACGCCATTTCTAAACAATGTTTGTTTCTCTCCGCAGAAGGGACATATGATTGCCAGCGATTTTAGCGAGAAAAGTCGTAAAATGAGGCTGTGACAGCGCTCATGCCACCACCCATTCATGCAGCGTCCGTGTATGTTGGTCTGTTGGTAGTAGGCAACACCGCCTGACAGGCCCTCCATCATGGTTATGCAATGATTGGTAATGCATGTATATACTAAAAGCCTCGAATGCGCAATTTAGGCAGCCAGCGGTTGGCTGGTGTATGCGTACGGCCAACATGTGTGGATGCGGCTCGTTGACAACTTCACACACATCGTGACTGCCACCCCAAATAACATAAAATGAGAAGACTGCTCTGTTGATGGCAGAGACTTTGAAACGTCTTCCTGTATACACACATCTTCCACCACTATTATACGCGATATTTTAGCAATACATCAGTTCCAATGGCCTACTGCACTCCAATCCAGCCTCTTGACATGGCCGCAATTGAATGGACCGAGCTTGTCAACTCAGAAAACTGTCCAAAGTGTGGTTATAACAACATGACTGGAGTTGAACATTGCGCTGGTACCCTGAAAGGCGGTAAAACCTGTGGACAAGAACTGCCCAAATCGGTCAAAACCAAGTAGTCTGTGGTACTCTGGTCTAGGTATGTTTATTACTCCATATTTCGGGGAGATAGTTGGGCTAATGAGTTTGCAAAGCAAATGAATAACGGCTAGCTAAATTTGCAGTCTGTGGACATGAGTATTTGATCGCCGGGTGGTGTTGAATATCTTCAACAAAGGGGTCGGATCAAATACTTATGAACCTCCCACTGTAGGAGATTTTTGTGGAGTTTCAAGTTATCGAGGGGCACGTTCATAGTACTATAGAGTATAGCGAGTTACTTCTACGAAAATTCACGCTCTATAGCTAGTCGTTCAAACGAGCTCTTCATTCTTGCTTTTACTTGCCTTTCCCACTTCTCATCCACGTCATAAATTCGTCTACAACATCATCAAAGTCCATCATTCCCAGATAGTAATACACCCTCCTTCTCCAATTCATCTCGTCACCGCTTGACAAATCCATCCCACTAGAAACACCAAACTTTGTTCTTATCCATTTTACGGGTACGAATCCCGCAATTTCCCAATCAATAACGCCAATACGATCAGTATCCACGTCTACCAGGACGTTGGTCGGGCCAAGGTCACAGTGGTAGAAGACGAGTGTCGAGCAGTCCAGTTTTAAATCATCACAGCTTTCTTGCAGATTCTGGGGACTGCAGTCCGAACCTTTCTTGCGCAGATATAGTTCCGGGAGTACGTTGCCATCAACGCCGCTCATCATGCCATTCCGAGTATATTTTGCCATTTCCACGCAAATATCGCCAACTTTCTCTGCGTACTGCTGTCTCTTGGACTCGTCCAAGGTTTCCCACATGCTGTTGATTGTTTGTCCGCGGACCCGCTCAAGAAAAATATAGTATCGACCGTCGTATTCGGCGTGATGAATAACATTAGGGATGGAAAAGCTCCATTCCTGCTCACGATGTCGCTCATGCATCCACGCTAGCGTGACATGCTCTCTCGTCACACCCGGGATATTCAGGATCCTTATTTTGCAAAAGGCCTCGCCCATGTCAAAGACGGCGGAGACATCTCCCGCATCGTATACCAACTTGAATTCGCTCGTGGGTGGCAGTGGCCGAGATTCCGGTAAAGGAGATGGTGCGTCGGATATCCTGAAGCCCGCGCCATTTCCATCTTGCCAGTCACAATCTGAAAGAGACGCACGGGAGACAAGAATTTTGCCCCCGATAAGCCAGGAATTTTTGTCTATCTCTTGGATCGATTCCCGGACGGGACAATTTGCCATTATGGACGATGGGTATAGAACAAATAGAGGAGCTTGACGTGTCGATGGTCCCGGACAGTTTCCTCAATCTTACAACTGGTCTTTATAGACGCCTCGTGGGCTTGACCGCTCCCTGGCAGGGCTCCACACATTCACGAATAGGACCAGTTAAAATAAAGTAATTTGGAATGTTGGTTTGGTGCCAATCCCCCCTGACGACGATTCGTGAGAGCCAACACTTGACACTTTGCCAGTCTGTTGGTTTTCCGAGTACCAGGCATTCTTTGGTTGCTGTAAGTTTGCCATTTCGGTCCGATATGCTGGCGAATCTTGTATTTCCAAGATTCCCTCCAACTCCGCAATCGCACAGAATGCTGACGTTGAGTACCTAGAGCCAACCCAGTCACAGCATGTTGCGGCTATTGATATACAACGGCCATTCGCACAACTATTATACACCTGTTCACTGGCGCCTGAGGTCTTTCCGAGCTCTGGGTTAAGGTCGGTAAACTGACAGATAGCAGTCTGCTCTCGACGTACTAAGAAGTCAACTTCCATTCGATGCATGTCTCTCTCTGTCTGCTAACCCTCATGAATCGGTTCCAAGCCCCTCTCAACATTTTAATACCTACTTCCACACGATTGGCGAAACGAGGGGCCTTGAGTGGTGCTGTGACAAGGGCAGGGTAACTGGGCTTGGAACAGAGGGTTCAATTCAATCTATAATAATCGACTTTAGGTTATCAAAGGTCCTTGGATTGGCACGAGGCCTTGAGGAACCGAAGGTCCCTATAAATACAAGAAGTCGGTGAGGGCTGTGTGCCTGAGGCAGCCCTTGCTGTGACCGACTTTGGGCCTCGTGACCGTTGCCTTTATTGTTGTGTAACCTTTGTTGGCCCAACGCCCTTTGTTGTGTGCCAACCGTGTAACAGGTGCCATGCCTCGCTCCGCTGCCCCTGGCCTAGCCACATGCAGCTTTGTCACTTTGACCTCTGCCAAGCCCTCTGCGGCTAGGGAGTAAATCTGTTGAGAAGTGGAATTTCTTTCTCCAAGCTGATGACTTTTAAATATGGTGAGGGAGTCCGTCTATCAGGAGCGGTATGCATGAGCGCTGTATGATTTTGACCCGCTGACCTCCAAGCTATCGAGGCATACTCGGACGAAATCGCAGAATAGGAATAAATACAAGGCAGGGAATAACGGCGCAATAGACCGCATTCCTACCCACGTTTCTTCCACTCAACTAGGCAATAGGAGACTATCGTCCGGCCATGGTACTTGCAGACTTGGGCAGAGATATATGGCACCCTGCTACCACCACATGTTGCCTGAATCCAAGTGACAACTTGCCTCTGGTTCTTGATTTGACTTGCATACCAGCCAAAGTGCAGCAGCGAATGTAAGAGATAAGTCTTCAACCAGATTCACGTCAGGAGGGCGTTTTGTCTGCACCGAGGTGAGTACGTCATGGGTAAGACCACCCCGCGTAAACATGCAATGTTGTCCTCAAAACTCCACAGCGCATCGACTGAACTTTGCCACCTAAACGTAGCAATAAAAAAGGAGAATCGCAGCACCTAGTCATTTGGCAAGTACGTGGCGTTGTACGGCCTTTTTAAAACTGCAGATTTTGACTCACAGCATCTATAGAGCGTTCCATTCTCCGCGACAAATGTCCAACAAGATTAGTCATGCTCGGATCGAGGAGCTCGAGGACAAACTTCAGCGGCGAAAGAAGATGGAGGCCCAAATCCAGACCATACAGGCAAAAATGCAGGAATTAAAAGACAAAATACCCGACGAAACCGAGACTCAGCTGTTGTCATCATCGACTGCAGCAAGGGCAAGACGCGAGAAGGAATCGACATCTCTTCGCTTGCAAGACGAGATAGACGCACTTGATATCAACATGAAGAGACTGGAAAAGGCAAAGGCTGAAATTCAGGACGAGATTAATCTTCTTAAAGGGTGGGGCTAGGCCGGAGTCTCAACCAGACAGCAGCCATCACGACTGAAGCCGCTGCAGTCAAACCGAGAATGCTAGCAGCCGTTGGGATACGATATTGGACATGAGCTCTCCTACCAACCGTCGCCGGCACTGCCGCGTCACTTGCGTTTCCTTGTCCATAGTTGCCAGAATTACTCAACAAGTCCAGCTCTCTGCGATATCTGCGGTGGTCTTGTTCCTTTATGTCTGCGAGCAAAGAGCGCAAAGGGTCCTCGTCAGCAAATGCCGACAGAGCTTCTTGGTGGGCGGCGGACGCTTCCTTGCTGGCCAAGTATCGATGGACAAACCAATCCACTTCGGTCCAATTTTCGAGAGCATTAGCGACCAACGGTTCAGCGTATTCTGTCCGTCTAGTCCACTCATCGTAGAGTAGGTTGTTTCCAAACATTTCCGCTTCCCGCCTTTGAACCACTGCTAGAAACTCGGCAAATGGTCCCTCGAGAAAGAGCTGCCATGAATTAGGGCCGGCTAATTGGGCAGCATCTCGTCCGCTAAGCCAAAGAGGCGGTGCGAAATACTGAACTGGCACGACACGACTCCACTCCCAATCAAGCACGCCGATGATTCGCACATCATGGTCGACTAATAGATTTGACAAGTGCAAGTCGCCATGGACCAGCACAAACGGCCCT
This sequence comes from Metarhizium humberi, assembly GCA_020102295.1. Classification (NCBI taxonomy): domain Eukaryota; kingdom Fungi; phylum Ascomycota; class Sordariomycetes; order Hypocreales; family Clavicipitaceae; genus Metarhizium; species Metarhizium humberi. Next base: position 33,402 of record JACEFI010000034.1, read on the forward strand.
TGATCTAGGCCAGGGTCCACCCACTTTTGAACGTGCTTGCAGAACAAGAAATGGTTGTAGAGGCATTCCAGGCCCATGTCGATTGCCACGGAATTCCGACTCTTGAGAAAAGCGTTGTACCCGACGCTCAACAGCATCTTTGTGTATGAATTGGCCGATGTTAGGAACCCAGACTCGTCGTGATGAACATCTTGAATGCCAAAGGGGTCCAAGCCCTCGAGTTGCATCATGTTCATCTCAAGCGATGCCGTCTTTTCGCCGATGCGCACCCCACTTGCTCCTAGCCTGAGCCTGCCAATCGAGGGGAATTCCTGTCGTCGTAGTTGTATATAGACATCTGCTAGTGATTCGTATAGCTCGGCTTTTGCGTCAGGGGCTAGGCGACGAAATTCGGTCGGCGAGAGGAGTTTTCCATCCATGTATTCGAGAATCATGAACGTGGATAGAGGGTCAGCGCCACTGTCGGCACAATAGGCTAGGACTTTTGGGACTGGGATTGTGGTGCATTCTGACAAGTGTCTGATTCTGATGAGTAAATACGGCGACATGGATAAGGGGGTTATGGTTGCATACCGCATCGTGGTGACCTCGCACTGCAATTTAAGGCGAGGACAGTATGCTAGACAGGGACGCAGCGGTACGCGGAAGACACACTTCTCCCCGTCGGCGAACCGGATAAAGAATGAGACGTTGTAGCTTCCCCGAGCATAGTAATCACCAAGAGCAGCCGATTGAAAGAAGCGGGCCGACGGCTTCCCGCATTGCGTCGATGCGAGTTTGAGAATGTCCTTCTCGCGGCTTCGTAGTTGATTGACGAACTGATCGCGCTGGCGGTGCACCGAATGTTGTATTATTCCATCGTTGAAATGTTGTACTTTGCTCATGGTTTTCTCGCAATCCCGGGCGCAATATTGAAAGGGGCGCCATCTGCTGGCCTGGTGAGTGTGAGTCTTGATGTCGTTTCGCAGAGAATTGAATCAATGTGACGTGTTTTGGAAGAGCTTGCGAAGGACTCGGCATCCATAAACCTGGGGCGCTTGTTTATGGCTAGACTGCGGCAAAACTCCGAAAGCAGCCGAAGGGCAACCTACAGTGCGAATAGACTCGCATTATACTACTTAGGTGGCACTTGTTCTCTATTTCAAGGGACCCTTCATGCTGACAGCCAGTCATTCTTCTAATAAAATGAACCCCGAGTCGTATCTGAAGATTAAGGCTGGGCATTCAATGCTGTGCAGTACGGAGTGCCGCGTGGTGGCGGCGGTCCAACTTGGTGGAGGCCCAGGGTTGGTCATGCCAGAAAACTCGACGGCTGGGGACGATAACGACGAGGATTCACATTCGGGATGCGCTTCCTCTCTTTTGCGCATTACCAAAGGCAGTCCGCAGTCCTTACGTGCGTACTAGTGTCGGATATCATCTCTGTAGACTGAAATCGCAGGGCTTGGTGTAATTGCTGGTCATCACTGCGTCGGCTATTATGACTATTTAGCGGGAAAACAAAAAGTAGTCTCAGAAGTGTAGATGCCAATAGATGGTAATGCAAAGACTGTAACGGTCCAAGCTAAGTATATTAACAACTGTCTAGGCAACTATTACGAGTATCGAAATATTAGAGAAAAAGGAGAAGAGAGAGCGAAAAAAAAAGCTCTTGAGCTCCTGGGCTCCTGGGCCCGACGCATCGTTAAGCTCACTTGTCGATAGGTGCCGGCCGAAGGCGAGCGTGCAAGCCGAGCCCCACCGCGCTCAGCTCCTAGCACTTCCAACGCCGATAAGGCGGGAATCTTTAAATGTTATGCTTTGTACATCGCCGGCTGCAATTCAAGCACAAATAGGCTGAGATGAGACAGGCTAATCGGTTTCCTGATATTCCGACAATAGCTCGAGTCAGGCCTTCCGAAGAACCCCTGACTCGCAGCAGCTTCTGTTAACGTGAAATTGCCTGTTAACGGCTCAGAAGCGTAACGAGCCGAGCCTGAAGATAGCCCGGCTTGCACTGTCGCTGGCACCCTGGCTGCTAGCGCGGCAGCCGCGGCGCCGGCGAGGGTGTAAGTCAACATCATTTGAAGTGTAGCCTGAGCAGTTACCGCTACCAGACTGTTGGGTCAAATGCTAGGAATGTGGAGCTAGTGCCAGATAACAGTTGAAACTGCCTGATCTACTAATAGATTACGAATATGCTTAATGTTATGCGTAGCTCCAAACCGATACAGGGGACTGCCAACTTGACCTCAAACCGTGCTTCCCTTATTACTTAATCTCAAACGGCCTATTCTGCGCTGTGGCTGACTTTTAACGGCGTTAAGACAGGTGTAATAGCCGTGTTCTTATTGTATGACACGCCTAGAGACCTAGCGCGTTTCAGCTCTTGTATTATAAAGAGTCATGACTTTTAACAGCATTAAAACAAGTATAATAATCTCATCCTTATTGCATGACACATCTAGAGACCTAGCGCGTTTTAACTCTCGTATTATAAAGGGGCATGACTTTTAACAGCATTAAAATAAGTATAATAGCTGTATCCTTATTATATAACACGTCTAGAAACCTAGCACGTTTCAACTCCCGCATTATAAAGGGATTCAACTTTTAACGGTATTAAAGCAAGTATAATAGCTGTATTCTTATCGCATAACACGTCTAGAGACTTGGCACGTTTTAACTCCTATATTATAAAGGGGTTGTCCCAGTCTGCTTTGCCGGAATCTAGGATCTACCAATGACAAATTAGAGTTGGTGTCCTGCTACAATAGAGGCGGGAGGGACTACCTAGCGGGGGGTATCAGGTATATACAGTTTAAGAGATATATAAGATATCGTGCTTCGGCATTCAAGCCCAGAACAATAACTCAATACAAAGAACAGCGCTGGAAGCCTTTACTAAAACCGCTCAACTATTATAAGATGCTGAATTCCTTGCTTTTTACTGCTTTGCTCCACATGGTAGCAGCTGTCGCGCAGGCCGCGACTAACTGTTCGGGACAAAAGCTAGGGTCAGCCACACAAATTCCCTTTGGCAAAATTATTACAAGCTGTACTACGAAAAACTCTTTTGCCCTTTCTTTTGACGACGGGCCTTTCCAGTTCACCACGACGCTCCTTGACTCATTGAAAAATGCCAACATGAAGGCTACTTTCTTTGTTAACGGCGACAACTTTGGCAAAATATCGGACAGAAAAACAGAGGTGCAGCGAATGCTAAGCGAAGGGCATCAGATTGGTTCACATACGTATGTATTACGCTTGCTATGGCAACCCCAGGGTGGCCTCTATATATAGACAGGAGGTATTAAAAAGCTTGTAGGTTTCGGCATCCAGACTTGACAAATATCAGCGAGGCAGAAGTGAGGACAGAGATGACATTACTTGATGCCGAAGTAAAGAAACTTATCGGGAAGACGCCGACATATATGCGACCGCCATTTTTCCACACCTCAGATGAAGTCCTAAGAATTTTGGGAGAAATGCAGTACCACGTTATTAACGCCGATATCGATACCAAGGACTTTAACAACACGAAGCCCGAGACTAATGACAAGTCGTTTGACATCTTCAAGAACTTATTTGTCAACGGATCTATTTCCCTAATGCACGATGTACACAACACGACAGTCAACCAGTTAATACCCAATGTTATCCCTTTCTTGCAGCAAAGCGGAAGAACATGTACGCACACGTCTTATATATATCCCTCCCTACATAAGAGTTAAATATATACTAATATCGGTTTAGCAATGACAGTCGGGGAGTGTCTAGGCGATCCGAAAGAAAACTGGTATCGAGAGAATACAGTCGGCGGTACAGTCGTCCAAGGGCCGGTCAAAAAGCAACCGGCCGGCAAGAGCTGCGGTTGTAACGCCCGTAAGTCTTAGTCGGTCGAGGGCAAATAAGAGCCTAAATTATTGGGTGAAGCTGCCGGCTATGACGATGCAAGGTTGTCTCGCTTTGTGGGTCTCGAGTTTAGCCGCATGTCCTAACTGTCATATTATAAGGTTTTTTATGAACTAAGCCTCCCTGATAATTTTTTATCCTTGTGTCTCTCTTATACTTCGGCAGATAGCAGAAATATCAGGTGTTTGTAGTTTTAGAATACTATTGCTACCTGTTATTCAGATATTATTATAGCTAACTGTCTTGCCTATCTTGCTGACCTTCTTTATTTACTGCCTAGTAGACATGATAGTGTCATGTTACGAGGCTATTATTTATTAAGCTTCTTAAAAAGAAATTTGCCCAGAGTTTATAGCTATCTGTTTATATATTAAAAACTTCCTTTATCCGAATCTGGTTTCGGCTATCCACTGTCCGATAGTAAATAATAACTCAAGCTACCCTGCCTTAGCCAAGGCAGTAAGAGATGGATTAAAAAGGGCTTGTCTCCACCAGTTGACGTCTAAAAGCCAGGGGGTGGACTGTGGGCGCAACTACCGAGTGCGCGGATCCCAATCCCCAGACGCGCTGAAGGAGTCTGGTATAGCCGAAGCCTTGGCAAGTTGGGGATCGAAATGTGGAAGGTCAAGTCAAGACAGACATAGTAGTTCCCAATACGAGCCGTCCACAAATAGGATGGCTAGTTGGGTCGCCAAGGGCTCTCAGCCATGGTAGGCTCCGGGTCCAAAGAAACAAGAATGTGTCTTGGCCACCAAGTCTGCGCATTACTGCATAATACACTAGACATGGATGGTACAGTCGGAAATGGGACGAACCGGGGAGGGTGCAAATGCGAAGCTTGGGCACATATTTCGCTTAGTGACAAGACATTAGTGAGTTTATTTATTGGTAATAGTTGAAGTTAAAATCACGAGTTAATATAGGACTATCTGCTGGTGTCACTGCCGCAATTGGTCTACACAGCATTTGCATAATGCCGAGACACAGGACCGGCATCGTCGCGGTTAAGTCGCATGTACAGCCGTAACCGGGCGGCTACATACAAACAATCCCTCAGGGTTGCTATACAGTCATATACTGTATATTGGTTCATACCAAGCACGTTGATTGCGCTCATTCACTCGTTCCGACTGTCGGAATTGAATGCAGGAAACTGATGTGCCGAGCCTACAATATGCATTACAACGTGCAAACCGGGCTGTAAGTCTGCGACATTTTTGTATGGGCAGCCGGACAAGGAGACACTGGTGGCTTTCTGTGTATAATACGTACTAGTTCACGACGACGGTCATGCAAAGTACAGAAGCACAAGTCTATCTCATGAGCAAGTAGTCAAGGACTGTTACACGGAAAAGGCCCAACAGATCGTGAAGCTTAATACGAGATTACTATTGAATGGAGCCCTTTTCACGAGGACTCAGAGACGAATTCCGACTCAGGCACCTCTTGTTGCCAAGGAGGTTTCTTTACTGTGCGGAACGTCTGCCTGCGAGGTCGGAGCTCGGGACGGAGACGAGCGACCAAGTCAAGTCCATAGCTCATCCCATCACACTGTGTAAGTGTAGGGGCCGCGCAGACAAAGACTAACCCTGCTTATTGACTGCCTGGCCCTCAAGCCGGTGTTCCAGCCGAGGTTATGGGCCAGTACCATAGGAGCAGAATACATATATATTGACTGACCTTCCGCCGTCGTTGTCGATTTCTCACCTCAACCAGTGACAACATCAAAGTTCAATCTAATCTTGCCACATACCTACACTTGACCTCCCTCTTGAGCCTACACTCTCGACCCCTCAGTCATCATGCAATTCACGTTCCAAAAGATGATTCTGGCAGGCCTGCTTGCTGTTGGAGCAATGGCCGCACCCGCAGGTAAGCATGACGCCAACGAGGCGAGAATCTCACAAGTCCCGATCCTTTCTAATAGTCTATTTATTCAAGTCGAGGACAATAATGATGTGGTTAAGCGTGACTCCAATTGGCAGTCGCATGCCAAATACTACGCCATGGGAGGTGGACGTGGCAACGAGCTTTATGTCGACGGGACTTGGTCCAGACCCCATTCATTCACAGAAGGCACGCCTGTTGGCCGATGCTCAGCTAGACCTCTCGGTCTCTATCAAGCGCCCCCCGGCAGCGACTTTCAGCCCATTTCGGATGTCAGCTGTCGGTGCTGGATTTCTTCCAACGACCCAATCGGCTCCAAGACTCGATGCGTCGCAGGTTGGAAAGAAACAGATCCGGCTGATGCGAGCAAAATGATCAAGTTCAAGTTGCGCTTTGAGTGTTCAAACTGGTTCGGAGATTGCACTAGCTTCAGCGTCCTTACAGACGAAGGGATTTGCGAATCTACCCCTACGAACCTATGCGACGGATTTACAGTCACGGTCTAGAACAACATGTCGTCGATACTTCCTACAATCTCTGACAATCTTATCAGTGGCTTGCTGTTGTAGATTCGCTGGGACCGGTTTTATCAAGATTACGTTGCTCGTTCTAAGCAAGGACAGGAAGCTATTATTAAGACGCAATGGGAATTAGCTTACTGCTGCCTATGAAGCAGCAGAACACTGAGATGTTTAATTTTCTTACAAGATGACTCCTTTATATAGCAATTCAACAGTCTGTCATTACCTCTTCACAGGAAATCTCGTACTCAATTGCTGCGCGGTTATCTAATCAATTATCAGACGCATCGTAGAGCGAAGTTCTTCCCAGTAGTAGAAGGAACCCTGACACTCGACGCCCAGCAGGGCTTATCCGGAATAGCCAGAGCCTTTGGCTATATTAAAGGTAAATTGCTCGGCTGGCTTGCTCTTTGCTAGGTGGGCTTACGCCCTAAGAGATGCCCAAGTAATAGGCCTCATATTATAATATATTATTATATACTTTAAGATGAAAAAATATATTAGTATATACTTTAAGATAAAACAATATATACTATATTTTTACGAGCTATAAAGTATTTAAAAGAAAAGCTTGTATATAGTAATTACCTGGCCTTAGCTAGGTAGTAGGGGATAAGCGCACCTAGCAAAAAGAGTAAGCCCGCCGAGTAATTCTCTCTTGTAGGCTTGAGCCAGCGCTGGTATTACATCCTCACCAAAAGCGAGGTCACATGTGCAATGCCGACGTAGTTTCACAAATAGCCGTCTCAAAGTGGCTAGTTCGCGTTCCTATTAGACCTGCTGTCCGTAACGAGAGCCTCTACTGAGAGCTCTGTATTAGTCTGCATGGCTACGAACCAAATTCGGCGAAATAACCGATATCCACACAGATAAGCCGCGGCTAGAGACATGGCATGATTGAAACAAAGAAATGTATGGACCTATCAGTTATAAAAAATACTGGGCAACCAACAACCAGGCCCGGCGGCGGCCTTGTCCGCGCGTTGGTGCGCCCGCCAGACGTCGATTTGGGTATGGGTGGCGCGGCGCCACCCTTCGAGGGACGCGGCGGCCGCGCGCGCTTCGGCCGCGGAATCCTAGTCCGCCTCCCGGAGGAGGATATCAAAACCTCTTTTGAAGAGGATCAGCCTCTTTACGCGGGGGGAGAGGGGGCGGGACCTAGGATCAAGGATTACTTGTGTCAGTGCCTGTCTGCCGGGGAATAGGGAGGGATCAAGAGTAGTGGTAGGTACAAATGACTTACATCGGACTTGTTGATGTTGATGTTGCTGCTGCTGGTGTTGCTGCTGGTGTTGCTGTTGTTATTGCTGTTGTTATTGCTGTTGCTGTTGTTGCTGCTGCTGTTGCTGCTGCTGCTGGGTGGTAGCAACACCGACAACTCAACTGTCGCGTTAGCAGAAGTTGTCTACTAGTAACTGTCTCCTCTGGTTAAGAGTACCTTGTCGGGGTATATTCAGTGAACATTAAAGTAAAGAAACGATTAACCTCTCGTGCAGGTAAGCGACGTATCCCTCCCTTCGTTCTTAGGCAGTTAGGGATTTTATCCCCTGTAAACACATTTTGAAGTGGGAGTAGTGGGCTTGTTGCTGCTGCTAGTGCTGTTGGTGTTGGTGTTGGTGTTGCTCTTGCTGTTATTATTGTTGTTGCTGTTGTTGTTGCTATTGCTGTTATTATTGCTATTGCTATTTTTATTACTATTACTGTTGCTGTTGCTGTTGCTGCTGCTGCTGGTGTTGCTGCTGGTGTTGCTGCTGGTGTTGCTGCTGGTGTTGCTGCTGGTGCTGCTGCTGCTGGTGATGGCGATGATAAAAAAAAAAAAAAGAAAATTCCTAACAACTTTTACGAGGTCTCCAAATCCATTGCGCCTTGAGACTGATCTCGTCCTTCCTGCCGACGCATATACCACCATACTAAGTGGAATGATCCCCCTCAAGTGCTCGTGTAATTGACGCAAGTTCCTTCCTGTTGACGTCTGGTCGTGCTGGTTCTTTCTCTCGTCTAGTGGACTGCCCACCATGGATGCACACCGGTGTTCTTTGGTCTTCGCTCCTTGCCCATGCACGAGGACATCATTACACATTGCCAGCCAGTATAGATCCCACTTTGTTGGCCCAACATTAAAACGCAACACACCGGACCGGACAAGATTCAACACCAAGTACTGATGCCCCTCACCACGACGCCGCGTCCAAGTCGTAACGCTCTCTCGTAGCTTCGGCCTCAAAGATGGTAAAGACCTTGAATAAATAATAAATTAATCCCTTTAGATTAATTAAATGGTTTTACGTAATCTATTGAATTAATTATGCCTCCTGCCAGGTCAGGTTCTGGTTAGGATGCAAGGTTTTTAGTAACGTAAACAATTTTTGCAGATGCCGCCACACACCACTTAATCACTCCAGGAGCTTATCGACAGCTACATGTAGCGCATGATTACTGGTGATGCTCCGTCCGGGGTTGTGTGTCCAATCTTCAAAACGTTACTCGGGCAAGAGGAGTCCTTCGTCAAGTTGTTGTTCGGCCATATCATGGCAAGGAATAATCGACTGAGAGTTTGCTAGTACCATTCCGAGAAGCCTGCTCTCTCAGCCATCCATGGGTATATACATTTACAACTTGCCAGGGATAAGTTATGCAATCATTTTGTTACCCTGCTGGAAGAGAAGAGTAAGCACAACAGCGCATGCACTCGGCTTCAAAAGAAACTGTTCAAGGGAGTGGCTAACCACACGTCAAACGCGATCCGCAAAGCCCACCTGGTTCGTTAGCCCAGGGGGAGTTTGCATAATGTTCTAGACTCTTTCAGAAGTAACATCTTGGGGAAGGAGTCGCAAGCCAGGGAAAAAGAAATTGAATTCTTCCCGCAGCGACCACGAGATGTGGTGGAGGCGCGACGGGGGTTTGAGCGTAGTGAGAAATACACAAGATATTTGAAGCATATAGACTTTGTCATATGAGTAAGACGAGAATGAAGTTTGCTTTGAACAAACTTCAATCGGAGCCAGACGCCAAGACAGACAAACTTCGTAGGGACCGAATTATTGTTGTCTGCATTTTCCAGCGCCCTCTCATGGTCTTGAGTGACATAGGCGAGGAGGCCCCGTGTTTCTTTGAGGCCTTGAAGTTGGTCGTTTTAAAGATACCTAGCCTAGCCTTCGTTGTTGCTTCTGTGTTTCTCAGTAATTGATTGGCCCGCAGTTGAACTTGTTACACTTCATTCGCCCAATCTCGGTAGCGTCAACTCGTTTCATGGTTGTCCGAAATTACGGGAAGAAGACGGCGATATCTAACTGATTACGCGAAGGTCAGCCACAGCGGGCGAATCAGTGGTTTGATTCAAGGACAGCTTGCAAACCATGGTCTGCCTGGGGGCCCCATGCATGGAGCGGTTGAGTTGGTCTCACCATGAACTCCCTGCAATGTGGGACGAACCCATTTACTCATATGAACTACGGCCTAGTTTGAACACCACCCGCTTGGCAATCAGGGGTGACCTTCCAAAAGGAGCTTGTCGGCCATTAAATTGTACTGTAGATACTAATCGGGGATATGCACCCTTTCTTCCATTCGATATGAAACGTACGCGATGGTGCAAGTCAACGGCTCCGCCACGAGGACTCCGTACCTTGTGCGGCATTTTAAATGAGGATATCCACGCAGCGTTTCAGGCAAAGAAAATGCACTTTTCTTCTTGTGCCATGAAGCCGTACGAGATCCCGAGCTTCTGTAACAGCGGGTACATTGATCTCAATGGCGATGGGCCGATGAGCCTGGCGGCGCGGGGAGGTTTAGCAGAAGCAAGTATTAAAGGTCAGATGGGCCATGCGAAGACGATTCTCGTTTTCGTCTGAACTTTTCATTCAACCACATTCTCTACATGGCAACTGTGACTCGTCAGTGACTCCAAAATGAAGTGCTCGTTGACCACCGTCGCCGCTTTCGCCCCCCAGCTTGGCCTCGCCCTTGTGGGCAACGACTGGTCTTTTCCTGGCAGACCCTGGGACGGGTCAAGTGACGGGTTAAGAGACATCACTTTCCCATTTAACATGGCCGGAGCCTCTCACGACTCTGGTTATTATTTCGCCCAGCAATTCAACTTTCATAATGTCCCAGATGTTGGTTACTGCGGCATCCAGAACCGACCCGACGACAACGGGAAAAGCATCGTACACGCCGTTTTTTCGTCCTTCCAGGCAGGCACTACTGCCGACATCAACGATAAAAACTGCCACAATGGTGCTGATGGCGGCCCCGGTGTGAGCTGCGCGGTCCAGGTTACCGGCGATTACAGCCACACCTACCTCTTGGTTATTGAGAATAACCATGGCACCACTTGGACTGGGACCGTGGTGAACACCGTCACTGGAAACCGGACTCGCGTCGGAACCTACACCTTGCCGTACGGAGCCGGCGGCATTCAGCCCCGTCAGGTCGGTTTCGTGGAATACTACCCTTGGAACGTCGGTGGCCCTGATTGTTCACGATTACCCAAGACCGAGGTCACCATGTATGACCCCTGGTCTAACACGCCTGGTGTTGGAAATGGTACCATGGGCAGGCCGTACGAGTATGGCCAGTGCGTGGGCAGAGTCAAGTTTTCTTCCCAAAAGCTCCCTGATGGCTACAACATTGACGTTGGGTTTTGAGCGTTTGTAGATGTCGAGATTAGCGGAGTGACAATGTACATTATCATTCTAGCGACACATCAAGGCTTGGGAAAGGTGTATTTATATGAGAGCAATTTAAACTTATGAACAATCTAGACTACTATGCTCTCCATGCCACGTGCACCAACGCTTCATACCTTGGCAGCAACCGGCACAGGTGGCGGTTCCAAATTGGGCAACTTGTAGTCCGGGTCTGCAACCGCAAAGGCCTCTTTTGCATCTGCTGGAGGGGGATAGATGAGAGTCGTGTTAATGAACTGCTTGACCGACTTGGCCTGGCTGCCCGTGAAGACGACCTGACGATCCCAACCGGCGGTCACCACTGCTCCATTGGGCCCGAGGTCAAGGCAAGTGCCGTAATCCGGCTGGCTATACGGACGGGTGGGAAGACCAAGAAGATCGGCGGCGGCGTTGTGGCCCGACGACCGGCCAAGCACAAGGGCATGTTGGCAACTCATCATGGCCGTGTGGCCGTCCTCGTCGGTTACGGCGCAAGCAGCATCTCCAGTCGCAAAGACATGCTTTGTTTGCGCGACGCGGAGGTTCTCATCAACCACGAGACGGCCCAGTCCGTCCTTTTCCCCCGGAATTTGTTGTGTCAAGCCGGTGGCCACCATGCCACCAGTCCAAACCACAGTACTGGCCTCGATCCTCTCGCCCGTCGAGGTTACGACACCGCCGGCATCGACAGACGTGACAGCAACACCGAGTTTTAGTTCCACGCCATAGCCGTCCAGTGCTTTCTGAATCTCGGGTCGCGGGCTCGGCCCTAGGCCTGGGCCAATAGTTGGGTTTCGTTCGACGACTATGACTCTGGTCTCTGCGCCCTGGCCCAATATGGAACGAAGTCGAGCGGGCAGTTCTGCTGCCAACTCGATGCCCGTGAAGCCGCCACCACACACAATGACAGTGTTGCGAGCAGGGCAATCTGGGGCCCGTGGTAGACTGTGAAGATGTTGGTCCAGTGCGATTGCCGAGTGTAGCTGGTCCACATTGAACGAGTATTGCTTCAACCCGTCGACATTGGGAACCCTCAGTTGACTTCCCGCAGCCAAAATGAGCCGGTCGTAATCTACTACGGCTGCGTCTCCTCCCGTGTTTACTACTCCAACCTGTCGCATCTTGGTGTCGATGGTCTTGGCGACACCCTGAATAAACTTCACCCCAGTCGCTGTGAAGAGATGTCCAAGAGGCGCCGCCATGGTTGCGGGATTTGCTTCGTAAAGTCGGGGCCGAACCGCAAGTGTTGGCTCGGGTGCGATGACGACGGTTTCAATGTCTTGGTCTCTGCCATTCTGGGAAATCAGTCGCCGGGCGGCCAGGGCGCTGTACATGCCAGCGAAGCCGGCGCCTACGATGACAATTCGTTGCGGCATCACTGTGAAAGAAGGGTGACGGGGACGATGGCTAGTCTTTGGTCGAAGAGGTATCTCGAACGAGGGCGTGTAGATTTCTCTGCGTATGCTCGTTAATTTGCTTGACTTGGACGTGGCCTCTGTTTATATACATGTTGGATCCCATGCACTCAACTCGACTTTACGAGGCGACTTCCGAAACAGCCGAAGCGCAACGTCCCTTGGCATGTTGTTCAGTTGATGGATATCCATTCACCCGGTGGTGGTCAAGACACACCAACGTGATATCCACGACGCGGATTCCCGCCGCAAAGGCTCACCTGGAACCACGTCGGCAGTCACACCAGACTTCTAAGCTGAACATTGAACTCTGAAGTAGGTTATGGTGGCTTTGGTGGGTCCATGTCGTGTCTTTGTGCTGACAATACATGTATTGACTACTAGTTGGTTTCCCGTCTCAGCGTGAATTGCTCGGCGGGCTCACTCTTTTTGCTAGGTGCGCTCACCCCTCTTAGTAGGTAAGTATTTATTATATTTAAACTCTTCTTATATATTTTAAGAGATAATTTATTATAAAATATATTTACTTATAATAAAATATATAATAATATATTATAATATAGCCTAATATCTGGGTACCTGGTAGTACGTGAGCGCACCTAGCTAAAAGAGTCTGGTGAGCCCGCCGAGCAATTCACAGTCCAAAGCCACCAGGTTGCACCAACCAGACTCCATAAAATGCCATCAAATGGTTAAACGGGTTCCCGCTCCGCTGATCGAATACCCGGATACCCGCTTTCGACCTGCCGCACCACACTTAGCCCTCCACGTCTCCTCCGTCTTTGCCAACCAAGAGACGACCTTTGCGAGAAATTGGCACGCCATGTTCCGGCTACCGGTAAAGCCAGCAGCACCAAGTAGCAAGGATGACACCCAGTGGGCAGCAGCAGCCCGAAGCCAAGTCGGCGACCGCAAAGGTCGGAGCGTCGCGGGTTTCGGTGGCCTGCCTCCCATGCCGGACACGACATATTCGTTGTGATGCCACAAAGCCCATTTGCAAGCGATGCGAAGAAGACGGCAAGGAGTGCAACTACACAAAGTCACGACGGGGAGGCCTCGACAGAGCCGCCTTGGCTGCCAGGAGAGAGCGCTTGGCAAAGCAGTCGTCAACGAGCCCGCAGCATGACCCGGGCAGAGTCGCAGCAGATCTGCTGCAACCTCTTCCTCTAGGTTCAGGCTCATCGATACCTGTCTTTCCAGAGTGTTTCCCTGACGCGAGTGCTTCCTTCTTCGATGCCTCTTGTCAGGACTCCCCGCGCGCAAGCCTGGTTGATGCTTCGACGCTGTCTGATTCGGACCTCGAATCTGACCCCTTCATAGACTTGTACTACAAGTGCTTTCACACCTTTCATCCCTTGGTCCTCCCACGGCATCGCCTACAAGTCTACTCAAGAGATGCCACCAAGTCGGAAAGGATCAGACCTGTGATTTCGGGGATTCGCCACATCGGATCACTGTATGCTCGTTCAGATCAAAGCGGTCAACTAGCCGCAAAGGCAGCCAGAGACATTGCCGACGCAAAAGCTGCTTCATCACCATGCCCCTTTTTATGCCAGGCGCAGCTCCTCTACTCCATCGTTTTATTCTGGTCCAGTGACCGACCTCAGTCTCAAACACACCTTGATGATGCCATAGATGCCGCGACACTATTGGGAATGTCTCGCCAGGAATTCGCCGACGCGCACAGCGACGGAGATGCTGTTTTAGCAGAGAGCTGGAGGAGAACCTGGTGGCAACTATACATTGTGGATTCACACTATGCAGCCATCAGACGCGACACGGAATTTCGTACCAGAGACATTCCGGCGACGGCGGATTTGCCATGTGAAGAACAAGAATACAACGCGGGAGTACGTGGCCTTGAATCCGTTGCACGCGACTGTCTATCAGAGTCTACAGACTAACGCTTCATAGGTAATCCCAACCCCGGACTCACTCGCCGATTTTGATTCGAGAGAGTTTGCTTCAGACAACCATGTCTATTCATCATTCGCATATCTCATTGGTGCAACGAGAGGTGTCGCTCAAATAATGGCGGCAACACCGCCAGACAGGAAAACCTCGCCTCCAATCGAGCTTGTAGAGGCAGTGGATGCCATGATAGACGGGTGGTTGCTGCTATTGCCAGAGTGCAAGAGGCCTCTGATGTCCAAGACCGGCGAGATGGACGAGTTGCTCTTCTATGCCCACATGAGTATCCATGCGTATGCATCCCGTCTCCCGATGGCTCCCTTTGCGCTCAACTTGCATTTGGACTTGGCTAACACTTTGTTCCCTCTCGTCAAAGTTACATGGTAGGACTTCACCGCCCTTACTCGAACCTGCTATTCGATCCGCTGGAGAAGATCTCGAGTTGCTTCGTGTGCCCGCCAGAGTCCCATTCAGTCAGCGACACGACAGCCATTCACACAATGAGATGTCTGGCGTCGATTGAAGCCCAGGTCAGGATCATGACGCTCCCCAAGCGCCCGTTTTGCCACAGCCCATTCACGCTGTGCATGGTGACCACGGGGACGATTCCGTTCCTGTCGGCCTGCAAATTCCTCTTCACCGGCGCCAAGCTGTCGATTGCCCGCGAGCAGATCCGGCTGACCATCGGCTGTCTCAAATCCCTGGGCGAGGTTTGGCCGCAGGGAGCCAGGACCGTCAAGGAAATACAAGCCATTGCCCGCGAGGTGCTGGGCCTGGGCGCGTCTGCCGCACCACGAAGCGTCGTCTTGCCGAGCGATACGTCCTCGGGCGTCAGCAGCTCTCAGCGCAGTCCCCTTTCGCAGAGCGGCAGCCAAAACAGCTCCATCGACGACTTGTTGTTCCCAGACACGATTGATAGTCTTTCGTCGTGCTGGGACATGCAGAATCAACAGATAGATATGAACTTGTGGTTTTCCAGCTACTGATGGCTTTGGAAATACAAACGGCACTGTACACGTGCCCCCTGAATAATGTACTTTACTACCTACCCCTTGTCCAAATTCGTCACTCTATGTACCAAACAAGACTTTGAGCCACGGCTCATGTACAAACAGGGCGTGCTGAGAACCGGCCTGTGTACGGAGTACCGGGCACTTGAGCCATCAAATCTATCCCAAATCAACGTCGACATGCCCGCCATCCTCCCATCCCTGACAACCGCCTTCAGGATCACCCCTGCCATTCAGTCCAAAATTGGCTCCGGGCTGGCTGCCCGCCTCGCATTCCTCAAGCACATAGGAGCCCGACTCCCAGCACGTGTCGCCGTATTTACAAAGAAATACACACGTATCCATGTCGGTTATGCACCCTCCCTCGGTGTAAGCACTCATGGGCGACCCCGACATGTTGACCTCGCGAGATATGTTGACCGTGGCATGGCGCCCACTTGTAAACTCGCCCCAGGTGTTGTCGATTTGGCCATATGGAGTAAGCCCAGTCTCGTGGTCAACGAGAGCAGACCAGCCGCCAGATACGCCATTCTCCATGGACACAGTCACCTGGTCGCCCTGCTCTGGCAGCGAGTACGAGACCTCGGGTGTCCGTTGTTGCACGAAGCTGGCTTCGTAGTCGCCTATAGGGAAATGCCAAACAATAACCGTCACGGGATCGTCGCCCACGTTGGTGAAAGTAATCGTGTTGGGACCCTCGTCACCTATCCAGATGTTGGCCTCGGACTGGGACTCAGCGTTTAGCCCTTGGGCCGCCATGCCAATACTTGACATGTGGTCACAATCGTCCTCGGTGAGGCCGTATACCAGCGTGTCGCAATCAAGGTCGCGCTTTTTCATGGGCGCCTTGCTAATGTCAGTTGGCAACAGGTAATTTTCCAAGAGGGCGCGACTTGGGGGCTGTACGAAACACTTACACGCGAGTTGCAGCCGAGTCGACGGCGGATGGGAATGCCATGATCATGGCGGCAAGAAAAGCAACGGATAGCATTGTATAAAATGAAAAATCGGGCTCGGCTCGTCAACGCAAATGATAATACAAGATCTGGAAATCACTAGGCGCAAATATAAAGCAAATAGAAGCTGCCCGACTTCCATGAGAAAATTACCATTCACCATGCCCGAGTGTGACGGAATTTGTGATCCATGGTTGTAAACACTCCTTTCCATGTCACTCGGGGTGGGCATTCTATAATAATCTGTCCTAGGCGTGTTCGTGAAACCTTTGTCTCACGTCTTTCTAAACTCGGATTCAACGTCGCACAAAAGGAACGCAGAGCGTTCCTTTGCACGCCATTGCTGATGACCCATGGCCCACATGATAATTAGATGGATTTTTCATCAAAGATATGTATATGCAACCACTATATAAGATGATGAAGTTTCATTTTTATTTGCGCAAATATGTGGGCATTCTTTTCATGGGGGAAGCATTTTGGCTGGCTTCGTTGTCCGAGCTCGAGGCTCACATGGAGTCTACTTGGCGCCTGAATCCACGCGATTGTGACTCGGAAGGCAATTCATCATTGAGTCAAGTTGAATTGCCTGCTCGTTGCGACGTTATTCCCATCAATCGCTCCAGTCTACTTTGCTCCTCGCTCGCGGAAACCAATGTGCTTCTTACATGGTAAGCGACCACATGGGCTCGGGGCGTAAATAATTTCGGGTTGTCTCAGAAGCCGATGGCTTAATGATACGTTGCAGCGTGCTACTGCTACCCGTTTTGCGAGCAGAGTCAATGCAATATGGTAATTGGTGCTCCGGGTTTGAGGCGCTTGACTGCTGCGCTGTTTCTCAACGGTGCAACGGGAGGCAGTAGAATTAAGACAGCACCACAGTTGTACCTAAATGAAACCAGGTCTTATGAGTTACTATAATGGCATTCCAGGTTAATGGCCTAGATCAAGTTCACGCCAGCCAAGCAGAAATTTGTCCTCGTACAATGGGCGTGCCGTTGAACCAGGCCCTGGCCAGTCCTCTACGGCGGAAGACGATCTCCAAGAGCAATGAATAGTAACGCTTTGCAGTTCACAAAGAGTTATTCATGGGAAACCTGAATGCGCCTCATGTCCCTGTTTATTCACTATTTTCCATCGCCGAGTCAAGATATCACTAACATCTTTACCCGCTATAATTATTATACTTCTTGCTTTTTATACTACTCCTCATCCAAGGTAATCTTCCGCTATTGGCTTGGTTGTACGCTTGCCGTCTCTCGTGGTCTTTTGTCTCCGGCCCTGGCGCCTTTTCGTTTTACAACCAGTGGTTCCCGTTGAGAAATTCGCCAAAGACCTTTCTTCTCATGCGTCAACAGCCACCAGCAGGAAAAGGGTTACACGGCGCTGCCTTGCTTGTCCAGCAACCTGGCGCCCTTGGATCCTGCGGTGAGTACGGTAGCCAGCTTCTTCCCATCCGCGAGGTGGAAGGTTATACTGGCCTCAGTATACGCAGATGGAATCTCTTCCTGGTTGATAATGGGGAATTCGACGCCGCCGAGCTTGAGTCTCGGGCCATGGCCTCGCAGTTGCTCCAGCTCAGCGAGCTCCGAGTCGCTGTACGCCCCTTGGGCGGCGCCGTCGGCGCGCCACCAGCAAAAGGCCGTCAGCCAGCCGGACATGGTGCTGGGCTCACCAGAAGCTTCACTGCCGACTGAGTGGCAGGCTCGTCTCCAAAAGTCGCGTACACGCTCGTCGTTCGGCCGGTCGAAGCTGGCGACCATGAACTCGACAACGACGGTGAGGGCACGAGACCACTGCACCATGGGACGGCACCGGGACTCGGAATCAGCCCCATTGCCCTCGTTGTCCATGTGGTTGCCAGCAGTATCAAACTCGGCGAGTCGGGCCATGCGCCCCAGCAGGGCGACCCAGTCCTCACGCTCGCCGTGCAGTGTGACGGAAGGAAAGCTGCAACCCAAAATAGCAGCGTAGCCAAAGTATTCGCTCATGGTACCGAGGAAGGCGGCTGCGGCTACAGTTTTGTCCCTGGGCAGCGTGGTACTGAAGATGGGGAGTAGCCAGTCGGCCAAAGTATCATCGACCAGATGCTCGCGAATCATGTCGACGAAGCGCTGCGTCATGGAAGGCACATCGACTTGTTCCACTGTCTGGCAATGCGGATAGGCAATCTCAAGGCGTCGGCGCCCTGAGTAGTTGACGAAGCGGTCACGCAGGGCTTCAGAACGATTCTCGCCGTTTAGATAGAAGCTGAACTGCGTCAGCACAGAAAGCCACACGTCGTCGGGCCGTAGCTCGAGGTGCTGATCTTGCTGCCAGGCACGAAGCACTGTGCAGACGAAGCCATTGCTGTGCGGCACTACAGTGTCGTCATCAGCATCGGAGACGGATGTGTGCAACACTCGCCAACTTTTGGCTCGGTCTGGGATAAGATCCAAGGCGACGGATCTTGGCCGGTCCTGGCTGGTGCCGACGACCGGGGGGCTAGACGGGGACTGTAGGTGCAGTATGGCGGGCATCGAAGCGACCAGACAAGATTGAATGGACGTAGCGCATCAGACGAGTCTGGTCTGCGGATGGCAGGCCTTGATAGACTACACGACGGTGTTGATGCGTGGACGTGGTGTGGTCTTGGTCTGCACGGGTCAAATTCATCATGCGACAGAATACACGATCCTACAAGACACGGCATGGAACAATGCGTTTTGAAAGTCATCGGCCACACTAATGCAAGTGTGCAGTGCTTCATGCTCCAGATGTGCCCGCTTGACGATCTCCTGTGTCGGCTCTGGCATCCAACGATTCAAGTTCCAACCAACCGTCACGACAGCCGCGGGTTTCTGGAGCATATTCCCCAGAGATTAGGACGAAATAAAGCTCTCCATCTGTGTGCCAGGGCCTTTACGGGAGCAATGGCCAGGGCTCGAAGCGGCAAGGTCGCCGTGCAAGCCTTGGCCGACTACGGCAGCCGGATGAAGGCGTTGCGAGCATCCCTCACGAATCCAGAGACGGCCAGCCCAGGAGAGAGCTGACATGTGTCTCAAGTGCTGGCAAGCATCTCCGAGCCGACGCTCAAGTTATCACCGGCAATAATAGACATCTCGAAACGGGTCTACGGCCTGGACCCGGATCCTCTCTTCGTCAAGGGCGTCGAGACGACTAGTCTACGGCTCGAAAACCTACGCCTCTTCCCCGTGTTTGCGCAAGAACCCGAGTTACACGTCGACGAGATGCAGTTTGCGTACGAGGGAGTCAACGTGGATTGAGGCATCCAAGGGGAGCGGAGACGCTGCGGGATGCCGTCTCATGTAGGCTTCTTGTGCATGGGATACCACTCTTATCAACAACAAAAAAGAAGCTCTCCTCCTGTTAAATCTCTTGAATAAAGCGGTCTTGTTTGTCCGTCAAAGCTAATAGGTATTTCCAGACGGCGCACTTCCCCAGTCCGACTCGAAGCGTTCCCAACCACCATGTTCCAGCTCACTGGCCAAGTACATGGTGTAAACAACCATGTCATAGTAGCCGTCGGCCGGTGTCTTCCCGGCACACACATTCCCGCCCATGGCAACATTCAACAAGATGGTCATTTCCCTCATCGGCCGCGTCCCCTCTGGTATAGGCGCCTTCATGACAGGTCTACCGTCAATGTACCAAATCATCCTCCCCTGTCCTGGCTGACCACCAGGCTGCTGCCATGCAAAGTCGTAGCGAACGGGTCGGGCATGCATATCGTGGATCTTTGTCCCCAGAACGCGATGCTTGTCAGCCTCGTGGTGCTGTCCCCAATGGAGGCATGTCCTGTTCTCGTGGTCGCCGTTCCACGTCTCTGCAATGTCGATTTCTCCATCTACAGGCCAGCTGAACGGCTCTTGGGGCAGGAGCCAGAATGCAGGCCAGATGCCCTCTGCGCAGGGGGACGTGATGACGGCAGTGAGGACACCTTGGTCTCGCTCGAGGGTATGCCTGCTCACCAGGCGGGCCGAGGTATATTTCTGCTCGGGGCTGGGTGAGGAATTGTTTGCCAGAGCTCGAATGACCAGCTGCCCGTTTGGGGTGCTACAGGTCAAAGGTTAGCTATCATCATTCATCACGAGTGTCCAGCTCCGTGAGGTGAGAGGGGAGGTGAGATGATCGTACTGGAACGAATTCTCAGGAGCAGCGGTGTAGTGTTCCAGCTCCTGGTTTCCCCAACCGTCAGGCCCGTTGCCCAGTTTCGCGTCCCATTCCACATGGACAGGCGTGTCCGGGTAGAATCTCGGAACCCAATAAGTGTGGAAGCTCGGGCTGGGACCTGGCGGCGGCCTGGAAGCCATCGGTGGTGGAGGCGGTTGCTGATCTTGAGCCTGATCTCTGGGATGGATCATGCTCTCAAAGTCGGCCTTGAGGCCCTTGAGCTTATCCTTCCAGGACATGTTGCGGCAGTATACAGTGTACAAAATGTAGTCACCCGAGCTGGGCCAAGGTCTGACCTTGAAAGTTGCGCAATATTTCAGGTGTTGGAACGCGGGCTTGCAGCTCCACGCCAAGGTTGGGCGTGACGTCACCTGACTACGACGATGGAGTGGCTGTGTGCATGCTTGAACAGCAAACGGCGGAGCAAGGTCGCAGAAAAGACAGTGAAGCAATCACCTGGGAATGTGGACAAGTTTGACATTTGGTCTCTCTCGTGCGACTGCTATTGTGTCCGTCTGTGCTCTGCCATGATGACAGGTAACCCTACATGTAACCTTCGTGATGCAGGAGGCACACGCGTGGCTGGTTGGTCTAATTGGCTACCCTATATAGGAAATGTGTCCTCATTGATCTAAATAAAAATCTGCTCGCCCCTACAATGGTTTTTTATTAATGCAAGAAATGACGAAACGATAGAAATGCTTACCGGGTAATGGCGCCCAGAGTGAGTCTGAAAGAGGCTGCACGATGCTGTCGGCGTCTGGAGGCATCAATTGATTCTGTCGTACAAGCGCCCATCAATCACCCCTGACGGATCGCGACTAGACTTGGCTGCTTCAACCACGCCGCGATACCTCCAGACAACCTCCACCGACTCAGCGACACAATGGCGCCCAAACCAGTCGCCATTTCGCCTCCAAATGGCAACCGTCGCCTCAAAGCTTTGCCGATTCTCCTGTGGTCCCTTCTCATCGTCCCATCCCTCCTGGGCGTCTCGACCATTGCGCCAGTAATCAGACGCATGCGGGAAGCGTCGCGTTACCAGTCCAATGGCGTCACTGTCCCGTTACTCGACCGCTTCACAGGCATCGACTGGTTAGACCAGATTGTCGGGGACCTTGTCTTGTCCTTTGGCCTGCTTCAGTTCCGCCCAGACTCGCCTTACTACTGGCACGCATTGGACTTTTTGGCACA
This sequence comes from Metarhizium humberi, assembly GCA_020102295.1. NCBI lineage: Eukaryota > Fungi > Ascomycota > Sordariomycetes > Hypocreales > Clavicipitaceae > Metarhizium > Metarhizium humberi. The sequence goes on from JACEFI010000034.1 coordinate 55,030, forward strand.
ATTTGGTTCCATTTACGCGGCTTTGCTTCTGGAGTCGTGTCGCCGCGCTCACGGGTCCCAATTGCTGCTTTGGTATGCTCCCCTGCCCTCTATTCCTGGCGGCGAATGCTGACCATTTTTACTGCAGGACCGTATTGGGGAGTCTTTTGGCACAGCTTACCACGGCGGGACTGCTTCTGCCCGTGTACTTTTACTTTCTACACGGATCAACCCCCTTGTCCAACCTGGTGTCCAGCAAGGGACCCGAGGAGCTCCGCAACTTGTCGGCTCTTGCTGTGCTGCCTGCCGTGGCCTTGTCCTTCTATGTTCCTCACTTTGAATCCTTCCTAGGCCCGGACTTCTCTGCACGGCACTGGTGGAACTGGGTCTGGCAATTGTTCGGGCTATGGGGTGCCATTCTGTTCCTGGGTTTCTCGGGCATGCTCTGGACTTTGCGTCAACTGCTCCCCATGATGCCCACGAGCTTGTCCAAGCGCGTCAAGTTGCATAATGGGCTGAAAGCTACACGACTGACGGCAGTTTGCCTGGGCATGGTCAATGTAGGCACCTATTGGTATGTCCTCATGAGTTCGCATTACTCGTGGAGCGAGGTGTACGTGCCCAAATACTTTTGGCAATCCGCAGCAGACCCTGGCGCCGCCTTGGGCACACTTCTCCAATTCGACTATATTTGTGTTTTTGGCTCGGCCCTGACGTGGCTGGGCTACCAGTTCCGAGACCTGAAGACGGCCGGATTAATAGAAACCAGTTGGGCCAAAATCACCAGTCTCAGTCTCATTGTAGGCGTACTTTTTGGACCTGGAAGTCTGTGGTGGGTAGCCTGGCTGACGAGAGAGGAAATCCTCACTTCGCTGCGACCTCGACGAGAGCCAAGGAAGAACGACTAGGCGTATTGGACTTGGTTTGTACATGGAACAGGATAAACCTGAAGGCGACTTGGACGTGTGGACTGGCGCATCCCGGGGACCAAGTACATATTATTACACGATTTGGTCGCCGAAAAGACGTTGGCGCGCGAGATGCAGTCGCAGAAGGATCGAGAAAAGGGGAAATAGAGCTGGGCTCGGAGGCGGCTGTATTACCGCACCAAGGGCTTTCTACAATTCGGTCGGCTTTCCTTAGTGGTCACGGAGGTCCTCATCAATAACGAAGAATCCCCATGTTCTTTTACATGATCGGCATAGTGTTTTGATGCGTCGGGTTGCTGCTTGAGGCTCCTCTGTTTATCTCCATTTCCTTCGCCATTATAGCCTAGCCTTGATAGTAGGATGATAGCCTCGAGGTGCTGCCATGGTAACTGTGCGACAATGGCGCTTCTTAGAAGTCTCATGTTTGGTAGGAAAGTGCAGGGGTAGAGCCTAGCATCTCCAAGTTGGTTCCCAAGGTCCCGAGAAAAAATACTCCAAGCGACGCTAATCAGCGTGAAATATTAAGGACAAAAGAGGCAAATAAAGTAGACAAGAGCGAACATCTAATACAGCATCCTTTCTGCTTTCACTACATCTAAAAAAAAAACGTCAAAATAAGAGTCCACTAATAATATTTCACCCCAAGTTTATAAAATAGGAGCAATAGATGAAGACATAGAAGGAGAATATAAATTAGAAAGGCAGAGGTCCAATAAAGCACTCTTTGTACATCTACAATTATTTCAAGGAAAGGATGCTAATACAGGCAGATGCGCTCTACGATAGACTATACATACCATAGTTAAAACCCAATCATATGTACATGAAATTCCTATTATTGTACTAGCCAGGCTGGAGATACTTCTATCCGATTGTAAAGAAAGTATTTGCAATGCCAATTTCTAAGCCACCTCCTGCGCCATGTGCCAAGACGCCAGCAAATCCTCGCATATGAGCCCAATCTTCCAATCCCCTCGGACTCTTGCCGAGGACGAAACGCTTTACAGGCCATCACATGCACTCGGATACACTGCGGTGGCAGTGTCCTCATCCATACGGTCTGCGTGGGCTGCTGTGTTGGCCGCGGGTTCCGTGGTGAAGCACACGATCGACCGGCCAAGTGCGAGCATCAACGGTCACTCCAACCCAAATGGGGACTTTTTAAGAAGCTAATAAATGCGGAAACTTGCATGAGAGATCATTTCGATTGCGTTTGGCCGCGATGGTCTCGGATACTATAGTAGGGCGAGGGCTGTTGAGATTGCGTTTGGCCGGGATTAGATGGTATACTTGCCCTCGCCACAAACTGCGAAAAAACGACCGTTTGGCGGCCCGATCTGAGCTCTTCCATTTAGGCGCCTTGTTCATAAACAGCTCGAGTTCAACAACCCGGGGAAGGGTATCTGCATCAAGCATTGTGGCAGTGCGGGCTGGACACTGACGAAAGATTGTCCAGGACAGAATCACCATCGTGAACTGCTAGCCATGACAGCGACTTTAATCTTGAATGACAATGATACTCTCCTATTATACCGCCTCGTGATAGCAGTAATCATTGCTTTGCGACGGGACTCGTACCCATGAAATTGGCGTCATGCCGTGTAAATCACTTCTACCCCGCGTGCGGGTGGCTTTTCCAACCCAATACAACAAGCACATCCAAAACTCAACAAGACGAAAGCAAGTCTACAGAAGATTCTGACAATACATTCTCCAAGATGGTGGCTCAAAAACCTTCATCCCGGATCCGCGACTGGGGTTATAGTCCTGGGCGCTTCCCCACAGGTCCTCGCAATTCTGTTCTCGATGTCCCCGGTGCGTACATGTACCGAGTACACCGTCGGGCGGTTATTTTCGTGGGCAGACAAAGACGAAAACTGACCAAGTCGGGCAGGCGTTCGTGTCGGCCAAGTAGACATCAACAAGGGCGAGGACGTGCACACCGGTGTGACGGTCATCTTCCCCCGAGGCATCGACAAGACGACTTACATTCCATGCTACGGGGCGGTGCACGACATGAATGGCATTGGTGAATGGACGGGGGTGCACCAACTCCGCGAATGGGGGTTCTCCCGAGCGGTGCGTACGATTTTCGCATTTCCCCTGGTCGTGATCCCGTCGGAAGATTTGACGAAATATACAGCCGATTGCATTCACGAATACCGTCAGCGTGGGCAAAGTCTACGACACCCTCTGGCGGTGGACGGCCCAGCGCCTCCGACAAGACGGCATCGCGGACCTGCTTGACCAGGTGCAGTACTATGGATTTCCTACCGTCGGCGAAACCTTTGACGGCCTGCTCAACAACATATTCAAAAGTGCCGTGGAGGAAGAGCACGTCCTGGCGGCCATCAAGAGCGCCGAAACCCAGGAGGCTGTTCTGGAAGGGAACCACGGCGGCGGGACGGCCATGCGGAGCCATGGCTTCAAGGCCGGCACGGGAACCAGCTCGCGCGTCTTGAAAGGCGACGGGGACATCGAGTACACTGTTGGCGTGATTGTGCAGAACAACTATGGCAGCATGGACGACCTGCAGATTGACGGGGTGCCCGTGGGGAGGATGCTCAAGGCCAGAAAGATGGCGATGGCGGCGCCGAGGGCCCCGGAGAGTGGCAAGGCCGCCGAGGGAAGTGAGTTGCTGTCCTGTGCTTGTAGCAGGGTACATGCTGACGGTTGTGTCAAGGCTGTCTCGTTGTCATCATGCAAGTCCCATGGCCACCATGACGGGAGAAACGGACTGCTGACACGGTTGTAGCACGAATGTGCCCCTTCTCCCACACCAGCTTAGACGCATAGCCCAGCGGGCCGGCATGGGCCTCTCGCAAGTTTCCGGCCACGGCGTCGGGCGGAACTTTAGCGGCGAGTTCTTCATGGCCCTTTCCACCGCAAATACTCCGGAATCGCCGTCGTCATGGGACGGGGTGAGTAGCAGTTTGCCGCCGTTGCTGGAGACGGATACCGTGGAGACGATGAAATCCATGCTCATTGACTCGGTGTTTGTTGCCGCCGCCGAGGCCACCGAGGAGGCGCTTCTGAATTCCATGACGGAGGCTGAGACGATGAAGGGATTCAACGGATTCGAGGCCAAGGCACTTCCGAGGAAGGAGGTTGAGGAGCTGCTCAGGAAGCATGGGAGAGGATACGTGCGGGATCTGGTACCTGAGTCATATACCAGCCAGATTGGCTTGTGAGAACAAAACACCCAACGTTTAGTAGCCGCAACATGTATCAGACAAATTAGTATTAATTGGTTTGTTATGCAACGCTCTGCAACACTGCCGAAAAAGCATCTTCATCAAGCCGCGGTTCCCGTCCCGACTATCCTCCTCAGATCATTGAACCAGACATAGCGACTGATAATCATGTACAAGTGTCTATCCCACGTATACTGGCTGCCGTGGCTCGCAAAAGCCCGCCTGGTCATCCTGTAACGATGCCACGTGTTTGTTATCAACGCGCGCGTGCTGTACTTGGGCTCCGCTGAGCTCGACGGGTAGAAGACGGCGGCGAGAATCCTCCACAGGAACGAGAGTGCAGTCAGCGGCAGATCCAACAGGAAGGTGTACTTCCGGGGAAGCGCCACCGAGACAACCATGTACGATGCTGGTGCCTTTTCGTTCTCCGCCACGTATTGACTAGGGTGCCAAAAGTCAGCTGTGATATCTCGGCAAGTTGCTGATAGCAAAACACTTACCTGACCGCAGAGCTGACGGCTCGGTGGTTAATGTGGCCCGACACACCACCTTCATCAAAAGTGATGATCTGTTTTCGAGGATTGTCAGTTGGCTGTATGGCCGTTCTGGTCCCTCGGAAGCATCGCTTACGGCATCAATGTCCCACTTCTCAATGTACTCCTTCAGTATGGGCTTGATCTTGGCCTCTTCCCACCAGACCTTGGGATTATCCTGCAAATCAGGGTGATCTAGAGCAACGCACCGAGATGTGTCGATGCCAAGTGCCGCGCAAGAACCCAAAAGTTCCTTCTTTCTGGTCTCGCCAAGCCCATAGTTATTGCCTATAGAGATACATATCAGCCAATGGCATCGGGTTCAACGGCCAAGTCTGGTAGTGCTCATGGTAAAAGAAAAGGTGACGTGCGTAGATGAGCGCGAGGAATACGTTCATCACCATACCTGTAGACATGACGACCAAGCCGCCCTTGATGCTCTTGTTCCTGTCCAAAACGCCCAATATGCTTGGCGAGAAGAATAAACACTCATCGTCGGGGTGGGCCGTGACGATGAGCAGGTTCTTTGCCTTGGAGAGCTCGGGAGGCAGCAAACGAGCGTCGCCCCCTACCATGTAGGCCAGAAACCATTGCAGGAAGAGAGGGAATAGACACACAATCAAGGCAATCCGGAGAAACCACCGACGACGGACGCGGGTGGCTACAAGCCAGTGGCACGCCCTTGATATGGGCTGCACTGCGTTGGTGAGCTTCCGCACCATGAGTGCTGACGACTGGGGAGGCAGAGATTGGACTTTTGTCGGGGTCTGATGAACCTCAGAATGTCGCGTAGATGGGCAGTGAGCAGCACATGGAGCGCTCTGTGGCTATCAAGATGATGGAAATGAGGTCACGGCTGTGATGGATGGTCGTCTCAAGCTGCTTGAATATCGATGTGATTGTCGAGGCAAACTTGGTGCCACTGAAAGCTGACATCACCGCCTGGCCGGAAATGAAAGAACAGCATGAGAGTTCAGGCTGCGCCACAAGTTGGTGCTTGTGGCGGCTGGTGGTGTGGCGCACATGTACATTTGTACTTGAGTATGGAGTACACTGTTGACTGTTTTTTTTTTAAAACTGCGGAGTGCGGAGACGGATAAATTAATTACTCTCACTCGTTTCATTTATTTTACAGAATAGGTTGGCATGGATCTCCCGTGCGCTCACCGGCACATGTGGTGGGAAATGAGACGGCTCCTCACTTTAAACGTCGTCGGAAGTGGGCGAGCGCCCCTGTGACATACGTGCCAGGTCACCAACGATTCAAAGGAAGAAAAAAGGAAGGAAGAGGGAGAAAGAGACGAAGCTTGTTTGAAGAACAAGCTAGAACCACCCGATTCATGGCCATATCATCCTTCCAGCTTCAATATCTGTTGACCTGACTCATCCTCGGCCCTCATTGGCAAAGGAATAAAACTGAGACGAAAGGCCATCCAGTCGATAGATATTCTGGCAGCGCGTCATCAACGCCATCGCACTCCCCCCACACCGGCATCAATGGGGGTCCCCGGCTGGAGCGTCTCGAGGAGTAAAATCCGCAACGAAGCTGCTGGATCAGCCTTGAGAGCCTGAGCCTGCAGAATACATACTGGCCTTCCAAGGTTTGCAGGTTGACGACATGGACGTCCCGGCGACATCTGGGCGCCACGACTGCTCCTTCCCGCTACGTAAATTAACTTGCAACAGTCCGGCCGCCTCGCCACGTCATTCGCGGACGCGTCTATTCGTGCCCCAGTGGCTAGTCACTGTTGCTCGCATGAGTCCTTACCCATTCTAGCCTGGCGGCGGCCTCCATGCTTCATGAACTTTGGTTCCTTGGTTTGAATTTTTTCTTTGGTCTCATCTTTTTTCGGTTTGGCTGTTGTGGCCTGAAGTAGCTAGGAGTCAAGGTCGTATTTGCACGGATTGTTCCGTAGTCATGCTCACGCCTTCTACACTCACCACCGGCATATCTCATCTAGCTTACGGAGCCCTTTGACTGCATCACAATTGGACCGTCGGCAGCAGCCTGTGTCTCCTCTATCGCCGACTTGAAACCCCAAACAGCCTCGAGAACAGCGGACAGCGGAAATCAAAGCTCCAGTCCCGACTCCGACCAGCTACGGCGATCGGCACGGCTGGGTCCATCCATGTCACACCTGACTGTGTGCTACCGAGCACTACGGCGTTTCAACAGCCATGGTGCCAATCCCATCACAGCACGGAGGACAGTCCCTGACTCCCTGGTGAGTGGTGACGGCGGCTCTCGGCAGACTGGGTCCAGCGTTCCATTGATGATGATGATGATAGACCTTGGCCTTCTTGGCGAGCCTTGTAGGGCAATCAATCGGACAAGGCACTGCTTCGTCCTCGTACATACTCCCAGGAAGTGAGGCTAGTGCCTGGGTTAGCCACCTACTACAGACAGTCCCTGGCGAGAGCGAATGCAGACTACGACACGATTCTACCGAGTAATAAATAGCCAGCAAGATTTGTCCCAGAGACAAACTCGGTGCCCCGTGGGCCGCCGCCGCCGGTCTCTAGCAATTCGCGTTTGTCCCCGCAACTTTGGACCAGTTCTCCATCAAGGAGAGAGGCTGTGATGGTGAGATGGTGCGCCCGGACACTTCCCGAACAGAACAAGATTGCACCTTGGGGCATTGGCAGTGGCTTGGCCATGGCTGCAGCCTAGCTCCAGGAATCCGTGTTGGAACATGGCTCGCCGGATCCCAGTGTGCCGTGTTGCCGACTGGGCAAAGAATACACTCATCTGTTGACATGTAAAATTGACAGCCACTAACCAACACAAGGCCTGGACTGGGCCACACCCAACCTTATGGCATGATTGCGACGACGAACATGTGGTCGGCAACCGTGGCTGCATTTGCCCGTCCGCTGCAGAGCTAAGAAGAGTGTGGCATGGTTTCGAGAGCTTCGCCAGCCAAACGCCATTTGGCACCTTGTCATGGTCGTTACACGTCGGGATGTCATCTAACGCTTCCCATTGATGGATGGACCGTTGACCTCTGGGCTAGGTTCCTTCGAGGTATGTCTACGGAGTACGGGGCATGCCGTACGCAGTCTATCTTTTCGTGGAACAGAAGACGCTCTTGCTAGTACCACGCAACTTGTTACGACTGCGGCTGGGACCCTCCCGTTAACCAAAATAATGGGCATTGAATGTCAGCAGTGGGCCAGAGGATTCGATGATGCAACCAGCCCGACACACGCACAGCTTTGTGTCTGACAGGTGCAGTATTGGTCGCCAATCGTCGCGCACACGAGCCAGGGACTACGGAGTGAGCTGGCTGCTCGTGCAAGCAATGCTGTCACGAATGTGTGCTGAAAAAGGACATGGAACAAAGAACAGCGTCACCAACCGTAACCAGTCTTACTCCATGGAAGCAAGGTAATCTGGGCAGCGAGATGCGACCGAGAGGCGAAAAGTCATGATGACATGCTTGAAAGCTTGTTTCAAGCCACACAAGATGCACGCCTTGCTGCGTTATCAGAGACCATGGAGGCGGGCAATGTGGCTTGCCAACCCTGGGTAGCGCTGGCTGTGACCATGTCGGGAGCAATGGCAGCAAATGGTTGAGTCGAGTTGATCGGACCCTTTCAACACGCCGTCGGTTGGTATCATTTGTCCTCGTTTATACTCGTGCGGCAATAGGTGCAGACGTGATGAACATCAAGCACTTGGGAGAGCACTGCACTTGTTGGAGCTTGGGGAGTGTGTGCCTGGCGTCAAGGCCCGGGCCCAGGCCCTTGTCCAGACGCGTGCCGTTGACGGTTCAATGCTTCGTCCTCTTGGTGCTCCATGGTTCATTTGTGCAAGAATATAATGTCTGGTTATGTCCGGTACCAGACCTGACCCTAAAGTGCCTCGCCCAGCGGTGTAGCGAAGAGGTATATGTACCGGGGTACCTGGGAAGCTCAAGTGCTCAGTTGTCAAACAGGGCTGCCGCCCATCCAAGCAAAGGCCATGCAGCCCGCCCACTTGATCCGCGACTCGAGCGCTCATCAACCATCTCGGTGGACGGGGGACTTGGAACGACATGGACTGGCCCGCGCCTCGTTCACCAGACTCCATCGCTGCTTCACTGCCGCTGGCTGCAACCCCTGCACCACCTGCAACAGCCCTATTGGCTTAACGTTCGGCCTCGTCTGCCCCGTTTCGCCCGCCCAAACGCTCAAACCAGTTGACCCGTCAGACTTGACCCCGGTGACAATCTGGACCACCCTCGCATAGCCCCCGGTGAATCACCCCCTGGTCCTCCCATCTGCCCTTTGCCTGCGCTGTTTGTGTGCCGGGGCTTGTTCTTTGTCCCGCTGCGCTCCTGCCTCATCCTCATGTAGTAGTCTGTACGACACTCGACCTCCCTCCTTTATTCAGCCGTCAGCCTCCCTTCCCGTTCATCTTTGCTTCTTTCTCCTCCTCATACATTCCGTCTGTCTCAGCAACCAGTTTAGACACGCTTCTCAACGGCCAGTACTCACTCTCCTTTACCGGAAAGGAGAAGCAGCATCACTTCGACTTCGACTTCGACATCGCATCGTCCTCGTCGTCGCCCTCAGGCCTGTTGCTCGTCGTCGACCAAAACTGCCCGACCTCTGCATTTCGGATCGCCTCATTCCACTTCAACATGTCTGCGCTCCTTCACTCTTGAATTCATCATATCTTCGGTACCATTGATCTTCCAAGATCTTGGAGTCTATTTCCATCATCCGCATGCCATCGACCTAACCTGTCACATTTCCTCGCTTCGTTAATATTGCAATCAAATTGCACTCACCGTCGCGCGCCTCATTTTAATCTCTTCACCGAATTCTCTCACCTACAAGCACCCATCGTCCTCCCTCTAGGGTTCGAGGATTCGACACGCCCTTGTAATAATAGTGCCTCTCAACAACGCGCTCGAATCGCCGGCATACTCGCGAACTATCCCTCGACTGGCCAAACACTCTGGCCATAACGCGATAGAGGGCGTGCAATTGTTCTCAAGCACAAGAAGCGGGATTTTTGGGAACATACGAAACGGCGAGAAAAGAATTCACAATGCACAAGTCATCTTATATACGGAACCAGTCTGGAGGAAAATTCCGGCAAATCCTCCTGGCAGCCCTGGTAATATTAATCGTTTCTATGTGGTTCGGCCGCCACCTCCTGTACACAACTTGGACACTCGCCGCCCTCCGCATATTCTGGCACGACAACGCATCCGATTTCATTCTGTCCGAGTCGCACGACAATTTTGACGTGTCTTTTGCCAACTATAGCATACACCAAGTCAGTGCTGAGCCGTATGAAGACGTGGTGCCGCCCATCTTGCACCACATCGCATTGGGAGACAACGAAGGCCGATGGAAGGGTCGCTGGGGGGAGGCTGTACAGAGCTGCCTCGATATACATCCTGGCTGGGAGTCACATATCTGGACCGACGACAAAGCCAGCCAGTTTGTCAGCGAGAAGTTCCCTGAGCTGAGGGAGCTCTGGGACAACTATCATTATCCCGTGGAGAGGATCGATGCCCTTCGATATATGCTCCTGTACGCTTATGGAGGAGTCATCCTGGATATGGACCTCAAGTGCAAGCGAGCCTTGGGTCCGCTCCGACGCTTCTCCTTTGTTGCCCCCGAGGCTCACCCGACAGGCTTCTCTATCGGGTTCATGATGGCCAGCAAGGGCAATGCCTTTGTTGGCGATATTGTCCGCAACCTCACCGTTTACAATAAAGAATGGCTGGGGCTTCCGTACGCAACCGTCATGTTCAGCACTGGCTGCCATTTTGCGTCGGTAATCCACGTGTACGAATCCAACCGAACCGACCTCAAGATCCTCCCGGGGCCTCTGCACAGCTTGAACGGGCGGGTATCGACACCCATCTTTGACCACCTGGGCAGCTCATCATGGCACTCGTACGACGCGAAACTGATTGTCACCATTGGAAGCCGAATCAACCTGATTTTCTTCTTCTTTGTGGGAGTTGCGCTGGCGCTGTTTTTGAGGAGGAAGTCGCTGCTACGACGATTTTAGATACCCCCCCTTCCCCGTCGGACCTATTCTTGATGCCATGCTTGCTTTGCCTGGGGGGTCATGCTTGTACGCGGGAAAATGCGAGATTGAGAGGGTGACGGGCGAAGTCTTGCCGCACAACACCCCCAAAATACGACGCATAGCAACATTTATATATATATACATGGTTTGGTTGATTGCTGAGCGACAGGTACATAGAAATATTGGACACTTTGTCCTAATTTAATGTGAGCGTATTATGGCGTCAGGCTTGTCGTGTGCAGTGCCCAGTGTGCGGGTGCCATTGAAACATTGGAAGCAGCAAGCATGGATGGGGATGGCACGAACAAGCGTTCAATCAAGTGGCTGCCAGCTCTAAGCCCAGTCTTATGGACCGAGGCGATGAGACCGAGAGTAAACTTCCCCAGTCCCTGATGCTGCCGGGAACGGATAACGGACTAATGTGGTCGAATGATGATTCCATGACTCGTTGAGTCAGTAGGGCATAGCTGTTTTGTCCTGGCTAACCCGTTGTGACGATGGATGCTGACTTGATGGCCCCGGCCCGTCAACATTGGTGTAAAGTCAAATATCAATTGATACTGGAAGTCAGTGTATCGGCTGTTGGGCTGTTTGGACCGGGTTTTACAGTTGGACTTTACTGTTCATTGGCCAACCCTCAATTCAATGTTGCATCTTGGGCCCCGCACTTGAGTTGACCGGGAGCGGACACTGGTGCAATCAAATCTCAGTGCTATTTGAAGCTAAATAGCTGGATGTGTTCTTTTTTCTCTCCTTTTTTTTTTGGGTAAACACTTTGCGGCTGCATTAGGTGCTGGTCAGATCGGCAATTGGGGTGAGGGGTCACGTCTGACGGTCACATCTGAAGAACGCAGTGATTAGTAGACTCAAGATTCACTAGTTGGCCATTTACAGCGCTTCACCCCTGGGAGCCCCACCCGCAGCACGAGCATTCCCCCCCCCCTGGCCCCTGATGCCCCAGCGCCCGCTGGCATATGCAATCCAGTAACCCATGGCTGGATGGATGCTTTGTGCGCAGGTCCAATTGATGTATTCAACCTACTTTTTTCATGATACGTGAGGATACTTTAATATATAAAAAGTATTTTTAAAATCTCAATAACTTTCATTACTATCTTATTTTTTAATAATTATATATATTTTAAATAAGTAATTATTATTAGTTAGAACCCTGGTCCGTTACAAAAATTGGACCTGCGCACATTCAATAGGGTGCAAGTTGCATTTTGAGACTACGCGCATTGGACGCCTCCGGTTGCCACCGTCGATCCGGTTGGTCACAAAATTAACACCTCCTGCACACCATCAACCCATTCTCGCCCGCAGCCGCCAGCCGCCAGCCTTGGCATTCATTCATCTGTTTCCGCCCCTTGCGTAATAAGGCATCATCCCCTCGTTTGCTCCCCCGTACCTGATTCTGCTTCCGTCTGGCCTCTTTCTCTCGACTGCCGGCGTGCCCAATCGCCCAAATTTCTGCCAGCATGTTCCTATAGAACAGAAAGCTCATCCATCCCACCCGTCGACCAGTCTCGATTACCTAAACAACGTTCTTTAGCGGCTCACGATACTGCATCGGCTCCCTCCCTCCCCTAGGCTTCTCGATACACAAGCCGGTCTGCCTTTTGCTTCCGGGCTGAGCGAGCCCGCAATGCTCATTTCGCCTCGCTTTCTGCGCCTCCGGCCGCGCGTGCTTCTCTTCACCAGTGTCGTCTTTGCCGTCATTGTCTTTACTCTTTTTTCCAGGTCGAGCGGGCCCCGGTTTCTGGATCAAGCGAGCATTCGCCAGCAGTTTCCCCTGGCATGGGAGCACATTCAGCAGTTTAATCAGCTCAATCGCACTGCTGGCGGAGGTATATGACCCCCCCTTTTCTTTTTCGGGTCCTCGCTGCGCTCGAGAGAAGCGCAACGGTGGATTTGGACCCCGCTGGCAAAAGAATGGCCAAGAAGCATCGTGCTGACTCCTCGAATAGCTTGGTTCGTCCCGCCGTCGTGGCAAGGAGACCACCCCGAGCCGGAAAATATCCTCGACGCTGCCAAATTTGCTTCAGAGGCTGCCAGACTCAGCCCCCAGCGACAAGTGCCCTTCTCCAACATTCCTCTTGTCGTCCATCAGAAGTGGAACGACGTCGATTTGAGCCGTTTGAACAGCCATCTTCTGGGTTACATCGAACGATGGCTCGAATATTCCGTTTCCGCAAATGACACCTTTCGCGAGATGGCGTATTTCTTCTGGGCCGATGACGGCGTTGTCTCCTTGGTGGATAGATACGAGCCTGATTTTGTACAAGACTTTGAAACCATGTTTTCAAGAGTGGAAAAGGTGGACATTTTCAGGGTTTTGGTGTGCAAGTGGTTTGGTGGTATTGTATGTTCCACACTTTGTTTTGCCGGGGATTGTGTCCCATGGTACGCAAGACATGCGGTTTTGCTGACAGGCTGATAGTATGGCGATGTTGACACCGTACCGCTAAAACACCCGGCCGACTGGATTCAAAAGGAGGACATTACGCAGTGGATCGACGAGGAAACTGGCAAGACGTACGGCAAGAAACTGCCCACGGGTGATGGTGCGGATGTCAAGCTTGCGAATACTAGGCCCGTCAACCTCCTCTGGGGGCTCGAGGCGGACACGGACCCGAATACCAATCAATACTGGCGCATGGGCTACTCGCATCCTGTTCAGCTGACAAATTGGGCCATGGCATCTGCCCGGCAGCATCCCATTCTCCATCGATTCCTCGACCGTTTAAAGGACAAGCTGGTGACGGAGAAACAAGCTGCATTACAGGCCGAGGATGGCGAGAAACCCAAGGCCCACGATCCGTTGACGCGTACGGGCCCGGCTGCCGTGACGGAAGCCACCATTGCCTGGCTCCAGAAGCAAGTTGGATTGCGGTGGAACGCATTGACGGGCCTTAAAGATGGGGGCCGGTCCAAGTTGGCGTCGGATGTGCTTGTTTTGCCTATTACTGGCTTTAGGTATGTGCTCTCTACATTCTACTGTTTTCTTCTTGTATGTTTCCGCGCGTCTAATGCCGATTCATGATTGTATAGCCCCGGCCGTGGCACTTTTGGCAACATGGGCTCCAAACCGTATACCGATCCAGACGCTCGCCTTGCGCACCACGCCATGGGATCGTGGCACAAATTCGATGCCCGTGTCGAATACGGCAAATTTTGTCGCACGTTTTTCGGCATGTGCAAGGACTGGAGTAAGATGCCGTCATGAATGTTGGGGGATGGGAGTAGTGACGCGGGGGTTATAAAGGGTATATATATCTGATGGGTACTTTGTATATGTTGACGACATTGTGTACAGTGTACATATTTTTAGAGGTAACAGCGGCTTTGGGTAGCATAGGTGGCGTCTGACGGGGATCTGAGTTTAGTTGCTTACTTGGGATTTCGCGAAGCCCGTTACAGCGCAATTTATAATTTCTGGTTGGCAATACACAGACATTGTATTTGCATGTTGCTGTTTCTTATGTAAAGCTTGAAGAGGGGGTGGCCAGTCTTCAACTTCAACTGCCGGTATGTTCAGGCTTCTTGCCGTTTCCCTCGCTATGAATCACATTTGACTATACACAAGAAAACGCCCCGAATTACAATCCAAGACTATAAAAAGCTTGCGCTACAAGAAAAGAAGAGGAGAAAGGAAGCAAAGGAAAAAGCGCGCCGTGACAGATCCCCCTCTCCCCCGCAGTAATATCCAGCTGGTCAAGTGCTAACCTAGGCGAGGTCAGCGTCTCCTCGGCCCCGGCGTGATGACGGTATAGTTACACGTAGGACAGTATGTCTTTTCGTTGGGGGTGGCCGGGTACCAGTCCTTGCCATAGGTGGCGTTGAGACTGACGCGGCCGACGACGCCGCCGTTTTCGGTGCGGATCCAGGTGTCGGCCTCCCAGCGGCGGCGGCGCAGGGCGTCGGCGGACAGGCGAAGCTGCCTCGCGCCGCGGATCCAGTTGCCGTAGCCGCCGTAGCCCGAGTGCTGGCCGAAGCAGAGGTTGAGGCCGGTGCCGGCGACGGTCATGCCGGGCACGAGGCGGTCCCATTTGTAGCACCAGGTGGCGCCGTGGTCGTGGCCGGAGAAGAGGCCGATGAGGCCCGGGGTGGCGGCGACGGCCCTCATGAAGGGCTCGTCCTGGCCGCCGTAGACGCACTCGGGGCCGTTGGAGCCGTCGGCGCACCAGCCCTGGGCCTGCCGGGCGAGCGGCACGTCGTCGTCGACGCCGGGCTGGCGGTGGGCGTCGACGCCGGGCTGCACCGCGAGCGACGCGTTGGCCGGGATGTGCACAAAGGCCAGCGACGGCACGACGCGGCCGGAGCGCCGGCGCAGCGCCGCGCTCGTCGCCTCGAACCACCGCACCACGCTGGCGTCGACCCAGTCGGGCTGCCCGACCTGGCGGCCGTCGGGGCCGCGCTCGCGGAAGTAGAAGCCGCCGCGCGAGTCGAAGAACCAGAGCAGCAGCTCGGGCGCGCAGCCGTCGTCGCCCGGCGCGCAGTCGGCCGCGTACACGGGCAGGTAGTAGTTGGTGACGCCGGCGTCGCGGCCGGCCACCATGCTCCGGGTCAGCGAGTTGGGCCAGCGCCGCTCGCGCGCGAGGAGGCCGGCGCCCGAGATGTTGAAGTTGTGGTCGTGGTTGCCGTACGTCGACGCCCACGGCAGCCCGCGCGCGACGAGCGGGCCGGCGATCTGGTCCATGTAGGCGGTGCTGTTCTCGAGGTACGTGTTCTCGCCCGTGATGAGGTCGCCGTTGAGCACCACCAGGTCGGGCCTCTCGCTGTCGAGCACTGCGTCCATGACCTTGACCGAGTTGATGTCCTGCTGCGGGCCCCATTGGTCCCATGCGTCTGCGCGCGTTTGACGGCCTTGTTTAGCTGACGAGCCATGTTCGAGACGGGTCTTGGAGGGGGGTTCTCACTTTCTCCAAAGTGCAAGTCCTCAAATATGGATATCTGGAACGTGCCGTCTTGGTTAAACGAGAGCCGGCGGCTGCTGCGACTGCTGTTGTTGGGGGCGTATGTCTTGGGGGATCGGGCATCTCGTCGCACCAGGGACTGGCGCGAGACGTCGACACATGCGGACAGCATGAACAGCAGCACGGCGGCTAGCATGATGAAGCGGCCTTTCTTGGTTCGTGAGAAGGGGGGGTTAGGAAACGAGCACGAGATGGGCGGTTCAACAAGGCCAGATATATATATGGCTTTGGGGGCTCGTCTTGTCAGGCTCATTTTATATCCATTGCTCGCGTTGCCGCATTCCCGTCCCTGTTGACTGAGACCATGTGTGGCTCGCGCAGCACGTCCATGTGGTTTGGTTCCCGTGTTGCACGCGGAAATTATACATTATATCGCTGGTGCTCATCTGACGAAGGGGCGAAACCACATCCCTGCTGTTGGAGATTGGCCCGAACCAGTAGCGTCGACGGGTTGCGCAACGTGTGGTGAGTTGGTCAAAATTATCAATACTTGACATTATGTATGTACATCATGACCGGCGGGGGGGCATGTGTCTCCTGTTCCTGCAGCTGCGTCTTTTTGATGCCGCGCACTTGGATAGGAATACGGCCGGAGAGTCGCCCATCACCGCAACCCTGATTATTGATGGTTCGCGCGCCTCGGCCCGGTCATGGCTGGGATGCATGCGTCATGTTCCTTGCTGCGGCATCGAGACTTGTCCTTGCCCGTCAGCTGGCTCTTTGTCTTAGATCTGGGCTTTTTTTAATTCCAGCATTTGCGGCTAGTGCATGGACCGATGTTGCACTGCAGCGGCCCGCGTGCCAGGCAATGTTGCCCTCTCCCTCCGGCCGATGGGACTCGTGATATCCTTGTCAGGGTCCAGGTTGAGAGCTGCCTACCTAGGTAGGTATGTAATTATGTATGCGATGCTCTGCAAAACCTACCAGGAGCAAATCCGCTACGTGGACTACGAGCTGATGAATAGCACCGGGGGCCAGTGTAGGTTCCGAGACTGAGCGTCAAGTGCTCTGGGATGTTTAGTTTCGAATACCCGGTTTCTTTCCAAGTAATTCAGAAAGCTCAATGTCTAGATATCCCTGTTCGGCGCTGCCACGCAGCTCCCCATGGCAACCACATTGTCTACCTCATTCGTGTCCATGACCAGGACGCAACTGTTCCTAAACCACGTCCTGGCCTCAAACTCATCGTCATGTCCCGCACGTACAGCGTACCGTCCTCGACAACGGTCTCCTGCTTGCACATGATGCCGACGGGGCGAATTTCCACGTCATGGCCGCAGTGCCTCCACGTGCCGTAGCGCTTGAGGACGGAGAGATCCAGCTCGGCAGCGAGGTCGCCGCGGTTGGAAGAGTCTTGAATTCGCAGGCCGGACGATAACGTCGTGCTGCTGAGGTTGTACACCCTTGCGGAGCGGCCGTTTTGTCTGTTCTCAGCCGCCTTGTCCACGGCCTTGTCCAACAACGTGCTCTGTTGAGACATGTCTGCTTGTGAGGCCGTGTTTAGGCTGCGTTGTGCGCAAAACAGGTCGACTCTTTCTCACGCAATGCATCATGTTGTGGAAAAGATGAGGGGATATCGACTTCACACATTGCTATATCTGCCGGCGTGTCTCGTTTGTCTTTTATCCATCTTGTTGCCGTCTCGCCAGTCGGCTTACAACGTCACACCAGTCGACATGGAAGACAGAGTCTCGCACCATGATTCCCAAAGAGGCATTGACAACTCGATCTGCACTTTTGATCTGTCCTACGCTTCCATTTTTCATGTACAAAGGCCATGCTCAGCCGCAGAAGCCACGGCGGACAAGTCTCGGGCATTCGTTGCATCATCCCTAAGAGGTCAACTTATTATCCGGCGTGAGTTGGCTTCGGTTTGTCCCCTGTTTGATCCTTTATATGCCCAAGTCAAAACACCTGGTTATTTTATGGCTTCCTTGCAGGCTTTAAGCGGCTGGCCTCGGGGTACCTTCCAGTCTTGAAAACGCTGTTAATGACAATTTACATGCACACGGCCACTTCTCTCATGAAGGGAAATGCGTTACAAACCCACCAAATAAAGGCATCGCACAATGTCCATAGGAATACATGCGCTACAAGCACAGATGATACCTGCCGCATGGTAGCATGACTGGGGCTGGGTTTGCCAAATTCTCTCTATTGCGGTTCTATGGCCGGCCGAGCTTAAACTCCATTGGAGAACTCCATACAACGACCAAAGATGCTGGATGAACGCACGCCATGTTACCTCGATGGGGAAATACAGAATAGTGTCCAGCAGTCCTCTTTCCGCATCCCGCACAGACTCAGGGATCGCATTCAGGCGTGATGGAACTGTTTAGACAGCACCTGCGGAATTTTTGTTTGTCCGTGAAGCTATCTTTCTTACACTGGAAAATAGTTAGCGTGAGGGAGTTAAATTGGGTAGATAATATTCCGAGCCTTGTTCCGCTCGGTTGTGGCATTACGCATGTGTACTTACACGGCGCTGTGCACTCCCCTTCGCACCAGCTTTCGTCCCACCAACGTAATCGCAACACCCATCCGTTATGGAAGGATAATTTGGGCAACTGCACTGTAAACCTAGAGCGGCATCAAGGGCTTTCACACAATTAGGCGCATAGCAAGCAAGCAAGTCCCCAGTCTGGTACCTACCGCCAAGATAAAGCAGCGCAAGAGTCATTGCCTTCATGTTTAAGCCTCGTTTGAATACAAGAATAATATTTAACGCAAAGAGTGGCGGGTTCAGAAAACCGGTCGAGTTTTTGTCACGCCGAGTTGATACGTGTTGAAGGAAAGCCACGGGTTGTTGGCCTGTGTTTATATATGTCCATAGTATGACCTACCTGAAGCCTTGACCTAAGAAGCCTTCCCAACATGTCACGTACAATCCATCAAGACGGCTACATTGCCGGGTATATTAAAACACAGCTCCGTACTCCGTATAGACCTACTCCTTCCCAGTATACGCATGTCTGAGACCCATCGGCCGGCATTGTTGAAGACCTCGTAGAGCGTGGAATCGTTCCCAGACTCCTTTCGCCGAGGCTGACAAAAACTGCTCGTATACTTGTAGGCTGGCCCGCAGCTCAAGTAGTCTCACGTTGTGCAGCATTCCCGGTGTACCATACCGGCTATACTCCCCGAAACTAGTCTCGTCAATATCTCCATGTCCTCGTGGTCCATTTCTCCGTCCAGAGCCTCGTTAATCGCATGATCAATCACTTGATCCGCTCTTATCCTCGTCCTGGTCGTCACCGTCAGCCGCGACAACCGCAGCAAAATTCTCCCGTCTTGACCTATACAGCAGAGTCAGCACGGCGCAGTGGCTGGGGGATATCAGGCGAGGACCCGAGACAGGGCGGAGGAATCGCGGCAACTATTACTGCTCACGTACTCGGTAAACGAGACAATACTGTTGAATTCTAGTGGACTCAACTCAAGATATGGTCTCGGCCGGGCAGTAATTGTCGAATAATTTATCAACATTATGATTAATGAGTCTAACATATCAGATAACAGAAATCTAGGCACCATCGCCTTGGAGAATTTTGGTCAGTTATCTCAACAAACAAAACGACCATACTCCTGCTATTCCATCTCACCCTGGTGCTACCGGGCGGTTATTGTGCGCAAAGACACGGCGAGACGATTGTCTCGGCAAGTCCATGAGGAAACATGAACCAAGTTCAACCACGCCAAATCCATCAACACTAAAATAAGTTTCCACTGGGAGCGCTTCCGGGCACCGGCGTTCTCAAGGATGTGTTGGCTGCAGATGAGACTCATCGGATTCTATCATCGTCAGGCATTATTGCAAGCATCTTTGAGACGGACTTTGCATTTCCCGACCAACCCACCACAGTCGACGTAGATGTAGTAGACATCCACACAGGATGCATGTTGCAACCATGCGTTCTACTCCGTATTCAACTTGTGCTTGTATCATTGACGACTGTTGAAGGGTGCCAGACAGGTCGCAATCAATGCCGGCAGGGCATTTGGCAAAATATCATGGATGCCTCAATCGAATGATTTGTATGCGGGCTCATGAGACATGCAGTGCTTCAAAGCGGGCGAGAACGACTATGTGTAGACATCTGGAGTCACTACACCACATGCAGGATGGCCATACAAACGGCTCCGGACAACCCGACTCCAACTTATCCTGGGCTTGTGTTGGAATGCTGAAGATGCTACTTGTGGTGATGACTCGAGACTGTTTTCTCTGTGTAGCAATCGCTACTAGTACTTTTTTTTACTCATTTGATGCCAACATGTCATATTACACGTCAGGATTGGCCCTGGTAGCGAAACAGGGGTTCCAGCGAGCTGAAAATGTCGACTGCGACGAGCGGTTGCATCTGAAGTCTGCGCGCCTTCTATCCATAATCGAGCAGTCATCTTCCCACGGCGCTTACGGATGCACGATTCACAGACAATTCTCAGTCAGTATATGCAAGGTGAGTAACATAACGGTCATTAAACTTTCTCCCACTATTTTGGGGGGCTCTGGCTATCTCTGTAGCTATCTCAAATTCCACAATCATAATCTCTTCATACTACTCTACAGGCGAGCGGCCGTCTTGTTTCCCTTCTTGAGATCGAACCGGTCCAGATTCATCACCTTGTCCCAAGCGGCAACAAAGTCCCTGACGAACTTCTGGGCTCCATCAGCGCTGCCGTAAACCTCTGAGACGGCGCGCAGCTCAGGGTGGGCGCCAAGGATGAGATCGTTGCGAGAGGCGATCCACTTCTTGGCACCCGTCTTGCGGTCAATGCCCTCAAAGGTGTCCTCGCCGGTAGCCTTCCACTCGGTGTTGTTGTCCAAGAGGTTGACAAAGAAGTCGTTGGTTAAGACACCAGGGCGAGAGGTGAAGACGCCAAGAGCAGAGCCGTCGTAGTTGGTGTTCAGGGCACGCAGACCACCAATGAGAACTGTGAGCTCAGGGGCGGAGAGGGTAAGCAAGTGGGCGCGGTCAACCAGCAGGTGCTCCTGCTTGACAGTGCCATGCGACGTCCCGTAGTTGCGGAAGCCATCAGCCAGGGGCTCAAGATAGCCAACAGACTCCACGTCAGTCTGCTCCTGAGTGGCGTCGTTGCGGCCAGGGGTGAAGGGCACGGTGATGTTAACACCAGCGTCACGAGCAGCCTTTTCGACACCAGCGACACCGGCCAAAACGATGACGTCGGCAAGAGAAACCGTCTTGCCAGACTGGTTGAAGCGCTTCTGGATGTCTTCCAAGGTGGCAAGGACCTGGGACAGCTGAGAAGGGTTGTTGACCTTCCAGTCCTTCTGGGGCGACAGGCGGATTCGGGCACCATTGGCGCCACCTCGCTTGTCGCTGCCGCGGAATGTGGAAGCGGAGGCCCAGGCAGTGGACACGAGCTTGGACGTGTCGATGCCAGACTTGAGGATCTCCTCCTTGATGGCGGCGGCATCCTTGTCGTCAATCAATTGGTAGTTGACGGGAGGAATGGGGTCCTGCCAGATGAGGTCCTCAGTGGGAGCCTCGGGTCCGACGTAGAGAGTCTTGGGGCCCATGTCACGGTGGGTGAGCTTGAACCAGGCGCGAGCAAAGGCATCGGCGAACTGGTCGGGGTTCTCGAGGAAGCGACGCGAGATCTTCTCGTACGCGGGGTCGTAGCGCAGCGACAAGTCAGTGGTCAACATTCTGGGCTTGTGCTTCTTGTTGGCATCGTAGGCATCGGGGATGATCTCGTCGTTGGTCTTGGCAACCCACTGGTTGGCGCCGGCAGGGCTCTTGGTGAGCTCCCAGTCGTACTTGAAAAGGTACTCGAAGAAGTTGTGGCTCCATTGGGCAGGCGTCTTGGTCCAGATGACCTCGAGGCCGCTGGTGATGGTATCGGGCCCCTTGCCGGCACCGTAGGTGCTCTTCCAGCCCAGACCCTGCTGCTCAAGGCCGGCGCCATCGGGCTCCTTGCCAACGTTGGTGGCAGGACCGGCACCGTGAGTCTTGCCAAAGGTGTGGCCTCCAGCAATCAGAGCCACAGTCTCCTCGTCGTTCATGGCCATGCGGCCAAAGGTAGTGCGGATGTCGCGAGCAGCGGCAACGGGGTCAGGGTTTCCATCGGGACCCTCGGGGTTGACGTAAATGAGACCCATGTGGGAGGCGGCCAGAGGAGACTCGAGATCACGCTTCTGGGCGTCCTTGTTGTCGTTGTAACGAACGTTGTTGCCGAGCCAGGTGGTCTCGCCACCCCAGAAGACGGACTCGTCGGCTTCCCAGCCATCGGCACGGCCTCCAGCGAAGCCGTACGTCTTGAAACCCATGGACTCGAGGGCAACGTTGCCCGTGAGGATCAGGAGATCAGCCCAGGAGATCTTGTTGCCGTACTTTTGCTTGATGGGCCAGAGCAGACGTCTAGCCTTGTCCAGACTGACGTTGTCGGGCCAGCTGTTGAGGGGAGCAAATCGCTGCTGGGCCTGGCCACCGCCGCCACGGCCGTCGAAGACTCGGTAGGTGCCAGCACTGTGCCAAGCCATTCTGATGAAGAGACCGCCATAGTGGTTAAAGTCGGCGGGCCACCACTCCTGGGAGTCGGTCATGAGGGCAGTGAGGTCCTTCTTGAGGCCCTCGTAGTCGAGGGTCTTGAAAGCGGCGACATAGTCAAACTCCTCGCCGAGAGGGTTGGTGACGGAGGTGTTTTGGCGGAGGATGTTGAGCTTGACGGACTCGGGCCACCAGTCACGGTTTCGGGTGCCGCCACCAGCGACGTTGAGATGAGGACACTTGCTCTCGGCCATTGTGATGGGATGTAGGACGAGCAATGGATGAGTGATGGAGTTGGTTGGGAAGAAGTATGGAAGTCGAAGGGAAGGGGAGGAAATTGATCAAAGGTAGGAGGAGCAGGATGGCGGGGTATATAAAACGTTAAGGCAGGAGGCAGGAGGCAAGGTCGTTCAGGGTCGTCAGGGTGCCACGGGGGGGCAGGTACCCAGCTAGTTGAATCAAAAGTGAGAAGACCCCGACATGGAGAGATTCGTGTCGAAAGGGCAGGAAGGGGGAGCCGGGGCGTGGCTTGGGAATGGGGAACATGGGAGGATTCGAGGAAGCTTCAATGTTCAGTCGACCCCGCGCAAAGCTCGGTGTTCCAGACGCCGTCGAATGCCGTGGCTCAAACGAGGTGCTCAACCGACGACGATGGAGCGTTGATTGCTCGATTGAAACGCCGATTGGTACATTGGCGTGCTCCATGACCAATGGCCAAGTTCTCGTTGGTCCATGGCACCACGACTGCCTCGGTGCCGCTGTACCTCTACGGAGTACCAAGGTACCATGGTACAGGGGTAAGCTTAAGCTTGGCGGCTCCGGCCTGCAGCTGTCGTCTCAGCGATCTCTCATCTCTCATCGACTTCACCATCTCTTTTGATGACGGGAATAGTGAGCAATTGAAAGGCTTTTGCCCCTTGGTCCCTGCTCGCTTGGCTGGAAAGGGGGCTTGCAAAAGGAGGCACCAATTGATGTTTCTACGGAGTAGCTTTCAAATGTTTGTGAGAGGCTTGCTCGCTCCTTCCGTCTTTTGCACAACACGCATCCATCATGTACAGGCATCATGTCGCTTTGTTTTATATCCCCGCGCTGCCCCTCACTAGCCTCAGTGCCTCACGTCCCATGTCCCACCCCTGTTTTGTCGATTACGGAATTTTTGCATCGCATGTTGAATGCTTTCCGGGCCTTTCCTCATCATCAACATGCTTCCAATGCCCCTGACATTGGATTCAAGTCGTCAGCAGCGGCCAGTTGTCGTTATGCCCCATGACCACTCCATGTAGCGGGCCATGCTCAAGTCACCCGTGCATCTTGACAGTGCTTACTCGGTACCTTTTAGTCTTTGTCAAAGAAGAAAAAGACGGTTCGCAGCCCGGCTGCGGGGAAGCTGTTCCGATCGGGCTGTCAGAGCGCTTGGTCAAACACCGCGGCATTTGACGGCCCCAGTTGCCACGGCCACTGTGGACCAGCTCGTCGTTTGCAGATGCCGGGGCTCCAGGCTCATGGCGGTACGACCAAAGGGCTTTTCGAAATAGCACGCACTTGAGAGGCGGATGGCACCATGGCCCCATCCTGTCGCCGGCTTGGACGACTTGATGGGCTGGAGCTGGCCTGCGAGATGTGTTGGAGATGCGACAAAGGTGGGCGGTGTGGGGTCAAGTCGACCTCGCCGCCGCCACCAGCCCACCACATGTATCGAGTACACATTGACGACGACTGTTTCGCATCGCAGCATTGTGTGTCCATCCATTTCCCTCTGCCTCTCAATATCAGCCGATTGAGTCTTCCAGTTTGTGCAAAGATGGCCCCCTCTCCCTGTTACAACAACAGGGTCCCCCCTCCTTGGCTGTCAGACGCGACCTGGGAGCCGTATGACGCGAAGGAGGGGTCGTAATTCCCATTCTGTCGGCTCTGAGTGGCCGGCCTTGAATGCCCATGTCACCATATGTACTCGTGTTCACGTGATTGCCCCCCTCGGCTCGTCAAGAAGTCCAAGAGTCTGGTTGTTCTTGAGGCGGCCACGTACCCTGATGTCGTGACTTTGATCAATTGATGGCATTTGATGGTCCGCGGCTGGCCCAGACCCCTGCAGTGTTCCAATATTTCGAGGTTGTTTGCCTGCCGCTGCATAAACCGCCTTGACGACCAGCTCACGAGAAAGACTCAGGGCCGTGTACCCTCAACGTTGTGGCTTTTTGCATCCCGATAACCCCCAATTACCTGACAAATGGAAATTCTCACCAGATGCCTGGGTGGTTGCCTTGACCAGGGGCTAGTCGGACGGCGCGCTACATGTCAAGCAGCATCGACTTTGAACATTTGAGGCGTCAAGAGGCTCCAAACATGGCCCTTCCAGCTGCTACCCTGTACAACCATTTCCAAAAACTTGCCAGATCACTACCCATCATTGCCATGCTAGACTCACCATGAAACTAGACTTGAACCTACTTGGTTTGTAGAGTCGATATAAGATACCTTGTTTCAGTTGCTAATTATACTAAACCACCGTTCGACCTTGTCCTACTTTTTTATTCGTCACGGTGGAAGTAATGTTCCAAGTTTGTGGTATATTTGGATAGTTGTCGACCTATTCAACGGAGAAACTATAATTTTGACTTCTGGACACACTACTGGAAAGGTGCTTGGATTCCTCATTTTTGCTAAGAAAAGAAAACAGAGAAAGAAATAAGATGATGCTAAAATTTGACCTCATCTCATTCAACCCGACTCTGTAGCAAAGCTCCCCTAAAAGGCAGTAAGTTGCTCCCTCGACACTGCAATGCCGGGACTTTTAATAGAGAAAAAATAGCCCGGCACTGGGGCGAAGCTACAATGGCCAACAGTAGTCGATGGGCGCGTGGTTATAATCGCGGTACTCATTGACCTGCCTCCATGCCAACTCCCAGAGGATACGCTCCTCATACAGCACGTCTTTCTTCCATCGCAAGAACCCGAATCAACCCTCACCATGTTCGAATCCACCACATTCAAGAAACTACCCGCTTCAACTACGAATCGTGGCCCCTTGACAACGACTTTTACTCCTCCCCCGGACTGCGCTTCCTACGTTCCCGGGCTTTCCGGCTGGGATGCTAGAAATCCTAAACAACCAACGGCGTTTGGTCGTTTCCCGACGTGAGTTGGTACTGCTTGATTGTGGAAGATGACGGCAGCTACTATACACAACTATCTTTTCCTGCCATTTGCCATATTCGTGAGGCTTGAAGCTACCAACGGGTGAAACGGTAACGGCAGACACAGGCAGAGAGAGGGCGTTGTACTGCACAGACTGTAAATCAGGGCATGGATGCAACAGCCGTGTCGACCGATGTGCAGGTGATGGTTTTGGCGCCGCAAATTGTTCCCGTCTAGTCCCGGGATGCCGGCAATACGACTGCAAATATTACCCCAACCGATAGCTCAACGTTCAACACGGCCCCAAGACAGCTACGCCGAGGGCTCTAACGTGACTACTAGCGTGATGACAGTACATGTAGCAATCGGTGTTTCTCTACTACTTGTAATTCTTGGTTTGGCAATATATATATTCGTCTTTCGTCGACGGATCGCCAACAAGAAGCAACCCGAGCCGTCGTCTGAGCATATACCGGGTCTGAACAAACCCCAGTTGGATGCAACCACCCCCATTGATGGCCCC
Organism: Metarhizium humberi; assembly: GCA_020102295.1. Classification (NCBI taxonomy): domain Eukaryota; kingdom Fungi; phylum Ascomycota; class Sordariomycetes; order Hypocreales; family Clavicipitaceae; genus Metarhizium; species Metarhizium humberi. The sequence goes on from JACEFI010000034.1 coordinate 80,851, forward strand.
CGACTCACTTATAGAGGCGAATTAGACGGCACACGGCGTCTCTAGGCAGGAGAAACCGCGTTGGAATCTGATCTTGGCTCCGACAGGAGTCGGATATCTGAGCTGTCAGGGTCGTTGGTAGCGCGTGTGGCTGGCGGAATGTGTGAATCACCGGGCCGTGGCAAATCAGTAGGGAGCTTGGCAAAATCCGGAGAGGACAAAGTTTGTGCTGCTCCTGGACTTGAAGGAGGTTGCAGTTCACATGTCAATGCTGGTGAAGATGAGCCCGGGGGAGAGGACACCTGGCGCCGAGGACTTGCCAGTCCAAGGGGAAAAAGAGTAATAATATAAGTCTAGACAAGACTTTTTAGAGGGACTGTCATGGTACTGGAAGAGACGCAATCAAGGTAGATGGTGTTGGTGCGGAAGAAGCAAATACATGTCCAGGGGGGCACCAGATGAGCACATGGGGGATGCAAACTGCTTGCACGATGCCGAATAAAGTCGGCCATCTTTGGAAACTTGTGGTCGTATTTTGCAAAGCCACCCCCTTCCTCGGGTCTACGTAAACGGAGCACTGTGAAGCGGAATATTCTTGAGTCTTGACGCTCATGGGCTCGAGGGCAATATTCTCTCCAGTCAATGCCACAAGCGATGTGGAGCGCGCCCGTGTACTGGTCATTTGATCCGGGGAGGCCAACACTTGTTAGTCACATTTGTTCAGAACGTGTCGACGGTGTCTCGGTGCTAAGCGCTTTGGGGATGATTGGCAAGTCGATGGCCAGACGCATCCGTCGGTGATGCTCCGAACCGCATGTTGCCACAAAACAAGCAAGCCTAGAGAGACGGCAGTGGCCACTGGCGAGTTGGTACACTATGCAACTATATATGGAATGTAGCTGTCGACAACATCGGGCAAACCGGTCCCGCGCATCATGGTTCGTTTGGACGGCGGTTCCGGTCCTCGTACGACGTCTTGTCAGGGCGCTGTCAAAACGGCACGACCGTCCGTCGTCGCCACGTAGCCCATCTCGATGCTTTTTCCATGTGAGATGACAGGCTCTGGCATTTTCCGGTGTGCATGTGGGCATACATTGACCAATCGCATATATTACTTGAGCGTCGAAAGCGTTGAAACTGGTCCCATCGCAGCACGGCCCATCGGCATAACTTTTGTGCCCGTTCCAACTTGACGACGCCGTTTGTTGCAAGTAACAAGGCCGTAGAGGCCTCGGAAGCGTAAAAATAAAAAAAATTACATCGTACACGAAAAAAGATATCCCCCGAGTTCCTGCCAGATCGTGTATACAATCGCCGGTAATCAGGTACCTGGGCGCACGCCGCCGCTCGGCCGGTATCCTCGGACACAAGCTCCCAAAACGGCATCCAAGGCGCCGCCCACAACACCAAGATGGAAACCTCGCGCCTGCGGGTGTGGAGAACCTGGGGACCCCAGCGCAAGAGACACACGGCATCAGATGTTGTGGCGGTTGTCCCGTCCCTGAGTCCCCGAGTCCCTGACAATGGCCGACTTATAACTACTCCGGGTTTCTCGCCCACCGCGCTCGTGTAAGTAGCCCTCGCCTCTCTCCAGATCAACATCTCGTCGCGGGGAAAGAAAGCTACACAACTTGGTTATCCAGCGTCGTCCTCGGCCTCCTCCGCGCATCATGTCCAAGGCCCCGAACCCCAAGGACTCGATGAAGTCGACCTGGCGCACCGCCAGCAGAGACACATGGACCTGGAGCCACTGGATCTTCGAAACCCTCGACGGCTATCCCACGGCCCTGGACAAGCCGGTGCCCAAGCACCCCAAGACGGACAAGATTCCGTACCTGTCGCAATGGTCGCAGCACGTCTGGGTGCTGGTGCACGCCGTCACGCCGCTGCTCGTCCACCAGGCCATCTTGACGTTTACAGGGAGGCAGAGCCTGCACCCCCTGCTCATGTTCCTGCTCTACTTCAACGCCTTCAACATCATCCTGATCCGCGAGGTGCACACGCTTCGCAAAATGGGCCACAGATGGGGCTTCCTCGACGGCGACGTCCACGACCGCGACGGCATCCCCGACGCCAGCGTGACAAAGGTGCTGCTGTCGGCGCTCAAGGGCACCGGCGGCCGCGTCGCCCTCGCCATTTACTTCTCCTACGACCGAGCCGTGCAGCCCGTCGACGCCCTGTCGAGTTGGCAGTGGTGGGCGTGGCTGGTGCTCGAAATCGGCGTCTACGGCGTCGTCCTCGACTTTTGGTTCTACTGGTACCATCGCCTAATGCACGACGTCTCCTTCCTGTGGCGGTTCCATCGCACGCACCACCTGACCAAGCATCCTAACCCGCTTATGACGGCCTTTGCCGACGAGGAGCAGGAGTTTTTCGACCTCGTCGGCATCCCGTTCCTTACTTATATGAGTCTCCGGGCCATGGGTCTCCCGCTGGGCTTCTACGAGTGGTGGCTGTGCCACCAGTATATTGCCTTTATCGAAGTAGCTGGCCACAGCGGGCTGCGGCTGCATGCCGCCGGGCTATCGACGTTCCATCCCATCCTGCAGTACTTTAATGCCGAGATTGTGGTGGAGGATCATGACATGCATCACCGCAAGGGCTGGCGCAAGAGCCACAACTATGGCAAGCAGACGCGGCTTTGGGACCGTGTCTTTGGCACCTGTCTCGAGCGCGTCGAGTCGGCCCCCGACAACGTCGACTATGTCAACCCGGCGCACGTGCCGCTGTTTTGAATGCAAAGGGACTGTTGGACTTGTGTGTGTGTGTGAATGGGTCAGGGTACCGATTCGTAGATGACAAAGCTAGAGGTCGAAAAGGAGGAGCTGTGGTGACGTGAGCAACAACGATGTAATGTAAATGATACCTTGATAGACACAATTTCATTCCACCCTCACATCTTGTCACGCCGGGCCCCCGGTCCCATGCAATATTGTCTTTGCCGCTCACGCGGCGTCTTGTCACGTTGGCAAGGGAAACGTAGTACACGCGTTGCAAAAGAGCCAGAGTAGGGTGCGAAACCGACAACCGCCTGCTAGTCGCCGTATTTTTGATTCATTCATGTTACACGCTGCCAAGACACGGATGGATGCATCGCCAACCCGACCATTACGCTAGTGCACACAACGGCATGTTCCAACTCTCGCGGTTCTTGTCCAGCACATTCATTCATTCCTGTCTACTCCAGACCCAGGTAGCCCCCCGACGTGTCAATCAGCGCGTACAGGGAGACCAAGTCGTCGCGCGACTCCAAGTTGACAATGTCCTCGTCGCCCAGGATGTTGCCGCCGTCGAAGACACTCGACACCTCGAGAGGCAGCGCGGCGGCGTCGTCGTCGTGCTTGGGCATCGTGGCGGGCGTGGAGCTCGGCGACAAGGGCTGGACCGTCGTCTTGGCCGGCGACACGCTGTCCCAGGACGCGTCGGCGGCGGCGGCGTCGTCGCCAAACGCCTTGTCGATGAGGCTGATGGCGTCCCCGGCGGTGGCGGGCGGGGGGTACTGCGGCGGCGGGAGCGGCAGCGGCAGCAGCGGCGCGCCCCGGACACGGAGGGCCGAGTGGTCGGCGGGCTCGGCGGCGCCGGTGGTCCCCGGCGGGGTGTAGTGCAGCTGGCCAAACAGGCTGCTGATGAGCTGGCCCTCCATGTCCATGGACGCGGCGTGCCTCTTCTCGGCGTAGGCCTGGCAGGCCTCGTGCAGGAGGCGGACAATGGTGCAGTTGCGGAAGGCAATGGCGTCGCTGGAGAAGCGCTGCAGCAGGCTGCGCGCCGTGTACATGGACTTGTCGAGCGGGAAGATCTGGTGCATGTCGCCAAAGTGGGCGAGGCCGACGACGAGGGCCGAGTGCACGACGCAGCTGACGCTAAAGGGCAGCCGGGTCGGCGTGTCCCAGGCCTCGACGAGCGGCTCGAGCAGCGCGAGCGTGCGGATGGCCGAGTTGACGCAGGCGTGGGCGAGGACGCGCGACGACTCGGCCGGCGTCCACGCGGGCGACGATGATGACGACGACGAGGCCGCCTGCCGGGCGTGCGCGGCGACGCGCTCCGACAGGAACGGCCGCGTCAGGAGCATGACGGTCCAGTGGAAGACGACCTTGAGGTGCGTCAGGCCCATGTTGGGTGCGCCGCCGTCGACGCCGTCGCCCGGCTCGATGTTGTCGGCGGCCAGGCCCCGGGTGAAGACGGCCGCCCACTCGCGCTGCCGCGAGGCCACGCGGTTCAGCGTCGTGGCCGAGATCTGGCGCTGCTCGTAGACGTCGGTCAGCACCTGCTCCATGATGGCGAGCAGGTCGCTGCAGGCCGAGTAGTCGTCGGGCGCCGCCGTGTCGCGCGTCTCCTTGGTCGCGGGCGGGCGGCCCAGCAGCGCGCTCGAGAGGATGTCGATGCTGCGGAGGGACTTCCAGATGCGCTCGCGGCGGCGGAACTCGTCGGCGGTGAAGCGCATCGACACGGCCTTGAGGTGCAGGCCGAGGGCGTAGGCGGCGCGCACGGCGAAGCCGAGGTGCATAAAGGCGGCGTTGCGGCGCGAGGCGGCCAGGAGGTACATGGCGATGAGGATGTAGGCCTCGACGGCCAGCGTGCTGGGGTCGTCCATGAGGTACCTGGCCGACAGGTAGCGGCCGTAGTTGAAGCACGACTCGGCCACCTCGCCGAGGTCCTTGGGCGACGACTGCGCGCCGAGGGCGAGGATGAGGTAGACGACGGGCTTGGCCAGCGGCAGGGCGACGGCGTCCCGGGCGAGGGCGCGCGGGACCTGGTCCAGCAGCACGGGCTTGTCGTACAGGTCGAGGATGCCGTTGGTGCACAGGTAGAACTGGCGGGCAAAGTGCCTGGCCTCGTCCTCGGTCAGGGCGGGCGGCGACTTGTGGTCGGATCCGGCGTCGAGCCAGGCCGGCGCGCCCTCGGGCGAGGCCTCGACCATGGCCGGCCGCAGGGGATCGTCGACAAAGGGGCCCGGCCCTTGGGTCTCCCGCACCAGGCGCCGGATCGACTGCAGGAAGGACGGGTTGGCCGAGTCGCCCAGGTACATGAAGCGGCCCTTCTTGTCGAGGATGAGGCGCGACTGGTCCAGGGGCGTGGCCGCGGGCGACGAGTCGGCAATGTCAATGGTGACGGACGGCGGCTCGACCGAGGAGCGGCCTCGCGAGCTCGAAATCGAGCCGCCGCGGTGTCGAGCGGGATGCAGCTTGGCCGCCCGTCCCCCGTGCTCCGTCTCGTATCGGCACTCGTTGTGAACTCGCCGCTCGGTGCACCGGCCGCAGGGTTGCCGTCCGTCGCATCGCTCTTTGCGCCTCTTGCACCTGCGCCGGGGGAAAGGAGTGTAAGCGTGACGGCAACATGGACGCGGCGAGGGAGGGAGGGAGGGGGGAAGTCGGATTTACATGTCACATGCTCTGCTGCATCTCTTTCGCGCCGCCATCTGGTCATGACGCTGTTGGGATCGCATGTCTGTATGCTGCAACTCGGGTATATGTACACGGTAGGCTATGACGTAGGTGAGGGAGAGGGATGAATGGGGTGAAGAAATGATTCACAAAAAGGGGACTGGCAACGGCAAATCGATCTTGTACGGATCCCGCAGGCCGTCGAGTGTCATGCTCCAGATGCCGTGGGATGAGCAAGCAAGCGACGGTGGATTAGCAAACAGACTGTCGCGCGGGGTCCCAGGTCGGCTGCTTGATGCCGCGCCGTCATGGAGTCGTGATGGAAAAGTCGAGTCTGGTTGCAAAACGTGGGGTAGTTGGCGGTGGACGGGTTTGAGTTTGTCGTCGTCGCAGGACAAGCCGGGATCCTGGCACATGGACATGATGCAAATATGGAACCGCGCGCCATCTTCAGGCCCCGGGTCGGCGGCCCACAATGCATTTGATGTGGCTTTCTTTGCTGATGAGGAATGCGGCGTCGTCATCTTGAACCAGCACATCTTGGTTGGCTTGCATGTGGCACCGTGCGTGGCAGGTCGTGCCAACTGACAATGCTTTTGTGGCAGCTGTACGACTCGTCGGCATGACCTAGTGCTGGCGTTGCCCAACATTGAAGACATCAATCTTCCTCCTCCTTCCCCCGCGTTGGCTGGCTTCCATGTTCCAAAGAGACCAGTTGACTGGACTTCAATTCCACCCAGGCCCGACGACACGGCCACATCCTCCCTCCCATGATTCCTACACCGTGTTGCATCTCACCCGTCGCCAGTCAATGCTGCCAGGCGGTGGTGGGCAGGACTCCATGTCTGCATCCGACGGCTGCCGAAGCTGCTTCCGACGAGACCAGAGCGTTCCGATGCCGGACTGGCACGGGAAACGGCGGGGGGTCCAACGCCACGCCGCCCAGGCATGGGTTGGGGGAACGCCGCCACGGGCATCATCGAATTGATCATTCATGTTTGGACTTGGGACGTCATGTAGTATGTATGCATGTATAGTACATGTACCAGTGCTTGCTACGTCGACGACGTGGAAACATGAAACTTGACACTATGACCGAGTTGTTCCCCTGACTTTCAAGCCTTCATGTGGCATCAGAGGCAGCAACTCGGCCTCGCTACAGATACATCGGCCAACAAGGATCCGGCCCTCTTGAAACTAATTTGAACCTGCCAAGCTGCCTGGCCCTTTCATCTCTGGCACTTGTGCCTCTTGCCACCAGACGCAACACGATGCTGCGGTCCCCAGTCTACAACGGATGGCGCCGGCCATGTTGTCCAAGCCACCGACTCATTTCAAATATGGCCATCAACGCCGGTGACTCGCTTGCAGCAGCCCGCGACGACCAGACCAGACGCAACATCACTCCGTCGAGTCCTTCCAAACCAACACTGCCTTGAGCGCTACGCCGCGCTTGGTATCATCAATCGCCTGCTGAAAATCGCCAAAGTCATAGAACGTGACCAGCTTATCCACCGGGTAGTTTCCCTTGGCGTATTCGTCCATCAAGTACGGAATAATCTGGCTCGGTCAGCAAACGCAACCCCCCCCTTTTTGCGGCCAACTTGCCTTGCTGGGAATCGAGTCGCCCTCGCAACACCCGGAATAGCGTCTGCCGTGAATGACGTGGGCAAAGATGTCGACGCCCGTCTTGATGCCAGGCTACCGCGTCAACCGTCAGCAGCAACTCACCCGACCACAGTCGCAAGACTCACCGTCGGCGCTCCCACAGACGCCGCGTGCCCACGGCTCCCGAGAGCCTGAATCATGGTCTCAATGACGGCCGGCACCCCCGTGCAGTCCACGGCGTAGTTGACCCCGTTGGGAGGGGCCAGCTCTCCAATCTTGGCGACAATGTCGGGGTCGCTTCCGAGCAGCGTGTGCGTGGCGCCCAGCCGAGACGCCAGCTCGAGCCGCGACTTCTGGAGATCAATGGCGATGATAATCTTGGCCCTGCGCATCTTGGCAGCCATGATGGCGCTCATGCCCACGGACCCGGCGCCAAAGACGGCCACGCTGCCGCCGGGCTGGACGTCGAGCGTGTTCAGGACGGCGCCGGCGCCCGTCTGCAGCCCGCACCCGAGCGGCGCAAACAGGGCCAGGTCCGTCGTGTCCGGGACCTTGACCAGGCTGGACACGGACACGACGGTGTGCCTGGAGAAGGAGCTCTGCCCGAAGAACCTGCTGTACAGGGCCTGCCCGCCCCGTTCCTCTTGCCTGCGCATGGCGCTCGATCCGTCGGGCCGCGTGCCGCCAAAGTTGAGCGCCTTGAACGAGTAGCAATGCGCCGGGTGGCCGTCGTCGCACTGCGCACACTGTTGGCAGTGGGCGAAGGAGAGCAGGACCTTGTCACCCACGGCGACGTGTCGGACCTGCGAGCCAATCTCCTTGACGATGCCGGCGCCTGCGAGGTCTGTTACTACAACTGAACTGGCACGCGGTCAGGACGTAATTGACAGATGCTAGCTCGGGTACCTTCGTGGCCGAAGACGGCGGGCGCAAACGCAGGCAGAGTCCCGTCGGCGCATGACAGATCGGTATGGCAGATGCCGCTGGCGTGTATTTCGACGAGAGCCTCGTCCGGGCGCAGTGCGTCCAGCCGCACCGTCTCGAAGCTGAACGGGGCGTTGATTTCGCTGAGCACGAGCGCCGTAGTCGTTGCCATTGTGTAAGCTTGCCTTGGGAACGTCGAGATGGGAATCGGGAAGAAACAAGATTGGCAACTTGATGTAGTTGCATATATATTGCCACTTGCCTGAATCCTGACGATGCGACGCTTACTTATCCTCGGGGCAGGCTGGATCTGAGCATCTGTCCCCGGGCCCCATTTGGCCCAATTGATCTCATCGGAACCCCCGCGTGCCGGCTGAACGGGTCTGGCGTGAATAACTCACGCCGATCCAATAGTAGCGAGGTCCGAAGTCTTGGAACCGTTGTAACTGCCGCTTTGTCGAAGCGTAAAGCTACATGTACAGACCCCGCCGTGCATGTTGACAGGCAAAACTAGTGGTGACGTTGAAACGGCAGGATTACCCATCTCTTACAAACGCCGCCCGGCGTGGGTGGGATGACCGATGACGGCGACGGTGACGCTTCCCCATTCTCTTCCGAGAGCCGAATGCTTGTCATGCCTAATGTGTAGATTTTGTTAGTATTCAACGATGTCATTTCCCCATGCGACAGCAGCCAATCACATTCTGTCCACATGTATCTGGGGTTCTCCGTCAACGCTACAGAGTACTCCGTATTGGAGCGATCAATTGATGCCGTGCTTGGGCCCACGCGGCGGTGGCCTCGGCTTATTCTGTCCGGGTTGAACCGGACGGGCAAGGGTCCAGTGTCTCATTTGAGGTTGCAACACTTGAATGTTGTGCAAGTCCATCTTGACATGCGTAAACAAAGAGGCTCCTACCTGTCGACCAAGTTGCTATACCCGTGGAATACAGTATTGGGGTGAGCCGGTCGCAGCAAGTAGCCAAAATGGGCGAAACCCTGTCGCGGCCAATTCCGGCTCACGCCAAACAACTTGCCATATGCAAAGAAACCTGAGGCTGTTGCCTCTGGTCAGATGGAAACGATACAAAAGATGGTGCCGCAGACTCGTTTTCTCATTCTTCGTCTTGACTTTTTTCCTTGCACTTTTTGACTGCATTGGACTCCATCTCACCGCCACTCATTTGCCGCCTCACATCAAGCACACAGCGACAAGGTGCCAACATTGAAGCCATCATGGCGGCCGTTGCCAAGGCGGCACAATGGGCGCTTAGATGGCGAGTTGTCTAGCAACCAAACATGAACGCACCGAGATTGCCGTCGGCCCTGCAAGCTGCGCGGCGCGAATCGCCGCCTTTCAACATCAAGTCACCCGTGAACTTGTGGGCAAAGCCGTCGAGGCATTTTTCCGTCCACCAGAAACCAAGCCGGCAACAGGGCGACAAGACGCCGTCCGGAGAGCACGGCGGTCACAGCAACGGCACCGAGCTGCCGGCATTCAGCCTACACGGTCTCGGTATCAGCAGAAACATGAAGCTGGGCCTCGTTGGCATCCTTGGCATCTTTGGCGCCATGGAGACGTGGATGTACTGCAAGTGGATTTGGCAATGGTGCAAGGGCCAAGCCGACGATGAGCAGACGAGCAAGCCCGTCATGGGTCGCTCATGGTGACGGATTGGGATCAATGATGCATGTTGCGCCTTTGGTCAAGAATCGCGGCGACGACATTTGTAATAGTACACCAGAAAACCTGCTCTGTATGTATTCTAGATCAATCCCCCCCGTGGTTCGCCTTCATGGCTCATGTATACAAGGCGCAAGATATGCAATTGTGTGAAAGACGTTGACTGGGTAATTTGCAGTGCTTGTCGGCCTTTTCCTGCAACACTGCCCTTTCCGAGTGATTATCTGCACTGAGCAAGCAAGTAGGTGCATACTTGACACCAACAGGATTAAGCCTGGTCGGACGATGCCGCTGAGCCGCACTGCAGCCCAGATATGGACATGTGTACTGCGTAGGTACAACGGCATCCTCGTGGTCTTCATGTGGTGTCCAAGTTTGTGCGCAGTGTGAACTAACTGGTCTGGGCGTGAGGGCGCAATCGCCACATTCCAGTGGCACATGGCGACATGGAGCTGTCGGGACAATGCGACCGGGATTTCAGAGGTCGTGGACGATTTGATGCCATGCTTTGGCAACAGGAAGACAATCACTTTGTAACTACCCGCCCGCGACTGGGTGGACGAGCCACTTTATCTACGTATCAACTCTGCCGACGTTGCGCAACATTGGGCATGGAAGCTACATGTACGAGCTCCGAGGGAAAAAAGACTTGACATCAATTGACCAACAACTGCATTGACTGCAGTCCAGACTTGCGAGGCGCCAATTAGACTGTCCACGCCCAGCCCGCCCAGCCTGCATGGCCAAGCCAGAAGCTGAAATGCCAAATGGCAGCCAAGAAACGGCCAGAGGCACTCAAGACCTTGTCATTCGTACTCGGTGTGTTGGTGGTGTTCTTGATTGGCGTTTTTGCCCCCTCACCCAAGTCACCACCACATCCCACCGTTATAACCAAAGAGCCTCGTGACGACGCCGCCTTTTGGCTTGCACGGGTTGAAATGTCGACTGGCCCGTGGCCTCTTTCGGCCGCCGGAAACGACAATGCAACCGTCAAACGGGTCGACGCAACTCGGACGCGCTGCCTCGCCTTGCGTCTTGACGCGCAAAACACCGAGCCGACAGACGACTCGGCCATGCATCCACGCAAAGGATGAGACGATCGCATCCTGGCCCAGCCCATGTTCTTGCACGGTGCCGCGAGCATGTATCGCTATCCGCCGCCGGTGCCGGCCGCCGCGTGGCCTGCAACACCACGCCGAAATGCCTATCGACTTGGCTTCCATCTGGAGCAGCACTTCAACGCCAAGATTTACACGTCGGGCTCGCCCGTCAGGGGCCACATCCTTCTTCGCCCGGCCCAGGACATTGCCTACGACGAGTTCGAGATTAGTCTCGTGGGCGTCAGCAGCACGCAAAACTTGCTGCAGCACGAGTCGGGCATCGTTGCCCTCCCCTTTATGAAGCTGGTCATGCCGCTGTGTCCCGACAGCCTGCCCGCCAGCAAGATATTCGCCGCGGGCCAGGAATACCTCTTCCGCTTCCACTTTGTCCTGCCCTTCCACCTCGCCATCGGCTCCTGCCGGCACGGGTGCGTCTCGCCCGCCGTCAAGGAGCTGCACCTGCGGCCGCCGCCCACCATGGGATTCTGGGAGGGCGACGACCAGTCGCCGCAGATGACGCAGATCAAGTACGCCGTCGCCGTGCTGGCCACGAGACGCCTCCCGGCCGACCCCCTGCCGGCGCGGGTGATTGCCGAGTCGTCCATGATCCGGGTCCTGCCCGCGTTTCCGGAAGACGCCCCGTTGGACATCACCCCCGTCGACGACGGCTACGCCCTCTCGCGGAGCAAGACGATACGCAGAAACTTTGTCGCCGGCAAGCTGGGCAGGCTGACGGCCACGGCCGCCCAGCCCAAGGCCGTCATGCTGTCGCCCGACGGCCACGCAGCCTCGGCCACGTCGTGCCGTCTGACTCTGGTCTTTGACTCGGTCGGCGCCGGCAGCCCGTCGCCCAGGATCAGCTCCGTGTCCGGGAAGCTCACGTCGCACACCTATTTCGACATGTCCTCCATGAACCGCCTCCCCAATCTGGGCAACCGGCCATCGCCCGAGGCCACGTCGCCGTACCGGTACACAACCTCCACCAAGCTGTTTAGCCTCCCGGTGGGCGATTTGCCCTGGAGAGAGGAGCGCGGCGAATCGGCCTGGGAGGAAGCCATGTTCCCGCTCGCCCCGGGGGAGCCGGTACTGACGCAAGAGAATCCTTCGAGACGTGCGAGTGCCGCGACGTGCCCCGACATGGAGTCGTCGATGGGCTCGAGACCAAGGCGATGCGTTGCCGAGCTCGACGTTCAATTCACGATACCCAGGAACAATAGGAAAATGTTTTTGCCGACGTTTCACTCGTGCCGCATATCGCGCACCTACACGCTGCATCTTTGTCTCGCTGTCGGCCAGACGTTTTCCACCCTGTCTCTTGTCGTGCCGCTGCAGATTGGCGTGGAATCCGCGTCAGACAATCGTACGCAGCAGCTCGAGTTCCGGGCTGCCCCTGGCCTTGCCTTGGTGCGAGGCCCAGACCACGCGAGGCGGAATACGTATGCCGGGCTGCCGGGGTATATGCTGGAATCGAGCGATCACGAACTACCAGGCTACTGCTGATGCTCTGACACGAGGTTCATGAATACTTGACAACGGTGTCGACTCTACCAGGCACCATATCCCGACTGCACTACATGTACATTGATGCCTCGCATACGCCGCCAGGCTCTACTTGATACACAAGACTTCGCCGCTCGGCACCGAGAACCAGGCATCGTCCTCGCCCCCCCAGCGGCGCCACGTCTCAGCAACCTCTGCCAACTCCTCCGCCGTCGCGATCCCCGACGCAACCGCCGTGTCGGCAAACGACGAGGCCACCGTCCGCTCTGCCCAGAGGCCGCTCCACCAGGCCACCTCCTCGCGGGTGCTGTAGCACCACGCACTCACCGACGACGTGATGCCCTCGGCCGCGAAGCCCGCGCGCCTCGCCCACGCGCGCACCATCCTGCCCGCGTCCGGCTCGCCGCCATTGTGCGCCGCCAGCTTCCCGTACAGCGCCTGCCACGCCTTCATCCCCGCCACGTCCGGGTACCACGTGAATGCGCCGTAGTCGGATTCGCGCGCGGCCACGATGCCCCCGGGCTTGGCGACGCGGCGCATCTCCCGCAGCACGCCTACCGGGTCCTTGACGTGCTGCAGGACCTGGTGGCAGAATACAATGTCGAACGAGTCGTCTGGGTAGCGCAGCGCGTTGGCGTCGCCCTCTACAAAGTCAATGTTGTCGACGGCCCTCGACGCGGCTAGGCCTCGCGCCTGTTCGAGCACCGTGGCCGCGCGCTCCAGGCCCGTCACTCGACCTTCGGGCACGTGGCTGGCCAGGTCGACGGTGATGGTGCCCGGGCCGCAGCCAATGTCGAGTATGGTCATGTCGGGCTTGATGTGAGGCAGCAGGAAGCCTGCCGAGTTGCGGGCTGTGCGCCAGGTGTGCGATCGCAGCACCGACGCATGGTGGCCGTGGGTATACGTCGCTGTCTCGGTTTTGATGCTCATTGTTTTACGATGGAATCGGGGTGTAATACTTATGGATTTGGCATGCAAGATGGGAGCGTTTGATACCGGTTTGGCCATGGCATGTCGACGGTGACTTTGTAGGTTCTGGTCGGCTCCGGTGTCGGAGAACCTTGCCGATTCGGGGCCTTAGACCCTAACCCTAAGTCAGTCAGGCTCAGAGCGTTCAGCGCGACGACTCTGTTCGTTCATCTGCCGATGGTATCGAAATTGCATCTCAATTACTCCCTGAGGTATGAACCGACCATCTAGCAGATGCCGTGTGCAGAGTCGCGAGAAATCGACGTCTCAAGGAGTCGGGGCCCTTGTTGTCATGCACATCACCCTACACTCGTTGTCAACGTCATACCCAGCGCTGATTCTTGTCGCTTCAAAATTTGCCATGACTTCTCTAAACTCGGAACAGTCCCCTGTTTACTTGTTGAACTCTTATATTCGGACAATGTCTCCCCTCTGGCTCTCGTGAGGATGGCCACGTGTTGGATTTGTACAATGTCCCGAGCTCGATGCGCCAGGAGGAGAAGCGGAGAACTTGGTCATGATTCATGGAATCTGCGGCTATCGGGCAGAGATGCAGCGAAAGGGAACTGGCTAGAATACATGGCTGACAATTGGATTGTCGCTGTGACCAGGCCAGAGCAGGACTGGCGACGGTGCAAATCTAGTCCAAGTCTTTCTGCAGAAGGCAATCCGTGGGAAACGCTCATGGCCCTTCATCAAAGCGCCACCTGAATAGGCCTTTGGTAATAGCCCCATTGCCCTCGAATACTAGGCTACCGGCGTGGACGAGAAATCCGTTTCGCCAGAGTCTACAAATTAGCTATATACAGCCGTCTCAAAGAGACAGTCCGTAAATGATATCCACTATTATTATAATTGCGAACCAAGGACTGAATGTGTTGTATTTCCAGAGTCAAGCAGTGAGCACACTACATAGATGTATGGAAGCAAGAGATGATCTGGCCCGACATGTTTGTTGTGGGCGTGCATTTCCGGACATCGTGTTTACGCGGGATAATCAGCGCCGCACCCCTTGGAACGGATATTTTGTGGCATTATCTCACAATACTATTCCAAAGTCCCGACGCGATAAGCAGAAAGAAAAAGCATCGCTACCCTGGACTCACGAACACCCATCATCCAGCATTCTAAATCTGCCAGAGTGCCCATCGTGACGCCTCTATCAGTGAATTCGCATACGGCGGTAGCCTGATGAGCACGTACAAGCACGGCATATGGGGATGGCATCATCGGCCAAGTCCATGCTGATCATTCAACCAGCGGCACAGACTCAAGAGTCGAGAATCGGCATCGGAGGAATTGGTCGGAGACTCCGTTCGGGAGCAAATACGCGCTCGGGAAGCCTTTCCACTGACAAAGGATCCAACTCTTTCCGCTGCCCGTACGAGTTGAACTATCCAGCTGGCCTTTTGGAGAAGTGCATTGGCCGAGTCCATCTCGCCTGGAGGATCCTGATGGTGCAACCATCCTCGGGTGGAACAGGAGAGGGAGCACGACGAGGGAGCATATGGCGCAGGTGGCAATGTGAAGGCCATCGATGGGCCATGGCGAGAATACTGCCGACGATTTCTTCAGGCTAGCCCAGTCCAAACGAATCTACCAGAGACTGGTAACATGTCCATACGACTGGAAGCCTAGAAACCAGTTGGTTCGTTGCTCAGTGCCAGAGGGGTTGATACGAGTGCAGTTGCGGAAACTCTTGGCCCATCATCACATTCCGGGGTTCAAGATTTTTCTCCTCGTCTCCCCTGGTCCACGTGAGAAATGGTGGCCGTGTCAAGCTCTCTCGTGTCTTGGATGTCAGCATTGCCAGGCCGCTTTGCCAGATATCTTGCCGTGTCGTCATTTTTCTCTCCGCATTGCAGAGTTGCCCGTTACTCGGCCGCGACAGGCGCTTGCACATGTCAGCGCTACCACGTCTTTCAGAGATTGGTTCTCTTGCATTGGCAAATAAACTCCGACGATGAAAAATGGGGTCTGGATCCGTGGCCCCCAAGCGTCCGTCACCAGCCATGTCAGACGTCCGTGGTGATGGGCACCTCAAATTGCAGGTCTGTGCAAAATTGTCAGAGGAACAGGGATAGAAGCCACCAAAGAAATAGTTCTCCATTGTTGGAGTGAGATCCCCGCCGCCACAAAGCGTCCCCACGTTACGTCGGACTGCTGATCGGACTGTTGATCGGACTTGGCCTAGTTTCCATTGGACGGGTCGAAAGTAAACTCTCGAAACATTGAACCCAATGTCCGGGCCACAGCCTGCGGCCTGAAGAGCTGAATAGTCGGAATCGGAGCCGAGTATAGTCGGCGAGGATAAAGATGGACACTGCGGCGAGGGTGGTGGTCTCGTTCCATACGAACATACATGGATGCAGATTACAACATCAAATGGCATCGGTATTATTATTAGCAGTACGTGCTAAGCTTTTGCGTGTTTTCTTGGCACGCTAGGCAGCGTTTTCCTGTATACCCATGCCGCAAACTCGACGCTTGGCCTGTCCACCGCGCGCGTGACGAAATCCGCCGCGCAGAGGGTAACAGGCAAGAGGATCAAGTGCGGCAGAACAAACGCAAACTCGAGCCCAACAGGCCCATTCTGCGGCAGAACAAACCTGTCCACCCACTGCGGCATGTGCTCCAGTTGACCCGGGCCCTTGAAGCCGACTGCGGCATAGAGCCGGTCGCCCAGCGTCCACAGCAACGGTCCATGGACGAGATACAGCGCAAACGAGATGCGTCCCAGATACTGGCAGACACGCGTCTCAAAGAACCTCTTTAGCCAGCCAATATGCGAAACCGAACCGACAAGTAGAGTCGCGGCCCAAAAGAGGTAAAACCACTTGTAGTCAAAGACGGCCTGCGGCTTGAAAAAGGAGAGCAAGTACCAGCCTCGATTCCGGGCAAGCTGGTCCAGCTCGCGGTTCTCGCACGGCACGCCGCCCAGGTAGATGCCCAGCACGAGCATGTGGTAACAGACGACCGTCTTGTACGGCGCAAGCCGCGCCAGAAACCGCGGGAGCCTGCCCAGCGCCGCCAACAGGTCCAGGTGGCTCAAGAGCATGCCCGCGACAAACATGGCGCAGTACCACCCGTCGGCAATGTACATGAAGTAAACGACGAGCCCGACCTGGCACCAGAGCCGCGCCGCGAGGGTACACCTCGAAAAGGCCAGCAGGGACGCAAAGACGACCACGGAGCCCTTGAACTCGACGGGTATCGACCAGACGTGCATGCTGTACGAGAGCCAGGGCACGCCGCCGTCCTTGAAGACGAAGCTGAAGTTTTTGAACTCGCAGTAGAGGAACCACATCTCGCCGAGCCAGCTGCCCTGCGGGCTCGCTCCGTCCACCCACAGGCCCAGCAGATGCCACGAGGTTGCGTAGACGGCCATGGTCGCGGCAACGGGGAGGAACAGCCGCAGCCAGCGCCTGAAGAGGGCCGAGGCGAGGTGGTCGACCAGGCCGGCGAGGTCGTCGCTCTCGATGAGCCTGAGAGGCTTTATGGAAAGCACATAGCCCGACAGGACGAAAAAGGTAGAGACGGCAAAGTGGCCGCCGGAGAAGAGGAGGCGGACGCCCGGCAAGGCGGCGAGGTGGTACTTGGACGCGTAGCCGAAGCTGTTTTCAAAGATTGGGTTTTGCGCCAGCCTGTCGGCGTTGTGAACCCAGAGGACGTGGTGATGCCAGTACACCAGGAGGGCTGCGAAGCCGCGCAGGCCGTCGAGGTAGGCCGTTTTGTGCAGGGCTCTCGGGCGATGCGCTGCCTGCGGCCACAGCCGTGACTTGATGCGGGAGAGGCTCGTCGACGTGTCGCCCGGGGGTTTGGATGTCCAGTGCGTTTGTAATGGCCCGTCGTTGGCCGCTTCCGGGTCGGCGTTGAGCATGGCTTCCTCGAGCGAGCCTCTGTCGAGGAGTCGGGGTGAATTTTGGGCGGGCATCTTGCCGGCTTACATGGTAGGGAAGGCGGTTGTACAAGGCAGAGGGTCGCTTCAAGTTGTTTGAAGAGAATTGGAGCAAGGCGCGAATCCCGGCGGAGGGTGGTGTTTTGCGCGAGAGACGACGGCGTCTGGTGCCGCGACTGACTTGGGTGTTGTACCGAGTCGTCACTTGCAACTCACGGAGGAGGAGGATAGACCAAGGACCGGACAAGACCATTGTGCGTCAGTGTGAGTGTCTGCACCCCTGTTCTAGTTGCATGGAACAGGTTGAGGCTGGCATAGTGCAGCCACTCGACTAGGGTCCTTACTCGATCACGGCGAATGGTTGACCAAGGCCCCGGACTGGAGAGATCTGGCTTCCGGAAATCCGGGGGATGGCTGGCATTGCGTGCCGACAGAGCCAACCAAAGAGACGGTGAGGGCAAGCGTGTGCAGTTTGAGTTTGGGTCTGAGGGGCCGAGGTGTCGACCATGGCAAAGTTGCTCGTCTTTTGCCATGTGCCCGGAAGCAGACACCAGTGACGCCTTGCCACTTGCTCAAGTCCGGGGATGATGGATGGGTGGGAGGCAAGCGGCCGGCGCTCTTAGCCGGATAATAATAAATGGGCCGCTTAGGGTCCGGAGCAACACCCCGTCGTGGCCATGGCGCCGCCGATCAGAGGGACATGGAGGGCAGACAAAGAAGCCACACACGAGTTGCAGAGTCAAGACATGGAGTCAAGTCGACGCTGTTGTAGGTGCGGCCTGACCCGAGATGTCCACATCAACACCGGGGTACACCAGACTTGGCATGATTGCAATTTGTGGCCTTTGAATGTTGTGCCGTGTCCCAGCCATCGACTTGCCTTCACTAGGGTTGCCCCACAAACGATTAATCAAATGGATTAATGTCAAAGTCGATGCAACATTTGAGGCGCAAACGGCCTTCTTCTCGGGCCTAGCCATGGCAGCCAACTTGACCTAGTCTCCCGCGACGCGACATTAAACGCTCACGATACTCCAACACCACATGGCCAGCCCGTCTGGATTTGCCCTCAACCACATCCCAGGCCAACAGCAGAGAGTCCCCAGATCATAGATGGAGAAGCCGCCGCTCATGCCCTCTCTCCGGGCCCGGCTCTCGCCCAAACTGGGAAGCATCACCTTGCCAAAAAAGATGCAAAAATGCCTGGCCATGTACCTGGGCTGCGTCTTCCTCCTCGTGCTCCTGCTCAACTTCGACGTCCTCTTCCTGCTCCCCAGCCCGTCCAGCATCATGGCCTCGCCCGCGCCGCCGCCGGCCAAGCTGCCGGGCAGCACGTTTCCGCAAAAGATATGGCAGACGTGGAAGATCGACCCGCTGCTGTTTGGCATCACCGAGACGGCGAGGGCCATGACGTGGATCAAGCAGAACCCCCATATGCGCTACGAGGTCATCACCGACGCCAGCGACGTGACCTACGTCGAGCAGCACTTTGGCCCCGACGGCTTCAACCGGCCCGACATTGTCGACTTTTACCGCCAGGTCAACCTGCGCATCATCAAGGCCGACCTGCTGCGGTACATGATCCTCTACGCCGAGGGCGGCATCTACGCCGACATTGACGTCGAGGCCCTGCGGCCCTTCCACCGCTTCATCCCCGAGCGCCACAACGAGCACGACTACGACCTCATTGTCGGCGTCGAGGTCGACATGCCGCAGTTCCGCCACCACCGCATCCTCGGCCAAAAGTCGCAGTCCTTTTGCCAGTGGACCATTGCCGCGCGCCCGCGCCACCCCGTCATGCTGCACCTCATCGACAGCATCATGAAGTGGCTCAAGGGCGTCGCGCGGAGGCAGCGCGTCGCCCTGGGCAAGGTCGAGCTCGACTTTGACCAGGTCATCACCGGCACGGGGCCCTCGGCCTTTACCGCCGCCGTGCTCGACGAGATGAACCGCGCGGCCAGGGCCAAGGGCGAGCCCGGCGTCACCTGGGACGACTTCCACGGCATGGACGAGTCCAAGGTCGTCGGCCGCGTGCTGGTGCTCACGGTGGAAGCCTTTTGCGCCGGCCAGGGCCACTCCGACTCGGGCAACCACGGGTCGCGCGGCGCCCTCGTCAAGCACCACTACCACGCGTCCAACTGGCCCAGCAGGCACCGCCGCTACAGGCATCCCGCCTACGGCCAGGTCGAGGAGTGCAACTGGGACGCCGCCTGCGTCGAGCAGTGGGACAGGGACGTCGCCGCCTTTGACAAGCTGTCCGAGGCGGAGAGGAAGAAGATTATCGTCGAGCGCCTCAAGCTGCTGCAGGAACAGCAGCAGGAGCAGCAGCAGCCGCAGCAGCAGCAGCAGCTGGTCAAGAGTCCGTAATTTTCAGAGGTTGGAGTATAGACTTGATTGGCTGGGGTTGTACATCAGGGCAGCGGAACATGGAATCGAATTATTGCGACGGCGGCGTTGGGGAAATCAGTTTACATGGCGTTTTCAATGTCGCCATTCGTTTTATCCAAGTACATATTATATGCATTATTCACACAAAGTCTACGTTGAACGGGGGTGGCACAAAACTAGCTGCCATACTATGGATGGCTTCCGTTGCACCGAGACATCCGTCATCAGTCATTACAGAGTCTGGTACTCAGTACGTACCGGTCGTGGGAAAGGGCTCTGTCAATGAATGACTCCCGATGCCAATTTGCAGCCCGAACCCTGCCCCGTATTCCAGCCCTGTCAAGAATAACACCACGAACTGGGTTCAATGTTCGCTGTGCTGGAACCCCACAGAGTCGCAGAGCATCTACTGTATCTTGATGAGATCGTTTGGGCCTCCGCTCTGGCCGCAGCATGTATTTCACATGCCACGACTCCCTACACACGCATAATCTCTTGTCCTCGGTTCCCGCCGCCACTAGGTTGCCAGGTTTGCTGTGGGAGCCTGAGGGAAGGGTATCCTAGGCCGGTCCATGTCCACGGTCCCCTCCTCCATGTCCGTCAAGTTGTAATTGGGAACATGCAACTTGGCCTGGGGACATCTGCACCCGGGGACGACAGGGTATTAGATAAGCGACGGGCAAGTTTGCTGCCATTGGCCTGCCATTGGTTCCATTCTAGATGGCAGGATTGGGTCCCTCGTCCGAGCCAACCGAGCCACCTCCACATGCACCCCTGGCCAGGACCCATGGCGGCAGCCGGGCTTGCAGCCAGCGCCACAAATCCATGGAGAATATACCGCATTCGGCAGTCGAGTCCACTTGGGCAAGTGGAGCAGGACATGGACGGTTGTCTTCGACGTCGAACATGCTCGCGGGCCCCGAAGCGAGTGTGACACGACGGACATCGGTGATACGCAACAATCTGCGGGGAGGACGAGAGGAAGAAAAAAGAGGCTTAACTTTTGGTGCTCGTATGGTCGAGGTGGACCACACCCCTCGTGACACTCGTCTTCGTGGTGTTTACGCCGGAAAGACGCATGGTGCCTCGCCCACCGTGTTAGTTTCTAGAACAAGTGGCAAGCCTAGGACAAAGACGGGAGCAATGCGTCCGCTCAGTTGATAGACTACAAGTTTGGATTTAGTAGCATAAGGGTAATACCAAGCTCTGTGAAAATAATTACACGTGAAGAGAAAAAAACCCTTTCGGGGTTTGACCAGTTCCCACGGGAGACGTGCCGAAGCAAAGCTCACGAGTCAGGACCAAAGGATGCCTCGCAGCAAGCCATTGGTCCATTGCCAATGCGACGACACGTCTCCCACAATTCCAGAAATTAAGAAGAGGAAAAAAAAAATCTATGTGTCTTGGTCCATGCCGAATTCGCGCCTAGGCACAAGCCTTCTCTGTTGCAACGGCCCCAACCCCCATTGAAACAAATCACAGAGCCAACGCCGCGACTGCCAACATGGCCAATCCTCCCATGGGCGCAAAGCCAGTGGCTCCGCCGGTGACGGTAGGAGGAGGCGAGACCGGCTCTACCGTGGTCGCGGGAGGAGGCACAGGCGCGACAGTAGCAGTTTGGCCCGGCCGTTTCGTCGGCGTCGGCGCAGACGTGTCGGTGTTGCTGCCGCTGCCGGCGTTGGCACAAAGCTTCTGCGTTGCAGGAAGGACCTGGTCTGGATGGCAGGTGTCAGTCAACCATGAGTCCATGGCATAGCAACATGTGTACACGTACTGAGAGCGACGTCCTGGCCGCAAGCGCTGAGAATACAGCCCGCAGCAGCGCCCTGGATGACATCGAACTTGCTGCAGATGCAAGACAAATCCGTCGCCGAGCAGCTCGTGCCCTGTTTCACAGCGTCGTTGAGGCAGCCAAGCGAGCAGCTGGGCAGATCGGCGAGGCTCTGGCCCGCGGCCAACGAGGCCATGGCCAGCGATGCAATGGCGAGGAACTTCATGGTGAGCGTAGATGCTTCTGAACCAGGTTCGACAGACTTGAAAATTGTCTTGTGCTGGGCCAAGTCTGACTTGATAAAAGTTGGGGTAGACGTTTTCCGGGGAGATGGGCAGCGTGGCCCGTGTTTTGTACGAGGACATCCATCCCCACAGATGACTGTGGATTTTGTTTCCTCAACCCGTTGATCGGCCAAAAAAGCCTTCTTCCCCAGTCGTCTCCACCACCGCGCCAGAGATCAGCGAGTTATTTAAAATAACCAGACCCAAAGGGGCACAAGTGACCGGGAGGTTCCCAGCTAGCTGCCGGGGCCCATCAGCTCCGGGCTCTGTAGACTGTCAAATTTTTGGCATGTGCTACTGGGCGGAGACGCTGCCAGATGGGTTGCCTTGATCTGCTTATGCTTAAGTATGTACAGTACATGCTCTCTGGGGCGTGTCATGCCAAAAGTCAACCTTGTCGCACTTTGGCCGTATCCTTGGGCGCAGAACGCGCGTTCGAACCCGAGGCGCACCGTCTAGACATGATACGCAAACTGCTCCATACGTCATAGGAAAACTTAGGCCGTACGTCGCTGCCCAGTCTGGTAGTCCGAAGCGCCGCGAATCTTGTGGCATGTAGCGGTGATGATTCTTCTCTTGGCCAACGGGGACTCGTAGCACCTTGTCCGTTCTTGTACATGGCAACTAGGCGCCAAACAGGAGATGGGCAGACATCCTAGCTATTTTAGTAGTAAAAGCCTTTGGGAAATTGCCCGGTTTCATGTCTCGGGTCCGTAGCGGCCCCCGCCAGATAACAACGAGGTCAAAGACAAACACGGATGCTCCGCTGGATCTCAGACAGGGCGGATCGGTAGAACCCCCCATTACAGATGCGTCTTGTGGCGCGAGACGGAGCAAGTAGTATAGTTGACGCTAAGGCGCTATTCCCTGGTTCTGGCTCTTTGCCAATCTCTCCCACGGCGTCTCGTATACACCACTCGTTCTTGCCTTTACAAAGTCGTCTGAATCGAAAAACCTGCACATCTTCATCCAATCCAGATCCCACATGTCATTCAGATGCGTCAAGTTGTTCCAGGACCCCCAGAGCCGATTCCACATCTTGACGTGCAGGACCCGGATCGGACCCTCAGTCCACTTGGCCTCGTCGCCAAGGTACTTGGTGTAGTATTCCGGGAGGGCATTCCAGATGGGCGGCAGGCGCTGTACCGGAAACGGGCCGTCGGCTGCAAAGGCATTCTTGGACTTCAAGACACCCTGCTCCATGTCCCTCACGTCGTAGTCGGCCGTGCTCCTGGCCGCCCTGATGAGTTTGGCGTGCATGTCGAGATTCGGCTTCAGGACCAGCATGCCGGCGTTGATGTTGTCGAGCTGGAACTGTGCCACGCCCGCGTAGACGTAGTTGCACATGTCCTCGCCGCCCTTGCCGTTGCCGACGACGGCCTGGTCCTCGGGACGCAAGGCGGCCTTGTTGCACTGCTGCTCCGGCACCAAGTCGAAGATGTCGTCCATGTTCCTGATGGGGAAGGCATCCGAATCCAGGAACACGATGCGCTTCCATTCCACCTGCTTCCATACATTAAGCTTGGACAGCACGTCTATCCACCGCTTTGTCAGAATGGCTTCGTCGGGTATGATGGTATCGAGCAGTTCAATCTCCTTGACTATGGCGCCTTGCCCGCGGAAGATCTGACGGTGCGTCTCCGGGATAAAGGGGCATACAAAGACAATGACGGGATATTTTGACCGGTAGTCGGACCAGAGAAGCCTCCAGATGATGGATTGCGTAGACTCGAAATAGGGACCTCGAGTGTCTGCGTTGCGGCTGCAGTAGAATGTTGCAAAGGCAAATCGAGATGGCTCGTGGATGTTTTGCGCCGCGTATGTAGACAGAGGTGCAAAGTCGCGGCGAGGAACCGGGTCATTGGGGAATTCGAGGCCTGGGTCTTGGGCGGCCGAGAGAGCGCCGTGTCGGCTCGGGCTTGCGTGCCATGGTATATTGGCGTAGAGGAAGCATGTGGCGAGAAGGAGCACAATTCCAATCGCGGCCACAGACGTTGGCCGAAGAGGCCGCGCAACCATTGGGAACGAGAGTCTAGTGTGCTGAGGATTGAATCGAGGTCCAAGTTAATGATGGCGAGTGGACGACTGGCCATCCCACTAAAGTGTCAATGATGTCTGGTCAAGGTAGCACTAGGTCGATATAGCACTGGACCAACCGCGCCTCCACGTGACATCCAGAATCGGCACTGGCATGCTCGGCTGGTCAAGACTCAACACCAGGACACCTCTGTTGCCCCATTCCCGACCTTGGATGCAAACCACACGCAGATATGCAAGTTGATCCCCAACCATGCTTGGGTGACAAGTCGACAAGTTTCCAACTTTGGCGGCGTGCGATGGAGAGCCATTGACATGTGAAGCGCGTATGGTGCCAATCCGTCGGGGGAAGCATTGCAAGCATTTGAAGAGACGCAAGTAGTTCAAAGTTGTGACAAAGGCTCAATAGAGGGCTCGAAGCAATAGCTCAATTCAATAATAATCTCGAAAGGTCTCTAAGGTCTTAAGTGGCTAAGAGGAAGAAAGGGAAAGGTAACCGGCTTATATACATAAAAGGAACGCCCAGGCTCTTACCTGGGCACGTGTTTAAGCTGTGTAACTAATAAGTCCCGTATCGGGGAACCCCTTTGTTGGGCTTCACGATCTGTTGGGCCTTTTCCGTGTAACAAAAGTGGCGGGGGAAGTTACCCTTGAGTTTTATTTACCTTCAACGTGTCTTTATGCCGAGTCCAGACCGTCACAATCGGTTTTATTTATACTAGAATAAGTCAATTTAAAAAGTATTTTATATGCCAATTTAAGAATAGTACCTTTGTTAAAAACTATGCCAGAAAACGAGCCTTCTCGCAAACAAGGGAAACGACATTGTCGTTGAATTCGGGGTTTATCGACTTGGCCCGGTACATGTCAAGACCCTGGCTAGGGGCTTCGACATGCTCCATGTCACCCTTGGAATCCAACTATCCAACATGAAGGTGTCAGTCTCCATGCAACTCGTCGACAGAAACATGAGCTGTGACAAGGGCTGAATACGAAAGCCTTGGAGCAATACCTCGATTAAGTGATAATGTTGACGCGTGTCAAAGATCCTTAGTTTTCAGAAGGGGACGAGTGATCACTATATGTACATGAAGGGAACAGCTGTGCCCAAGGTTTCCACCGGGTCATGTGTTCAATCTGTGTAACTTCGAGGTCCTCTGTCGGCGATGCCCCTTTATTGAGCTTCGTTGTTGGGTCCTAACCGTGTAACATGAGCTTAGGTATAAAGGCGACAGATGCCGGCGGCTGCGTTTACATCATTTTTATTTAACTGGGGTACAGAAGCTTTAAGCAACAAGTGTTAGCCGAGAGAACCAAGACGGTTTAATTTGAGATGAAACCTACCGCACTTCCCGGCAGGGGCTTCAGCCTTGGTACGGCGGAGCATCGTTTTTGCAAAGCTGGACAACTCACTTGTCGTCTGGTAATGCGGCAGTTAGGCACCGATGCTCTAGTGTCAAGTTTTTGTTCGGCTATATTCCACCTATCTTTTCTTCCTGCGCTCCTTCTAGAGCCACCAAGAAGATTGCAGCAACTTTTTTTTCGCGGCTCTGTTTGCCAATTATCAGTTCAACTCTCAAGCATGACGCATAGGGAACATTTCAATCTTTGCTAGCTCGTCGGTCAGCTCCAAGGCCTGACCTCATGAAATGTGAGCCGAGCCTGGTCAAGGTGGGACATGCACCTCGGTTGCCACCGGCAAACATGTCTTGTCCTGCCTTGTTGGTGTTCAGAAAGACTCTTTTAGTTGTCGAGGGTCCATGTCGATATAACGCTTAATATTCTCCTGGCTTTATTGGCCATTGTTAGCACGAATACTGCCGAGGCGTCTTCCGAGGTTTACTTACCTTCCGCATCCGGAGATTTCGGTTCCGTGTTCGGTCTGGGAATTCTTCTCTAGCTGCTTATTCTGTAAAATGAAGCGGAAGCGCTCCATATGGTTCGAAAACACCATCAGTTTGGACCATGTAAATGGCCGCTGCTGCAAATAGTGGACGTCGCGGGGCGTCTTCATCATATTCTTCGTTAGAACCGCTCTCAGAGCCGCCGCCAAATGAGCGACATGTTAACAGGAGAGGAAAGTCGCTGCTAACGTGGATGTAGCGGCATCTGCCTCTCTCTGACATAGCTGGACATCATATTCCGGATTATCAATCCAACTTACTTCATTAACTCTATTATCACTTTCTTACCTCATTTGTGCATACCTTCGTATCTGCCTCCAATATATACCTCCTAAAACAACAACTTTAGCTTCGGTATTGAGATATTCATTATTAAGCATGTTTAGTGTAGCACGAATCTTATATAGCCACTAACTTTTAGTTTCTGCTGTTCCCCTTTCCTGTGCTGCCGATACGTACACGGTTTAAAAGACAGAACCAGGCTCGTCAAACTCGTCCAGTCCGCACTCATTTAAACCAGTATTATAATAGCGTGAAAGCATAAATAATGATTTATGGTTTTTCCAGCTATTATCCTGAGGCTGGAATCCGCAAACAGCCCGTATCTATCGAGGAGATGTATCGCCCCCGCGGTAGACGAACGAGGCAACATCGGGAGTTGGAGTGACCTGTCGACGGGCAAGAGCGGTCTCTTGGGATAAGGCCAAGAGAACTATAGTGACTCGGCTAATGTAACGAAATTAGTCCAACGCATGCCTGTGCCGGGCTAGTAAGACTTTGAAGTATTGAGGCTTTCCAGTTGGGATGGTTGACAAGTGTCACAGCACAGAACGCGATCCGACGGACAGTCTAAATTTTATAGGGCTATTCAGGAGATTTACATGTTGGGGGATGGTTACGTTTTTCGTAAATTTGCGGTTGAAGGAATCCAACTGTCAATGTGCTGGGAATAGCATGACAAGCGTTAAATTTATAAGTCTAGGAATAAGAGTATTATTCCTCAACAGATATCTGGTCAGTTAACTATCTTTCCTTCTTGATCATTAGATGAATGGAGCTATTTGCTCCAAGCCCACTTGAGCCCTTGTCACACATGGCCCAACACAACACGCAGGACAGGGCGTAGCCCCTTGATTATTTCAAGTTAAATTATAGTCTATTTTGCCGTCAAATAACCATACTCTCTAGTGTCAACTCCCTCATGTAGTGAATTTGAAGCCTCCCTGTCTGTCGGAGAAAAAGCCACGAGGATCATACGCCTTGTGGATCCTCAAGAGTCTCGAGTATGTCTCGTTTCCGTAGCTTTGCAAAACGTCTTGTCCTTGCATGGCATCGTTCATGAATATCGGATTATAGCTAGTAATAGGATATCAGTTGATTTAGACAGCGTAAGAGGGAAGTAGTAGACACGGGTTACTGTCGAGTACACGGACGCAAAGCAACTCACCTCAGCCACTCCAGGTCGCCATACTCGTAATTCGTAGGGTAGATTCCGGAATACTTTTCCCTGTGGAGGTCATGCTGGGACTGGACCAGCTTTTCAAAGAAGCCGGGGCACTTGTCGTCGCACAACGGGTTCAACCACGCAATGTCATACTCCATCCACACCCGGTCCCCGTGTTCCGGCACAAGCCCCAGCGCGTTGGGACCCCCGTTCTCCAAGGAAGCTCGCGCAATTCCACGAGGCATTGGCTGGACGGCAAACGAGAAGAGTTTAAAGTCTAGCACATCACCG
This sequence comes from Metarhizium humberi, assembly GCA_020102295.1. Lineage (NCBI taxonomy): Eukaryota > Fungi > Ascomycota > Sordariomycetes > Hypocreales > Clavicipitaceae > Metarhizium > Metarhizium humberi. The sequence continues at coordinate 108,013 of JACEFI010000034.1, forward strand.
AGCGCCGCCTCGGTAGACTTCTTGACAAGAAGATCATAGTGGCTGTTTAGAAAAGAGTTCATGTCCCCTGCCGGCATGTTGGGGAACGTGTTTTCTCGAATTTGGAATCGCAGGCCCTTCATGTCCCCGGCCAACACTTCTTTGGTTAGGTCAGTGTAGGATCGGCGCTTGGTGCTATCCGAAAAGCTGGCGATGGCGTCAAACTCGTCAAACACACCACGGCGCGGCTCTAGTCCGTCGTAGAAGAAGAAGACCAGACTCCCGGGGACGTTGGCTCCGAGCGCCGAAAAGAAGTTGAATGTCGGGATAATGGCGGCCTTGCTGTCGGCATTGTTGGCGGTGAAGTTTGTCACGGCGGACAGAACCTCCCTCCGCTTGTCTTCCGTGAATGTACGGACGCCGCCCCAGATGGTGCCGTTCTGGCCAATGCCGTACGTCTTCAAGACAAACTTGGTCACGATGGCGTACTGGTTGCCTCCGCCTCGTAGAGCGAAGAACAGCTCAGGGTGTGAGGTTGAGCTGGCAGTCACAATGGTGCCGTTTGCGAGGACGCACTCGAAGCTCACGACGTTGTCGCATGCGAAGCCCTAGGCGGATTGTGAGCGAGAAACTATAGACGCGAGATACAAGACCAGTCTATTTCCATCTTACATATTGCGCGGACAGGTAGGAGAGCCCGCCGCCGAGCAGGAAGCCGGCAACGCCGACGTCTCCCAAACGACCGCCCACGGCGGTTTTACCAAGCGGCTCAAGAGCCGAGTACACATCTTCCCACTTGCAGCCGGCGCCGACCTCGACGGTCTCTCCGTCGGCAGAGGGGATGGCGTATTGCGAATTTGGTCTAAAGGCAATCAGAACCCCTTGGTCCACGCTGGAGTGGCCGAGGTTGGGGTTATGCCCGCCGCCTTTGAGCGCGAACCGGACCGTGGGGTATGCGTTGAGGAGCTTTACTGCGGCAGAGACTTGGTCAGCGCTGGATGGGAAGAATGCACAGCCGGGTCTGTTGTTGGAACTCGCGGCGTTCCAGTAGTCGAACAGGGCTGCGTTGTAGGTTGAGGCATGGGAGATTGTGTCGGTGGCCTGCGGTCCGATCGGGTCCCAAACCAGCTGCCCTGGGAATTTGGCATGCAACCCCGAGCAAACTGCTTTGGTTTCGGGTGTCAGAGCCGCTGCCTCTGTGAGCGTGTAAAGTGCCGTAGCTAGCCACAAGACGCGCATCGTGACAAGATTATCCGTGTCTTGGGGTGTGTATCAGAACCTGATACTTGTCAGTGGAGATCAAATAGTGAGATGGGACACTCCTTAATGGACTTTAGAGAATTATATTGTGCTGCTATTAAGAGAGTGTTCGCCATGATGAGGTCCTTGTAAATATATATACATTATTACTAGTGCTAGTCACTATCCAAGTCCAGGGGGCATAGTGTGTTAGCACGGGGACCTGATTCTACACCGCAGGGCTCTAAATGTAAATGTCTCGCCTTACCGATGTATTATATTTGCTTAGTTGCTGTGGGCCCTGCTTTGCTGAGGAAGATTGACACAATGGGAGAATCAAGATGCCAAGTCAGAGGTTTTGCTGTGTGATCGCGTGGAGCAAATGCAACATTTGCAATGAGCCAGTCGTGGATAGCGTCTGTGCGGCTCTGTGCCTTGGCGGAGTTGATATTAATGCGTGTAGAAACCGTGCGGCTGGAAAGACTAGCGTTGCTTTCAAATGACTGGTTTCTTTTGCTTGTTCTGGCATAAACCTTATGCGATTGACATTATGCACCCAATCCAATGGCTGACATAGCCGCGCTTCCCTATTTTGCACTCCACCTCGCTTAGAGACTCGCTTAGACTAAGGTCAAAGAGCGTGTACAATTAAGGTTAGGCGTCTCCCAATAGTCCAACGGACAAAGGCGCGGCAGATGACGATCGGGAAACTAGGCTGTCCCGGACATGCGAGCTTTGTAGCATCGGTGAGACTCATGTCCTGCCTCGGCCGATTTCTTAGGCCGAACGATGGCGGTTTTGAGACACCAGTATAGAATCAATGGGAAAAGTGTTGCCCGCGACGGAGAAGCTAGCCACGTAGCAGACGGTCGCAGACTTTGTATTGACTTGCCCCGAAATAAGTGTACATCAAGACATGTACAACAAGTATCGCTCCTCTTGCCTTGGTAATTGTCCTGGAAGGGACGCTATGTGCGTTGTGTGTGATTATGCCATTCAATGTTTCTAGGTAATACTGGGGAAAGGCTCTACAAAAAGAGGTCAGATCCGGCCTGCTAGATGCGAGCAGCTTCCACATACAACCCAAATACCCAATTTCGGAGCCTAATAGTAATATTAGTTTCTTATCACGACCCAATCAAGACAAGTAACCACATGACAATAACGCCCTATAAGAGGTCAAATCTGACAAGCAAGAAGAAGAGATATTTAACTTGTCAGACATGTGACAAGGGCTCGATAGAGGTCTTGGAGCAAATAGCTCAATTCATCTAATAATAACAGTCTTTGGTATCAGAGGTCCTTGATTTTCCTCAAGGCCTTGGTGGCCAAAAACGTCTTTAAATACAAGAAGTCGGTAAGGGACTTTGCCCTAGGTCCCGTGATTGTAGCCCTTGTGCAACAGGCCATTTCCGTGTAACAGGTATAGTTAGTTGATGGTAAAATAGAGTATAATTTAACTGAGAATAATTAAGGGGCTACGCCCTGTCCTGCGTGTTGTGTCGGGCCATGCCAGCTTCTCACTTGCAAAGAGATCTGGCAGGAATAATTACGTCGTGGGCAAAATCACCAGCGATGGTGCTATCACAATCACAGGCCGCTTGATGGCAAGATGCCGGCCAAGGGGTATTGCCAAGCAGCAACGTTTGGTCACCGTCTGTTTTTCGGATGTTTCCATGTGCCTATTTGCGCGTCTCTGATCCAAGTCTATTCTTACATGGCGCCCAGTATACCCAAGATTCCGAATCGGCGGTTTACTTGCGGCCGAGTCTACAGCTTACTGCCCCCATCAAGGTACGTCCCCCCGGTCCGCAGCATATCGGCGGCTTCCTCGACAAGCTCATGAACAATCTCGCCCGCCGGCTGAATGCGCTGAATGGAACCCGCCACCTGGCCCATGAAGTGAGGCACGTCGATGTCCTCTGCGCCGTTTTCCAGGTCATGCTCCACGGGGACGATGCCGCGGTCGCAAAGGCTCTGTATCTCCTGGGGGTTCTTGTTCCACCGCCGAATGTAGTCGTTGGGCATCATCCTCAGGGGCCTTCCGGACAAGACTAGCGTCCGCTCCGTGCCTGTAAAGTCGCAGTCCACGACGGCCTGCTTGTGCTCGTTGCTGCTGTTGGCTTCCACCGAGGCCACGAAGCGGGTTCCAACCCACACGGCAGAGGCGCCCTGCATCAGAGCGGCGGCAACACCCCGACCGTTGCAGATGCCACCGGCGGCGAGGACCAAGGCGGTAGAACCCTTGAGCATCGGCGGCTTGTAACGTCGGGCCACGTCCACGACGGCAGGCACAAGGACCGAGCTTGCAATTTCGCCGGTATGCCCGCCGGCCTCGGTGCCCTGGGCGCACACCATGTCGACGCCGAGATCGAGGGCTTTGACGGCGTGCTTGGGGTGGCCCACCATGTTCATGACGAGAATGCCGTTCTTGTGCAGCTTTTCGATGATGTGCTTGGGCGGCACGCCGATTGCGCACACGAAAAGTTTGGCGCCGCTCTCAATGGTCAGGTCAATGAGCTCCTCGAGCTTCCCGTGCGTGTAGTCGTGGTTTGTTTTCCGTGCGTTGCCGCCGACCTGCGGAAGCGCGAGGTCAATACCAAAGGGCAGATCTGGCTGCTTGAAGGCGGCCTTCATTTCGGCGATGATGTCTCGAAGCTGGTCGGGCGAGTACTTCAAACCACCAATGACTCCTAGCCCGCCAGCATTGGAGACGGCCGCAGAAAGCTCGCCTCCGGATGTATGGGCCATGCCGGCTAGAACCACGGGGTGTTGGATGCCCAAGAGTTGGGTGAAGGGCGTTGTAATGGGCCCTTTTGGCGCCATGGTGTCTGTCGTTCTGGTCTGTCGTCTTGTTTTGTGATGGGTCAGTCGGGGAGTTTAGCCTTCCAGGACAGCACAGGATGATTTGCAGCGTATATAAAAGGAAAAACATGTATACGCAGTCAAGTGGATTCGCAGCTTATATCTATACATGTCAACTGGTACTTACCATGACATTTGCGGCGCCAAAGTGACACGGCCCCAGCGGGCGGATAATCGTTCCGAGACGGGAGGGGCGGCTCACGGCTTGTTGGAGTGTGGGGAGAAGGAGGAGAGAGGAAGATACCGAGGCATCGGCATCGACGTCGAGGCGCGGGGTTGGGAACTCTGGCAGGGAGAACGTCGTCAGATGATACCGACGTGCCGAAAGCCGACGGATCGTATGTATTCTGGGGTCAATGCGAGTAGGAATACAGCAGATGTCATGTCCCTAAACATGATGAATTGCGGTCTCTCTGCGTCTAATGTCTGACGAGAGTAGTGGGCCTAAATGGAGTTGTCGCGTCTGGTGCTGTTTTCGCAAGCCAAGCCAACGCGTCCATGTTCAACCTGCCCAATGCAGAACAGTAGCGAGACCGGCATAAAGCAAGCCAAGGTTGCAGTTCCTTTTATCCAATGCCTGACAGATCTTCCCGAGTCGCTCCAGATGCCCGTCCACGGCAGGTCAATTTACCCCTAACCACGGGAAACAAGACGGCGGGCAACGTTGGCGGTTGAGACCATGTGTCAAGCCGTGTTTACGAAAACATGGCCAAGGATTCGGATCTTGACTAGATGCGGAGCAAATGTCTCACGCCAATTACGGCCACATGCGAGACAGAACCTCTCGTCATGTTGGTAAAAACACATCACACCAGCAGCGAATACGGATGACTTTTGTCTTCTCCAAAGACGCCTCATGTGCCCAGCTTTGACGCAAAATCACCATGTGACGTGACGCAAGAGCTGAAAAAGAAGAAGAAGAACAGAATTGAAGTTATGCTGGACCGTGGCGTCAAAGACATCATTGATGGGACAATGGATTCAATGTCGAGGTAACGTTAACGTCGCAATGCGGGGAAATTGCCTAGATGCATCGCGCAGCTGTGGCAGGCAACATGGAAGCATCGGCGCGTGCAGCTGAAGCCACAGCCATCGGTGGATGTCAGGCCGCGGTTGAGGCGTAGGACTGCTGGCGGATTGTTGTTGGAGATGGGCGACCGACATGGAGTCCGATTCTGCGGACGGAATGCATTGAAAAGGTGAGGATGAAGCCTGTGGAAGAAGGGGGAAAATGGGAAGGGTCAATTCAAATGTTCAATGTTTGATGGGGCAAAAATGGTGGGGGAACAATTGACTTGACAGCTGGCCAATGTGCAGCAAGCCACCTGCACATGTGGTGACATCAATTGATCAATGATGTGCACGACGGTTCAATGTTGAGCACAGAGATGTCGAGGTGCCCTGATTGATATCTACCCGTCAGCGACATAGCAAATGTCCCTCAGCCTTGTGTTCATGCCAAGCCCGCGCATGAACAGACGTCGGCTGGCATGAAACATTAATGCGATACCTTCAGTCTGGTTCCGCAAATTACCCTACGCAGTGGCAGGTCCTGCCCTTCATGGGACCTCCTGGTTGGGTTGCATTGCATCTCCCCGTCCAATATCTTTTGTCTCCGCAAGGTGTTCATGGGCTCCTTCTGCCGGTTCCTGGCCATCAAATGGTCAAAGGTGCTTTTGCTTTGATTGCAGGCGCGCAAGGACCCCATTCCACTCTGCCTCACAAAGAAGACGTCTGGAACATTAAAGCCATGGACTCAATGCTACATAAAGCGGCTACGCTACAAGCTACCAGTAGACATGTACCACCAGACCAGACACGCCTCGCCGGCAAGAGCCAAGTCTGCACCTGCCGCGCGGGAGCTTCAGCTGCGGCGTCTTGGCTTGCTGGCCTGCATCAATACTACTTCCAGTCCAGTCCACTCTACTGCTGGTGGGGTTACATTTCCATGGTCAACATTGAACTGGTCCCTCTCATGCTTCCAGTCCCTCTCCATCCAATTTTCTGTCCTCACGCACACGTTCGCCATGGTTCTTTGAGGTCCCTGGACATAACCCACCTGGCCCAATCCAATGTCTCAAAGACGCTTGCAGCCACTTGCTTTGGAGGCGAGACCTTGGATCCAATCTCATCTGGTTTCGTACAAAAGGCACCGAGTTGGCCCCTCCAACCGCCCGTCCTTTCATTGATGTTTGGCAACACCAGCAGCTCTCTCCAGGCTCGTGATTCACGGTCCGTGTGTGCCCTTTGTTCGGCACCTTTGATTGTGTACGCGTCGCCAAGGCACCCTCATCAACTTCCTCCCTTGACACCACGTCATAATCCGTTGGCAACTCCAGTCTCAACATGCGCTTCTACACATCTGCCCTCCTCGCCGCCTTGGCGACGGTCGAGTTGACCTCTGCCGTCACCGTCAAGGTCAACCCGCTTCCCGCGCCTCAGGACGTGACCTGGGGTGACTCTGGTCCCAAACATGTCGGGTGGCTGAACCTGCGTACCAATTCGAATCGCAAGTCCGAGTCCAACACACAGCTCGTCTCCGAGGCTTGGAACCGCGCCTCCAAGGCCATCACCTCGCTGCGATGGGTGCCGCAGGCCATTGAGCAGCCCATCCCCAAGTTCGAACCCTTTCCCACCGCTGGCAGCAACGACAGCGGCAGCAGCGCCAAGTCGAAGCGAAACACGGGCGGTAGCTGGCTCAACGAGGTCAACGTACAGGTGTCCGACTGGTCCGCCGATTTGAAGCACGGTGTCGACGAGAGCTATACCCTTACCGTGTCTGCTTCGTCTTCGACTGTTGAAATCGCGGCAAAGACAGTCTGGGGTGCCCTTCACGCCTTCACCACCTTCCAGCAACTCGTCATCTTCGAGGGCGGGTCCCTGATTGTTGAGCAGCCCGTCACCATCAAGGATCACCCCAACTACCCGTACCGAGGTGTCATGGTCGACACGGGCCGAAACTTTATCTCCGCCAACAAGATCAAGGAACAGATTGACGGACTTGCCTTGTCCAAGATGAATATCCTCCACTGGCACATCACCGACACCCAGTCGTGGCCCATCCACCTCGAGGCCTATCCCCAGGTGACCAAGGATGCCTACTCTGGCCGCGAGAGCTACTCAGCCAAGGATGTGCAGGACATCATCTCGTATGCTCGCGCTCGCGGCGTGCGCGTCATTCCCGAAATCGACATGCCCGGCCACTCTGCCTCGGGGTGGCAGCAAATCGACGAGGACATTGTGACGTGCCAGAATAGTTGGTGGTCCAACGACAACTGGCCTTTGCACACGGCCGTGCAGCCCAACCCGGGACAGCTCGACGTCATAAACCCCAAGACGTACCAGGTTGTCGGCAACGTCTACTCGGAGCTGTCCAAGAAGTTCTCGGACGACTTCTTCCACGTGGGAGGTGACGAGCTCCAGATTGGCTGTTTCAACTTTAGCAAGGGCATCAGGGATTGGTTCGCCGCCGACCCCAAGCGCACCTACTTTGACCTCAACCAGTACTGGATCGACCACGCATACCCACTGTTCATGGCGGAGGAGAACAGTGGCAAGAAGGACCGCCGACTCATCATGTGGGAGGATGTCGTCCTCTCTCCCGACGCCCACGCGCACAATGTGTCCAAGAGCGTCATCATGCAGTCCTGGAACAATGGCGTTGCCAACATTGACAAGCTCACCAAGGCAGGCTACGACGTGATTGTGTCCAGCGCCGACTTTATGTATCTCGATTGTGGGAATGGCGGGTACGTGACCAACGATCCTCGTTACAACGCGCCGCAGTCGAATCCTGATGCTACCGGCGCGACCTTTTCCTTCAACTACGGCGGCCCCGGCGGCTCGTGGTGTGCGCCGTACAAGACGTGGCAGCGCATTTACGACTACGACTTCACGGCGAACCTCACTTCTGACCAAGCCAAGCACATTATCGGTGCTGCCGCGCCACTGTGGTCCGAACAAGTCGACGACGCCGTCATCAGCTCCAAGATGTGGCCGCGGGCCGCTGCACTCGCCGAGTTGGTTTGGTCTGGCAACAAGGACCCCAAGACTGGCCTCAAGCGAACGACGTATTTGACGCAACGCATTCTCAACTTTAGGGAGTACCTTGTTGCCAATGGCATTGGGGCCGCCCCTCTTGTGCCCAAGTACTGCTTGCAGCATCCTCATGCGTGCGACTTGTACTACAATCAGACGGCTGTCCAATGAGCGAGATGGACTTGAGCTTGGGGGGATGTGTCGATGGAAGGGGCCATTTCACTATTCTTTTGTAGTTTATTTTTTAGCAGTGTATCAATGGGACGAGCCCTTTCACTATTCTTTTGTACTCTATTTTTAGCAGTAGTGGCTAAAAGGAATATATTACTTTGTACTTTTAACAATCTTGTATTATGCCATCAGGTGTATTGTTTCCATTTGCCAGATGTCACGGCGTACATGCGACGTAGAATCGGACTCAAAAGGCAGAACCAAGAGGCCACTGATGATTCTGAGGGCGTTGATGGACCGAAAGTTAGTCTTGCACACGGCCACCCATGGGCCGGTTCTTTAGAATTCTCGGCCATACCGAGAGCTGCATCACCCTATAGCAAGTGGGTAGGGGTTTGAGAACTACAGAAGGCTGCAAGGTTAATCTGGTGTTGGTGCAGGGTGGCGCAAGGGGCCTTGTGCCGAACAGGCAAACACTGGCGGAACGGGAGCGGCTACCGCCCAAATGGCACGGGCGCACGTGGTGGCAGTTTCAATGTTTCGGGTAAAATCAGAGATTGACTCTATAGGCCCGAATAGGCACCGTGATGCGCCCATGTCCGGCTGTTGTTTCGTGCGGGAGTCGGGAGCGTGTTCACGTAATGCATTGATGCGGCAAAGTCTGTCCGTCGTCGGACCAGGCCAGACAGGGTGCAGTTGAGGGCCTCCACTATTATCCATGGCTGGGCCGTGATAGAGCCGAGAGAGGGCGGATACCTTGTCAGTCCATGAGTCATGGCACGGGGTGCGGTCAATGGCCAACAGAAGTTGACGACGCATCGGGCACATATCCAACTTGCCTGGAGAGTCCGGTCTGTTGGCTGGAGCTGGGTTGGGTGGCGAGGTAGACGACACTAGGCCATGGAACTGCCATGCGCCGGCAGGTATTCCATGACGGCTTCCAGGCCGGAATCGGCAGTGGGAGCTTCCAGAGTCTGCTGGTGGATGGAACATTGAAGCCACACGGGCTAAAGCTGCATGTGGCCAAAGTCAATTCCCCATACTCCATACTTTCCCCGCATTATGGAATGACGTTGAGGCGGGTTGGCGGGGTCGCCGATGGTTCTGATTAGTGACGACTGGACCGTGACGAGACGGTTGGCGATGAAGAGAGGGGAAATTGGAGAGCCGACGAGTCGACTGGTGTTCATGATGACTCTGCTCATGCCCAATGGGCACGTCGTGAGCTTGATGCGAAATAGTTGACATGACCTTGATGGTATACCCATTGTATGTGCTGCGTAGCGCAACTTGAATAGCGAGGGCCGCCCATATATTTCGCAACCTTGTATTTCTTTTCGTCTTGGTTTTTTTTTTTTTTTTTTTTTTTTTTTTCCATTTTTCACCCCAGCACAGCTTGTTGAGCAACCGCGGCGATTGAGGTTCACGCCAGACAGGGTCGTCTCTCTCGATTCAGCCGGACCATCATGACGATGGGCGCACGTCAATGGATACCTGCAGAGAGCCGCCGGGCCAAAAGCCATGTCTACACCGTGATGAGATTTGCTCGCGGTTTAGCATGGTGGGGCTGAGCTCCGCGGACCGGGTTGAGCTTTGCTCCCCAGGATAAATCAGGGATTCTTCCAGCCACAAGACAGCTACCAGTCGGCCCGTTAGAGATTTGCTGCTTGGGAAGCTCAATGTCCGTGCTGCTTCGCCATCGAGTAGCTCCGGATGTCGTCCACTTGGTAGTCGCTGACGTGCCGCATAAACAACATCTCATGTGCTCGCGCGGAATACAAATGCTGCCGAGCGCCTGTTGCACTCGACTGTTCTCCCGGTGGCATTGCCTTGTTCCAGTGCTTCTCGTGTAGAGTGAATCGACCCTCGAGCCCGGGACTCGCAACATGCGCGCGACTGTGAGTCCACCACACCCTTCAAGATGTGATTGACCGTGTTTCGCCCACTGACACAAACGCGGCAGCTCATCCAAGCGGCCGTCGTGGCCGCGACCCTCGGTCTCTGCAGCGCCGTCCAGGCCGCCCATGGCAAAGACCGCGTCGCCAAATGCCTGGCGCGGTACAGCGGCCAGGACCGAGGCCGCAACCGCACAACCGTGTACAAGACGGACTTTCCCGGCGTCACCTGGGATGACGACAACTGGCTCCTCAGCACCACGACGCTCGAGCAAGGCCGTTATCAGTCGAGAGGCTCTGTTGCCAATGGCTACTTTGGCATCAGCGTGGCCAGCGTCGGCCCCTTCTTTGAGCTCGACGCCGAGGACGAGGGCGGCGACGTCATCAACGGCTGGCCGCTCTTCTCCCGGCGTCAGTCCTTTGCCACCATTGCCGGTTTCTGGAACGCCCAGCCCGAGACCAACGGCACCAACTTTGGCTGGCTGCTGCAGTACGGCTACGAGAGCGTCATTAGCGGCGTGCCTCACTGGAGCGGCCTGGTGCTCGACCTCGGCAACGGCGTCTTCCTCGACTCCACGGTCGACAACAAGACCATTACCAACTTTCGCTCCACGTACGACTTCAAGGCCGGAGCCCTCAGCTGGTCGTATACCTGGTCCCCGTCTGCTGGAAACAATGGCTCCTACGATATCCGGTACTTGATGTTTACAAACAAGCTTCACATCAACCAGGCGGTTGTCGATCTGGAGATTGTTCCGTCGGTGGATGCCAATGCCACCGTTGTCAACGTCCTTGATGGCTATTCCGCGGTTCGAACCGACTTTGTTCAGTCTGGCGAGGATGCCGGCGCCATCTACTCGGCCGTTCGGCCCACCGGCATCGCCAATGTGACTGCGTACATTTACGCCAACATGACGGGCTCCGACGACGTCGACATTGGCCGCAAGACTCTGGTCAGCAACAAGCCCTACATCCGCAAGAACGAGTCTTCTATTGCCCAGGCCGTCCCCGTCACATTCTCCGCCGGCAAGGCGGTGAGGATTACAAAATACGTCGGCGCGGCGTCCGGAGATGCCTTTGACGATCCTCAGCAGGTGGCCAAGAATGCCGCGTCGTCGGCCTTGTCCCGGGGCTTTTACAAGTCTCTTCGTTCTCACGTCCAGGAATGGGACGACGTCATGCCCGACCACTCGGTCGACAGCTATGCTGACCCCGACAACGGAACTCTACCCCAAGACAGCTACATTATCGACTCGGCCATCATCGCGGTCGCCAACACGTACTACCTGCTGCAGAGTACAGTCGGACCAAACGCCCAAAGCCTGGTCAAGGACGCCCCCGTCAACGTGGACAGCATCTCGGTCGGAGGCTTGGTGTCGGACTCGTACGCCGGTCTCATCTTTTGGGATGCCGACCTGTTTATGCAGCCGGGGCTCGTCGTGTCGCACCCCCAGTCTGCCGAGCGAATCACCAACTATCGCGTCAACAAGTACGGCCAAGCCAAGGCGAATGCGCAGACAAGCTACACCAGCTCCCAGAACAAGACGGTCTTTTCCAAGGACGCGGCCGCATTCCCCTGGACGAGCGGTCGTTTTGGCAACTGCACCGCCACCGGCCCTTGCTGGGACTACCAGTACCATCTGAACGGAGACATTGGCATATCGTTTGTCAACCAGCTCGTCGCGACGGGCGACACGCGGTACTTTAACGAGAGCCTGTTTCCAGTATACGACTCCATCGCCACGCTCTTTTCAAACCTTTTGGCTCCGAATGGTTCATCCTGGACGGTGAAAAACATGACAGATCCCGTGCGTGATTTTGTACTCGAACCCAGCCGTTTTTTGCTCCTGTGCTAACCCATGATGGACAGGACGAGTATGCAAACCACGTCGACGCAGGAGGCTACACGATGCCTCTGATTGCCGAAACGCTGCAAACTGCCAACACGTTCCGGGAACAATTTGGCCTCGAGAAAAACGCAACGTGGGACTCCATGGCCACCAATGTGCTTTTCCTCCGAGAGAATGGCGTCACACTCGAGTTCACCACCATGAACGGGAGTGCCGTGGTGAAGCAGGCGGACGTGATATTAAACACGTTTCCGCTCTCCTACACAACAAACTACACCACCCAGGAGTCGCTCAACGACTTGGACTATGTGAGTAGAACGCCCCATGGCTGCTTCCCCCCCCCCCCCCCCCCCCCCCCCCCCCCCCCCCACTCGTACAAGCCGTACGCCCGCGCGCCCTTTTACCAGCTCTCAGAGCAACTGATTGACAATGCCACCATCAACGGCGGCACCCACCCCGCGTACCCCTTCCTCACCGGCCACGGCGGCGCCAACCAGGTCAACGTATTCGGCTACCTCGGGCTGCGGCTGCTCCCCGACGACACGCTTCACATCAACCCCAACCTGCCGCCGCAGCTGTCGCACCTGCGCTACCGGACCTTTTACTGGCGCGGCTGGCCATTCGCCGCCTCGTCCAACGCGACGCACACGACGGTCCGGCGCGCGCGGCACGTCCGGCCGCTCCCCTCGGCGGACCCGCGCTTCGCCAACGCAACCATCACCATCGACGCCGGCGCCGACGGCAACGCCACCGCGTACCGCCTGCCCGTGGACGGCGCGGCCGTCGTGCCCAACCGCAACATTGGCCGCATCAACACCACCCCCGGCAACCTCCTGCAGTGCCGGTCCGCCGACTCGCCCGGCGCCCACCGGCCCGGCCAGTTCCCCATCGGGGCCGTCGACGGCGCCACCTCGACCAAGTGGCAGCCGCAGTACGCCGCCAACCTCAGCGCCGTGACGGTCATGCTCGCGCCCGGCGACGTGGGCGCCATGGTCTCCGGCCTGCACTTCAACTGGGCCCAGGCGCCGCCCGTCAACGCCACCGTCGTCTTTCACAACGCCACCATCGCCAGCTTCGCCGACGTGGATGTGTCTGCGCAGACGAAAAGCGCTGAGTACACTGTCGTGACGCACCTGGCGGGCGTGCCGCTGTCCAACCCCTACAGCGTGCAGGCGACGAACCTTGATGCTATTGCTATTCCGGTGGGCAACACGACCAATGTGACTCTTGGCCAGGCGGTGCCGGCGGCTCGGTACGCGACGCTGCTGATTGTCGGGAACCAGGGGCTCGGGCAGAGAGATGTGGATGCCAGGAATGGCACGGGGGCTACGGTGGCGGAGTGGGCGATTATCAGTGATGAGAGGAGGAAGATGGATGGGGAGGCGGCGCCGGCCAAGATGAGGCGGAGCTTGACGTGGCGCGAGGAGGGGATGCTGATGGGTAGACCGTATTAACTTTTGGTGCAAGCACGAGGTAGAGAAGCGCGAGGAGACGTTATGAATTAGACGCTTGACTGCATGCTTTAGATATAATACATACTACGTAGTTGAGAGATGCGGCGGTTTATATACGCTACTTTGGATGTGACGCGTGTTTTCAAGGATGGGTTACGTCGAGGGGCATAATTTAGTTGTTGGCGTTAGAGTCATGTCTAGCTTGCGTGGTTCGTGATGAGGATATTGGCAAAAATGTGAGGCCTTGTTACGGACGGGCTGCCGCGTCTCTTTTATGCTGGTTTTACTCTGGGGCTTTGTACGAGCTGTACATGAAACAGGAGGATGTCTATTCCTGTGCTAAACCTGTGCTTTGGTAGCCCTGGTTTCCTTGCCTTACTATCGCAGGATATATTAGGTCCATACCAACACGCAAATGTATGTGGCGTGGCCACGCTCATATTTTGGTGCGACACTTGCTTCTTGACAGCAAAAATAGAGCGCAAAACAAGTCAGAACCGGCATCATAGCCATCAATGAGAAACTGTACTTGGCAAAAACGTATTGAGCTCGCGTCAGGTTTAGTAGAATGACCCAGAAATGTATCCTGCCAGACGTATACTTTCGTGTGTTTACCATACGAAAGCTAAGAAGGGAAGTTTGTCATCTTGCCTAGATAAATCAGGTAATTCAAGCGCCCTAAGCCAAAGCATTTATATCAGGTAATCGACGCGTGGTTATCACCATAGACGAATGTTCTCACATTCCCATACATGTAAAAGTGCGTATACATCAGTCTCAATCATCTGCACAGGATAGCCTGCAATAATCACAACACCGGCACACTATATACCCTCTCTCTGTAAATCTTCCACCCCCCAACGGCCTCGTCGTCCAAGGCACCCGTCCACTCACCTTTGCCTTGCCATCGCCACCAAAACAAGGAAACGGCCTTTATCCGAATGACGTCTCCCTTTGTCACGCCCAACTGCGGCATATCCGCGCCCGCAACGGCCTCGCACTCAAACTCGCCGACTACGAATTCGGGAGTATACCCGGTCGTCTCGGACCGGAGGATGCGGAACGTCGGCATGGCGCGGTACATTTGGGCATAGTGGTCGCGCACGGCGTCCCAGCCAGAGACGACGGTGCCATGGACTAAAAATGCAATTAGCAGAAGGCAAGACGTCATCGCGGTCTAGGGTCGGGGTCGGCGCACCCTTGTCTGTAAATGTGGTATCCGCAGCCTGCCATTTCATGAGCGCGTCCACGTCGCGCGCCTCCGAGGCCGCCTGTAGCCGTGCGTTGCGAATCTGGATAAGACGCTGGATATTTTCCTGCGTGGCCATTGTGATGATCTGATCAGGTCTGGTTCTCGGCTGCGTAGTTGCAACAGGCGTTTTATACCCCAGTCTCGGCTCGTATTCCTCGGCTTACGCGACATGCCAAAGTCAGCGTCCAATGACCAACCAGACACCATGCGGGGTCTGGGAGTATAACCGGTGGCACGTAGTACTTGAACGCCATCATACCAGATTACAGTTCAGCTGTTATGGACTTGAGCTTGGAGCTTGGGTCTGGGTTGACCATGACATCTGGACCCAGAGCCTCATTTCTGCCCCACACATCGTGACAGACGAGGCCGGTACTTGTTTTTCAATATAAATAATTTCAATGTTACTATACATAGTGCAATATACATGGCTCTTTATACCTAACAGGGGTGCTAGTACAATCATCAGCTATTAATTTCTAGGTAAATAAAGGTACCATTTCGCCGCTATTCTCCGATTGGCTAAATGACCCCTTGAACGCCGCCGGGGTTTTCCACGAGCCTTGCCGTGTTCATGAGATAGTTGACCCAGTAAGAGCCCTGAAGACCCCTGCCATGAGTCCATGACCCTCATCTAAGCCTTGCATGTAATTTTAAACCCTAGAATAGTGATCCTTAAGCGAGACGTCTCCGGGAATTAGGTGGCCGTCGGAAATAAGGCCCCATGCCCTCTGCAGCCGACCCCTATCCACGCCTCCCCTGAGGGTAAAAGACAGTAACGAGGCGTAGGCATTGCTATTGTATGGGAAGTAGCCGTCAAATCAACAGCCCCAAAACAGACGGTACAGTCAATCAGAATAACAGCACTGCTATTGAACTCTTCACCGCATTGTAGCAAGACATGTGAAAGCCAAGGTCACGGTCTGGAGTCTGAATAAAAGCAGAGGATTGCATACGGTCCCCCGTCACAACCGACACATTATATTTCCAGATATGGCTAGACATCTTGTCGTATATCTAAACATCTTGTCGTATATCTAAACATCTTGTCGTATATCTAAACATCTTGTCGTATATCTAAACATCTTGTCGTATATCTAACTCCAACATCTTGTCGTATATCTAACTCCAGACTATTTTGAGCCATCTCTCTATGCGTAGTCGTAGTAGTCGGCCGGCATGTTGCACTGTCTCGCGCAATCGTTGCACAAACCGCATGACAGAGTGTATCCGCAGTCGAGGCTGCATCCCTCGTCAAACTCATCACACGACCAAGTTTCCCACTCTGAACCCGGAATGTCTCTTCTCACGATGCAAGTGCCAGTGGCAGAAACACGGCTTCCAAGCTCAAAGTTGCCAGACAACAAAAAGGGGATTCTCCATCCGTCTTCGCAAACAAAGGCAGCTTTCCATTGCCCATCTCCCAGGTCAGTCTTGGTGAACCGCACCTCTCCCTCATTCGCCTCCAAGTACTTCCAGGCCTTGAAGTTGGTTTTGAGCGCGGCATTGGCATCCCAGATGCCGACCCAGGCCTTGACACCAGCGTCGCAGCCGGTATTTTTGGCCTTGTAGCTCATGATTATTTCGTGAGGCGTAATTTGCTTGAACAGGAGCTTGTTGCTGCTACAATCAGCTGGTGCCTGGGCGAGCGCCGGCTGCAAGGCGAACAGCAGAGAGAAACCCGCGGTTGGTAAAAGCATGGCGGGGAGAGTAGAGTGATAAAGTGTTTGAATATGAGGGGATTGGGAGAGTTGCTAGTTGTTGTGTATTATAAACGCGGGATGACTTGATACAGTAAGGGAACATGTAGCTCGATGGTGAATTGCAAACAAAGGGCAAGGACATGTCCTTATATTCGACACTCTGTCGCTCCTACGCCGGGAATACAGAAAATTCGACTAGTCCTAGCCTATAATATTGTATTATGGCTTATTAGTATTCTCCTAGTCATAACTTTTCTACGCCCTGCGGCTTGGCAGGGTTGGTACAGACGTAGAGAATGCTCCAACCTCACGTCAGTGGCATCAGTCGGTGGATCTTTATACCCGTTGGCAACTATAAGACCACATGTGCACTTGGTCGCTGACGGGTCGACCGGTAGGTGGATGCAATGGGCTGTGTTTAGCCGCAGCTTAGTTGCGTCTAAATTCAGAATTATTACGCCGAGATAGGGCCAGCAGAACTCGTACGAGGAAAAGGTACTAACCCCGTCGAAATCCAACTATTCTTATTATATACGCCATATTTCGAATTCGGCTTCAGCTCGACCCAGCACAGGCTGGACAGTCTGTAGCAGAATATATTTGCCTACCGCGAAGTATTATAAAGCGCGACAGTCAGGGACGTAATCTGCTTGACTACCTTTTGCCTCCCACTATGGATCCACGAAAGATTCAGAGACAGTAATGAGTCGGAGCTTTACGCTTCTTAGTCCACCGTCGATCTTAGCTCACTTAGTATTCTACGTAACAACTGACCCGCCTATACATTTGGCCGTAATGACCCGATGTCTTTTTTGACAGGGGCTCTGGTTGGGCCATACATGCAACGAAGCCAACTATGGCATGATTTTCGGGAATACCATAGGGAATACCATAAACAATCAAGGACGGCTTCGTAGCGTGGCCTAGGTGGGATTTTCTGTTGATAACACTGGACGCCAATTCATTCTTACCCGCATCCATCCAGCACAGATCACGCGGTGAATTCGTGAGAGCGCGGCGTGTCCCACAATACATCCATTCCAAATGCGCAAGGGCTTCCTAGCTCTTCGGGCTTTTGCTGATATACGTTGGAAATTATTGACAATTATAATGTGTCGTTGTGGTTCATTTTCTTGGCTTGGAAAAACAGTGCCCCTCATGCTGATAATCCTGCGGCCAGGCCTTTCAGATCAGATACGCATGCACTTCCAGCGCACTGGAAACCAACCAAGGCCGGTAGACGTACGAGAATATCCGAGCATGATTAGGTTACGGAGGCAAAAGCTGTGAGATAAGTACGATTTTATAGGACCAGAAGGCCGTGACGACAAGACTGGTCGCGGATTGCCCTGCACCGACATTATCAGAAAAAGGCCCTTTACGGCTTGAGCACGCCTAAAATTTCGTCGAGTATTGAGACAGTGGGCAGTCCGGTCCGAGTCGCCCCGGCCAATTTTGTCTTGTGCCCAAATAACTAGCAAAAGCCATGCACGGACAAGAGTCATTCTGTTACACGGAAAAGACCCAACAGATCGTGAAGCCCAACAAAGGGGCTTCGCCGATACAGGACTTGCTAGTTATATAGCTAGAACACGTGCCCGGGTAAGGACCCTAGGCCCGGGCGTTCCTTTTATGTATATAAGGCGGTCACCCTTCTCTTCCTTTCTCGTAGGAACTCACGACCTTTGACATCCTACGAGATTATTATTGAATTGAGCCCTTTTTGCTCCAAGCCTTCATATGGAACCCTTGTCACACATTCACCAGTATCAGTTCCCATTCTAATATTGCTGCCCAGCAGTAGCATACTTGCAACAAGTACGTCATTTTTCATGATGCCCTATCTCTCAGATAGGAATAAATCGTCATTTATTTCGCCCAAGCTGTCCCAAACAGTCATGCTGTGTGGCATATGGGCTTTGATATAATTTCGCTGTTAACTGTTGTAATACAAGTAGACTGCTGCGTATTCGAGCGTACTTTGGGTTGGTCTTTCCAAGCGCTATGGGTAATTTGCGGCAAATCTGTGCTTGCTTGAGCACTACTTGTGATGGGTGTGATGCTTTTTCAGCAGAGTACAACTCGTGAAAACTTGGCCGCCCGCCGCTCATGTTTGCTTCATCTCTGACAAATTGATTCACCAGTCGATACCTTTGAAAAACACCACCTTGTGTGCTTTCCCGTGTGGTTGGGTACTGGTAGATGTGAGTTTTGACATTTATCCTTGTAGTCACTTTGCTATTGGGACAAGGGCTTAGGCTTGGAGCAATTACTCAATTTATCTAGTAACAGTCTTTGGTATCAAAGGTCTTTGGCTTTCCAAGGCCTCAAGGGACCAGAAGCCTCTTTAAATACAACAAGTCGGTAAGGGTCTTCTGCCCTAATCCGGTGATCGTAGCCCTTGTGTAACTAACGCCATTTCCGTGTGACAGCTATCCAAAGATGTGTGCTGGCTGGCGATGTCTCCTGCCTACCCGATAGATGCTGTCACAGTGGTCGTCAGGTTTGACGATTTAGACGCAGAGCCAAAGTATCCAGCAATAGGGGCCCTTGACTGAATGCTCACTATATTGGACTTTGAAACTGGGCCCTGTTGTCTCTTGGCAGACGGCCAAAATAGTGTTACACGGATGACACGTTGCCATGAAGGCACGGGCCGAACCTTGAACCCGACGATAGTTACACAAGGGCTCTGATCACGAGACCTAGGGCAAGGTCCCTCACCGCCTCTTAATATAAATAAAGGTCTTCTGACCTCAAGGCTTTAAGGAAAACCAAGGACCTTTGATATTAAAGCAAAGTATTAGCTGAATACGAATTATGTTCCAAGCCCTATAATAATAGCCCTTGTCACACTTGCTCATCCAGCCTATCAAGCCCATGATGCGTTATTGAGATCTTGGCGTCAGCGGACTCGGATCGCCACTGCTAGTAGTAGAGGGCATAATTCAAGGCCCCCATTAGCCCAGTTGACTCTGTAGTGAGAGTCGGCAGATATTTTCGTGACATCAAGAATGAGTGCGCTAGACTGGCGGTGACTCGAGGGACAACATTTGAACATGAACATTTGAACCAGACCAGACATAAAATTGATGATATAATTGGTCACATGCAACCTCTGCAACTAGGCCACGAGTTTGTGGGGTTTGGGAGCTAGTCCCAAAATTACAGGTCGATTGAGAAACTACCAGATCCTGAACGCCGAAAGCCGACAGCCACGGCGACACAAATGGGGAAGGCCCCACGAGAAGCTGCCAGATTTGTGGATAAGTGGAAGAGCTTGGACACGCTCATGTTGGACGAGTTGGAGCGCAGATATTGGAAGCATCGTGGCGGAGGCGAGTGGTAGGTTTGTTGGTTGTTATAGTATAGTCAATTGGAGTTGCCTTAAATGGCCAGGTGCTCGTCTACGCCTGTCGCTCCTTTTCTTCAAGACTACAGAGACTGACGGCACTTTTTTCAACGCGTTTCCATGTGACATTGTACTGCAATAATGGAACAAAACCCTTCCAATGCAAAACACAACATTGTCGTCGTATTCTGCACCGCCGCGGCGCATGTACTTGGCAGACTCCTCATCCAGCTATTGCAGACGCTCGAAAAACTACCATGGCCCGTGATATCAACAAGGAGAATACCGGAGCCAAAGTCAACCAACTATTCCAATGTCTTTCCACCATCACAGCGAAAACTCGTTGCCTGCGTCGGCGCCGACGTCGGTGCAGGAGACGCCTCTTCAAGCAACCCGTCACAACACCCCGAATTAGTTCTCGGCCTCGAGGAAGATTATCGCCTCGCATCACCTTCAAGAATTGTCTTTAGTGGCTTCAGCGTGGGGGAAATACGGTCCTTGGGGAGCTTCCCAGATTATGCGGCATTGTCCGAGGTGCCTCTGCCTCGTGCTGCAAATGACTTTGACATTGCCACGGCCAGGCCAAGGCCATATCGGCCACTGAGGTGGCCATATAACCAAACCATGGGTGAGACGCATGTTTCAACTTGTACACCTGGCGAAAAGTGCTGATCAAAAATGCGCTGCCTACAGCGATTCAGAAGATGGAGCCCGACTATTGGATTGAGCTGGAGAGCACCTACCAAGAGCAAATTCGCCTGCGCAAGAGCATTGTCGAAAAACACAAGACGGATGTTATGCATGCCCTTCCGGGCTCGGAGCTCGCATGCAGGGAACTAATGGAAATGGTGATTCAGTTCCTTTGTGCCCGGTATCCCCGGCAATTTATGCTGGTCAACGGGGTATTGGAGAACAAGATTCGAGGTACTCGACATCATATTGACCAGACCGACGGCCTGCACTTCTTGCTGGAAAATGTCCCTGAGGATTTCGCCATCATGCTGAGGGATCCCGAGACGGGAAGATATAAACTACGAGCCGGGATCATTTGCGCATCCACGGGTTGGAATCTAGGCGTCAAGATGGGCAAGGGTCTCGCTGAAATCCACGGACCAGTGCCTGATTACAGGAGCAAGATGCAGCTCAGCATGGACCGGTGGGTTGAATGCCACCAGAAGCACCCCAGACGTCTTGTCTTGACTGACTAGCCACCAGCTTCTTCACCAAGTTCCCTGCTGGCAAACCTGTGCAAAGAGGAGCCTGGGGATTTGAAGTCGGGAAACATCTGTACACGCCGCCGGGCCACCCCCATCTCGAGGGTATGAAGAGACAAGATGCAGGGCTTCGCCCGGATGACATTTATTTTCGCGTAGATTGGCAAACGCTGCGACGATTGCCCCTCTCTGGGGCAATAGTCTTCAACTTCAAGGCCTTCTTTACTCCGGTGAAGGACTTGATGGATGAGCCGTACGTACCTTCCTTGTGTCTGAAGGTGCTCACCGAGAGCAAGGCAAATCTGAGAGAGTATAAACAAGTACACCACACGGAGCATGTTCTAACTCCCCTGTTGTCGCATTATGAAAAGTCTCAGATAGAGCGTGGATTAATAGAAGCTGGTTGGGAACCACAGACTCTGGAGGAGAGCCCCTTCTTCCCCGGATGGATGGATCATTTCAGTAGGTCTCTGAGCAGGATTTGAGTGAGCGCTGTCGATTTACTGTTTTTGTCAAGTAGTAGCAATACGTAGAAACAACTATTGGCGGATCCATGCATGGAGAATTATTACAAGACATTTGCTAGAAACGGCAACTTTCAGGTCTCTGATAGCATAGCAAAATAGCCTTAATAAATTGTAAATTCACTGCCGATGCTACACGTGTCCAACCGGCTCGTAGTATCCGGTACTAACGGGGTTATGCTGTCATGAATCTCAATGAAAGTTGGCACATGGCATCTCAGGCTGCCCACACAGGTCCATGTCACCTGGACAGAAAACTGCGTATTGCAAATATGCATGCAGTAGAGATGTCGCCATTGGACCAAAGATGCCTCGCTTCCCATTCTCAAAAAACAATAAATGGCTCCATCACCGACAAGTTTTGCCGGGCAAAATCCATCCAGTTCATGGGCTCTTGCAGAGTAGACGTGGCGCTCCAAAACGACCTTAGGAACTGCAAGGCGGTATAATTGCACCATACGCCGGTTCGCGACAGCGATTCGAGAAAAAGCCCATCGATTTCTGTCCTCATCAAGGAGTCAGAGGCGCTCTCAATGCCAGCAATAAAGAGCGGGAAGAACAAATCGTGAAACAGCTCGTCTGTCGGCCCGGCCATGACAAAACGAACATCGGCCAGCAGAGGTTGCAGAAGCCCAGGGAGCGCTGCCCTTTTTTCATGACACGTTTGAAACGCTTGGTAGCTGTAGATTATAGCGGCAAAATAGTGCGCCCGCGCGACAGCTTCAAACGATTCACGCAAGCTGCGCTGACTTTCATTCAGCCAGTCAGTACAGGCCAAAGAGCTGATACGGGCCTCTTCAGCCCTATTGCACCAGACGCTCATGTCGACATTGGGAGGCGGCACGTTGGATTGTCGCAAGCAGTGTCTTTCCCTCTCCAGCGCCGTGATGGCGTGTATCAGCTTGGTAAATGCCCAGCCCGTATCTGTGCTTTCTGGCTGCAGCGGCGACGTCGGCAGGGGAGCGAAATCCTGGTGAAACATGGAAATGCCAGTGAACATTTCAAGGTCTGATACCTCCTTGAGCAGGAACCTGATGATGGGGTCTGTGGATGCCGCGAACCAATGCTCCAGCGACTGCAGGTCGATGACGGCTCGACATCCACGGAGGTGAAGCCTCCATGCCTTGGAACCTGGAACAAGGGCCTCGGTGTAACAAAGCACAAGCATAGAGGCAAGGACCTCGGTAAGCGTGAAGTTTGTGGAAGCACTTGGCGCCACGTGGGACGGAGTTGGCAACCCCGAGCGCAGCTTGCTGCTCAGCGCCTGCATACTCTTGTCGCGCAACGACACATACGTCTTGAACAGGGCCTTTGATTGATCGTGAGGCGTGTCCAGCACCATGGACATGTGGGCAGCTGCAAGGGAGCCCACGGAAAATTGCACGCATGCCGAAGTCTGAAGGAGGCGGTGGACAATGGTGCGCAATGGATGGCGCGGCCGGTCGATCCAGGTAAGCCGGGAGACTGCCTTTGTGCAGAAATGGTCAACGAGTCTATTGAATATAGATGCGCTGAGGAATGGATCGACGACATGTTTGGCTTCTTGGAGGGAAAGCGCCGGGGTCAGCTCGTGCACTGTCGATGTCGGGGCATCTCGAGACAAAGAGCTGTTGTCGGACGCCTGTCCATCTTTGTCGGCACATTTCTCTCCGCTAGGGCTCTCATCTCGACACAACGGCCTCTGTTTGCCAACCTGTTTCCGTGTCCCTTTGGCAATGGGAACTGACTTGCCCGCCAGCCGGCCCCTGCTTGCGATGCCTTGGTTCCACTTGAGGTACACTGTCTTGAAGCCAGGACACTCCAATCCGCGACTGGCACACTTCATGCAGGACGGTTCGGTGCGGTCACATTTGATTCTTCGTCTGATGCAGGTAGGGCAGTCTGGATCAGGTTAACGAGGGAAGATGTTGGGCCACGGGGCGCGTGGGCAGACTGACAGTGAGCAGCCACTCGCCGGTTTGCCGGCAGACTGTTGATTCGGACATTCTTCATATCTCAGGCACTGCACATGGCCACAGGAAGCGCTCGGTCGGCCGTCAAGTGGTCAATTCGAACGTCCATTCGCTGGCAGGAGGGGATACGGGAGGTTGAAACTTCAAAGATGAGGTCTGGTGACTCTGGTCGAGGCGGGGGAATTCTCGTCACTTTGTGGCGGTGGGGCGCTCTGGCTCAGCGGTACCATGACGATGCCGACTTTCGGGCCCGACCAGACTTGTCCCTATTTGGTTGGTCCGAGCTCAACACGATGTTCTTGGAAGGTTTCTACGTGAATTGCTCGGCGGGCTTACTCTTTTTGCTAGGTATACTTACCCCCCTTAATAGGTAAGTATTTATTATATTTAAACTCTTTTTATATATTTTTAAGAAATAATTTATAATAAAATATATTTACTTATAATAAAATATATAATAATATATTATAATATAGCCTAATATTTAGGTACCTGGTAGTGCGTGAGCGCACCTAGCAAAAAGAGTGAGCCCGCCGAGCAATTCATGTTTCTACAGCCAAGGTAGCTTCGTTGATCGGGCCCGTTTCGGCTAGTGCGACTCAGCTCTTTTTTGCACTCTAATTTGACTGTGAATATTGTAGATTATTTGGAGAATATCATGTGTCGGATAATACTAAATGATGGCAACCAGATATGCTCTACAACGTCTTGTCATGTAACCCGTTTGCGCACAGTAGACATGCAGCATTCCCGGAAGCAGTCTTATATCGAGACACGCAAAGACTGGCTTCAAGAGCACTGTAGTGTCTGATGGAGAAAGGGCTGCTGGCACTCGTGTTACCTCTACGTGGTTCGTTTATCCAGTGCTCTGGGCAAGATTCATCGGAGCTGTGCAAGGTGCAGCCAGTCATAATCCTAGAGTCAGCACCAATAAACGCCCTTGTCTGCTCGTGGATCTAGTGTTCTGGCATGCGATGGTTGCTGCAAAATTCTCGTCAATAATTTGTTCATTTCTGCTCTGCCGTTTTCGGCGTACTCCAGAAGCTCTTGCTCAACGATTGGACCAACTAGTTTGTGTAATCTTTTCGATGCGCATCGGCGTCACGATGGGTAAAAATGGCTGTACTGCTCGTGATCGCGATAATAGGTCGCCGACCATTGCTTCGTGTTTTACCGAGTTCGACGCAAGAGAATCCCGAAGCCTAGGTATTATTGGAACAGAAGTACGAATGCATTTATGGAACTTACAGGAGCAAGGAATATTCAGCCGGATGTGGCAGCTAACGGCGTGAGGCTTGACATACGGGGCAGCCCAACGTTATACTGTGTACCGGATTCGGGTGGCCCTGGCGGAAGGCGTCTTCTTTAACAATGTAAAGAATGGCGTCCATTTTTGGGTTTTCCGGGCGAGCATCAAGCATTTCATTTTCCCACATGTGCAGCTTTATGTAACAAGAGAATTGAGTGCAGGCGCGTAGCACCGTTTTGATCAAGGCATGATTGCTCTGCACCAAGAAATCGCCCCGATCTCATAGAGCGGCTTTTATTGCCTTGCCGCGAAACTCCTAAAATTTTTCTTTGTTAATAAATTAACATTTGCACACTGTCAAGTAGTGGTAACCAGTGCTATCTATGCGTATGCTGGTGTTCTTGGCGAACACTGAAAGGTTGTATTGGTGACTAACGCTAAATGTAGCCTGAAACACATATTTTTGTCACCTAAAAGCCACCCAATGTCCGTCTCGACTACCATTCTTTTCTTCAGCCCAGCCTCAATTTAGACTCTTTGTCTCGGGCGGCAACTTAACCACGCCCATGTGCCAGTTCCCGGCGGCTAGTGAAAGCGGCGCCCGACTATTATTCTTTGAATTAACGTCAAGGCTGCCCATATCCATTTGCAGCCGGAGCATACATATGTAGTCTCCTGCCTGTTTGCGGCGCTATACGGCATCGGCGACTAAGTATACTTTTGTTTCACTTTATTTGATTCTTCTCGTCCCTAGTAGCACCTTAAGAACTGTCTCGCGACTGTTTGCGGCAGCTTATAAGGTCTACACCCACGAAACAAGCAATAGTCCAGAACAGCTATTTAAAGTATAATCTAGCTATGTCAGATAGCAGAGATGTTACTTTATACTATTGTCTTCTCCTTTATAATACCTTTCCCCTCTAATACGTAATACATGTTACTCTTGATATTAGGGTTAGGGTTATCGTATAACCTTATTCTACAATAGATTAATAGAAATAAATAAGCCAATTAGCAGCTTTCAAGTATATTATTTTAATTTTATATAAAAACAAGGTGATCTTGAATTGATTTTCTATACTCTATTGTTTTATCAATATAGCCTTTTTTAAGTATATATAATAAACATAAATAATTAATATATTCGTAGTAAACACTTGGACAGCTACTAGTCAAGGAATTAGGTTTTCACAAGGTCCTTTCAATTTCATGGATCCGGGTATAATAGTGGCGCCCAACTGTACTGTTAATTTAATAAGGACGCCCTTCCGAGCAGCAATCTACCAACAGCCTCATGTCCGCTTGCGGCGACCAGTAAAAGAGGCGTTCTAATTCAGCTGCCATTAGACCCGATGTCTGATTTGCCCATCTCGAGGCGTAGCTGAATGACGGCTTGGGGTTACACAATAAAGCTGACGTATGCGGCATTTTTGTCCGACTACTTTAAATTCACGTCAGCTTACTGAGAAAGGAGAAAACCGGCTACTCCTACTTTGATATCTTTTTATATAATATAAAAAAGAGCACCTTCATATTATAAGACGCCAAAATCTCACCAAGCGAGATATTTGCAAAATGGAACATTGCGTGAAGCGGACAGACCTCACAAGGTGGCGTCTACGAGACGACGACAGTCGTCACACTTGGCATTACCTCGATAATGAGGCTGCAGAAAAGGACTGGCCGCAAAGCCATGCGGAAAAGTATTATCTTGACCTGCCTTTGGTGCGTATCAGTTGTTCGATCCTCTTCTTTCATCAAACTGGCGTCAATGTCACTAAACTTGCTACAGGGTCTTCCTGACTTACAACGGGCCATATCCCCTTTGGGCGCCGCGGAGAATGCATTGACTTTTTTCGAAAAGCTTCAGCTCCCATCTGGGCACTGGGGATGTGAAAGCGGCGGCCCAATGACGTTTTGTGCAGGCATAGTTATTGCCTGGTATGTCACCGAGACGGCAATCCCCGACCACGTTGCAACAGAACTACAGGCATATCTTGCTACCAGAGTCAACTCACAGGATGGAGGCTGGGGACTTCATACGACTGGTGAGAGCAACATTTGCGGCACCGCCATCAATTACATTGTCATGAGAATTGCTGGCATGTCTCCTCATCACCCCATTCTTATTCGAGCGAGAGAGTTTATTCACTCTCACGGCGGTGCCCTATACTCGTCTGTCTGGGGGAAGCTGTGGATGGCCATCCTGGGCATTGTTGACTGGGATATTGTCCACCCGATGCCTGCAGAACTTTGGCTGCTCCCCGAGTGGGTGCCCTTTCATCCTTGGAGGTTCTACGTCGAGACGAGGCTGGCCGGTCAGCCAATGTCCTACCTGTATTCGACCAGGTGGAGATGCAAAGAGACCGATCTTATTAAGTCGCTCCGAGAAGAACTTGTTGCTCGGCCATACGAAGATATTGACTGGGAACGACACAGAACAACTGTCTCCAAGGCAGACTACAAACAGTGCAGGTCACGGATCGTTGATGGCATACACTGGGCATACATTAATATTTGGAAGCCTTATCTGCTTCCCAACTTTATTAAATCCAGGGCAGAGGACTGGCTGGGCGAGCTGATTGATATGCAAGCAAGAAATACGCATTACGGAGGCATCGCCGCAACCGACCAGCCAATGTCGACTATTATATCCTTCTCCCGAGACGGCGCAAAGTCGTCGTCCTTGACCAAATACGTCGATAAAATACAAGAATTTCTCTGGATGACCGGGGACGGCATGCTGATCAACAGTACCAACGGCAGCCAGTCCTGGGACACTGCCTTTATTGTTCTCGGCATATGTGCAGCCGGCCTACATCAAAATGAACGCTGGAGACGGATGTGTGTAAAGGCTCTGCAATTTCTAGACAATCAGCAAATCAGAGACGACTGTCCGGACCAA
The DNA here is from genome assembly GCA_020102295.1 of Metarhizium humberi. Lineage (NCBI taxonomy): Eukaryota > Fungi > Ascomycota > Sordariomycetes > Hypocreales > Clavicipitaceae > Metarhizium > Metarhizium humberi. The sequence goes on from JACEFI010000034.1 coordinate 135,655, forward strand.
GAAAAATACCACCGTCAACAACGCAGAGGGTGTTGGACTTTTAGCAATAAGTACCAGGGCTATGCCGTCAGTGACTGCACAGCTGAGGCGATCAAGGCCATTATTCACCTCCAAACCACTGCACATTATCCTACCCTGTTGGACGATGAGCGAATATTCGATGCTGTGGATTCCCTGATTCTGTATCAGAACAGCACCGGGGGCGTTTCCGCCTTTGAGGCACGAAGGGGAAGCACATATCTCGAGCTGCTCAACCTCACGGAAATTTTTGCCCGGAACACGGTCGAGCACGACTACCCAGAGTGTACGTCGTCGTGCGTCACGGCGTTGGCCCTATTCAGAGAACACTGGCCACAGTACAGGACCCAAGACATTGCAAAGTTTATACAGCGCGGAGTCGAGTGGATCAAGTCGGACCAGCGAGCGGATGGTTCGTGGTACGGAAGTTGGGGCATTTGCTATACCTATGGCACCATGTTTGGCTTGGAAGCGCTGGCTGCTGTGGGTGAGACGTATGAGAATAGTTTAAACGCACAAAAGGCCTGCGACTTTCTCATTTCGAAGCAGCGACAAGACGGAGGGTGGTCGGAAAGCCTACAGGTGCGTCAGTAGTCATGACATGTACGAGGAGCCTGCGGCACCAGACAATGCTAACAAAAGATGGCTAGGGCTGCGCGGACCAAAGATATACAGAAAGCCCACAAGGCTCACTTGTTGTCCAGACGGCCTGGGCTCTCATCGCGTTGATGGCAGGCGAGTACCCGGCCGTGGAGCCGATCAAACGCGGTGTCAAGCTGCTCATGAGCCGCCAGCAAGACAATGGCGAATGGCTGGAGGAGGAGATTCCGGGCGCTTTTCACGGGTTTTGTTCATTTTCATACCCCAACTACAAGTTTTCCTTTACCATCCGCGCTCTAGGTACTTTTGCGACAAGGTACCCGGACGAAAAGGTTGCAGAATAACTCCAGGAGGGACGGGTACGAGCGTGGCAGAGATGGCAAAGTATTTCCCACAACGCTTGGCCATGACGACCCGAGCAACATTTTCCTATTCTCCAATACTTACCCGTACTCGCTCGCTTACTTTGGGTGGGCGTTTCGCAGCTAGTTTCAGAATGTTTTACTAGTATTCCGCGGGATGCTATTTTGGTCGTTTAGGTCTATGTTGAGTGCAAAGAGTTAATAAACTTGTGGTTTTTGGGGCTGTTCCGCGCTCGTTCTTATTTCTATTATCGGAAAGTGCGGCGTTGCTAGCGTAGCGTAGCAGGCGACAGTTTGTTACAGAAGGAAGCATTGGTACGATGTGATTCATGACCTCTCTCATGTAAGAACATGACTATCAAGTAAGGACGCTTACATGCTGGTTTTTATGGGGGGGGTTTATACTATATAACCAAGAATGTATGCGGTAAACAATAATTCCTATTATAATTTTCATGAGTTTTATCTTATTCACAGGACTTTGAGCATGCTCGAGGTACAGGCAGTGGCTCTGAAGCTGAAATCTGAGTTGGACCGGACCTAATATCTGCAGATGTAAATGTGTCTAATAGCGGTACCCCCCTGATATATACTGTTTTTTGATCGTCGCCAGGCATCTGATTCAGCGAATCGCGTGATTGGTTTAGTGGTAAAATTCTCCGTTGCCATCCGAGCAACGTCGGGGAGCCCTGGGTTCGATTCCCAGATCACGCAGCTATACCGTTCGTGCCTTTCTTAATCTCCGGAATAAAGTAAGGAATTTTTTTGAACTGCTTATATTTTAGTGTTTTCTATCGCTTGGCAGCTTGTAACACACTACAATGCGTGTCCTTGTAGTGTATAGTATATTCTCCGAGGTAAGATTAAATTACTAGATAGTGTTTATTTTTTAGCTACTTATTTAATTAAAATATTGATCTCTTATTGTGTGGATCAATTTTAGTAATAGTAATAATAGTTGCTAGCTAGCTTCTATAATACTATTTAAGGTCAACTGGTTAGTATTAACACCTGTGCTAAGATAAGGGTGTTCTCTTACCTGGACCAGGTGCGCCTAAGCCCGTGTAACTTAAGGCATATTTCTTAGATTGTTCCTTAATGCTAAGCAAATTAGAGCGAAAGCAATTACGACTGCTAATAGTAAAGTGATTGTCAAAAATACGCTCAGGTAAGCAGACACGGTGCCATTTTTAATGGGATAATATTTGGCTAATACTTGGCTGCTCTCTTGCAAGAGCGCCACTTAATATATTCACTTCGACTACGGGTTTACCCTCACACGGTCATACCTATTAGGACGCAAGTGTCGTCCTGCCCCTGAAGTTGAAATAACGGTTGCGAGGCTAGAGGTGACCGCGGGAGTGGACTGCTCAATTACCGGTGGGACCAAAGGTGTTTGTAGACGTTTCTGCAACTTTGCTATAGAGTTTCCCATTTGCGCTATGTATGTTCTCCCTTTATGTAACAGGCTGAGCCGGACAGGAAAGTTGGTCGGCTTGCCGTGGTGTAAAACGGAAGAAAGAAGCAAATTAGGTGCTTTATCTTCTCTGGCTTTCTTCTTTTTCAGTCTGTCAAGTGACAAAGACTATTAAGAATCTCTTTTATCTACTGTACCTAAATGTACTTGGTATTATCGGTTCTGTGCTTCTCGGTTTATGACTTCATGGCCGGACCACTTTCTTCAATTTAAATATTCTTGGTGCAGTAAAGGCCAGTTTTACATATAGGCCTAGTAAGTATAGGTTTACCCTATATATTTATGCGAATGCAAAGGCTTACTATGTTCTCGCAGCGTCTCACATATTATTTTATTATATTTATCCATGAAAACACTATTTATATAACAACTAATAGCTACGTCCTAGATTTGGCACTGAGTCGGTGGAGGTTTAATCTCCTGTTGCTCATCTTCTGTGAGTAAAGTTGAGAGCCTTGTCTAATCGTTGGTGCTGCCCAAGTCGAAGGAGAAAATGGCGTCTCCTTGACTACACATATCGTCTGGTACCAACATCGTTTAATAGAAATTGCATGGCATAGACGTTTTTGATACTATGCCCCAGCCTGTCCAGATAACTCGGACCATGATTCAATGATATTCTTCATAACGTCAACCCCCCACATGTAATCTTGCCAATGAGTGTCAGCCCACAGATCGGGGTGATTTCCCTCCCCGTGACTAGCGGCCCGGATAGACTTGTCTCGCTGCTCCTGTTCAGGCCCATCCGGTAGATGCAGGGTTGTACGAACCGTGGAAGCACTGGCTTGAATTCGCTCGCCTCGTTCCTTGCGTGTAAGCTCGTAGACGCGCAAGGCCAGCTTAACATCACTGGTACAGGTCAAGGCGGCCGTGATGGCGCCAGCATCCTCAATGGCGTTCGCCGCGCCCTGGGCCACGTACGGTAGCATGGGGTGGCATGCGTCCCCCACGAGGCCAACTTTGTTCTCGACCCATCGTGGCAATGGGACGTGAGAGTTGAGTGTCCATTCGAGAACCTCTCCTTCCGGCACATAGCTCAAAAGGTTTCGAATCAGAGGTGACCAATGCTGGTAAAAGTTCATCATTTCGGCCTTGCTTCCCTTTGTGGTCCAAGATGTCTCTTTTCCGGTCTCATTTTCCTTGGCTGGGTGAATGAGTACCATGTTATACACGGTGTTGTTCTTGATGGGATACGCCATAATGTGCCCGCCTGGGCCCATGTACCGCATACCAACATTCTCCTGAAGAAGGGACATTGCTTCCTTGTCATGCTCCATCTCTTTTTTAGGAATCAACACCCTATATGCAGCATCGCCAGTTGGGGAAGAGCGGTCTTGTTGCCCATAGCTAGCAGCAACCTGTGCTCGGATAGACGACTTGATTCCGTCTGCTGCAAACACCACGTCTCCAGAGAACCAGTCACCGCCTTGGACTTGTACGCGGGGCTCGAACCCGTCATCTACTTTGATAACCTTGTGGGAAGTTAAGATGTTGCAGCCATAGTCTTTTGCAGCTTGTAGCAAAATTCGCTGCAGATCGCCTCGATGAATGACGCTTAATGGCGCGCCGTATTTATTGCCAGCATCGGGCATTAGCTGCGCCGACCCTAGTTCCTCATCGTTTGCATAACGTCTGCGTAATAGTTAGGACTTGAGCAGCAGACGGGACAGTATTGGATGAAATGGATAGAAATTTGGGCTTCTTCACCCACCCACCTCAGCGAGTTTCTTTCCAACATGTTGGCGTATTTCACGACCTCCTCCAACACACCAAATCGGTACAGGATGCGCGCTGCATTGGGTGCTACCTGAATACCGGCTCCAACCTCTGCGATCTCGTGAACCTGCTCGAGTATTGTCACCTTGTGCCCGGTTTTTTGAAGACCTATTCCCAGGGTCAAGCCACCTATGCCAGCACCAACGATAATGACAGATAATGGCTTCACTGCCTTGCGACCCTTCCAGTCAATTGTCTCGCGGATATATTCCATGGCTGTAGTTGTTGCTTTTGAATGGTGACAGAGGATGTAGGGTATGTGCGAAAGTATCCGAAGAAACCGTGCGGCGTGCCATAACGCCTAGCAGATATTATATATACCTACGCCTCTGCTCGCTAGCCAATTGCATGTATTACTTGCCATTGCATTATAAGTAAGTTCCGGGGTTAGCTAAGCATTACTACGACAGGCAATTTCCTCAGCTTCCTGTCCATGACGTCAAACGTTCTGTTCCGAGCTTGGGGTGTAGGACGGGCAGACGCTTGATGCTAGTAATTCCCGATCTTGAAAGCCGATCGGCTTGGGATCCGAGATAAGGAATAAATCTCGTCCCATCCAATCAATTGTTGCTAATGTCGTACATAAGTGGAGGTGCAGGATAAAGCCAAAGCTAAAAGTTGGCTTAAGCGCCGAGCATTCCGAAAGCAACTTGTCGAGTCACCTCAACTTCAACTCCAACTCATTTTCCACTAAACGTGTGATTACTACTATGATTCATCCCAAACCCGATGTTTGGTCGAGCAAGATGATGGAGGAACATGTCCGAGTCTGAGACAGCTACATATGCTTGTGGGAGTCGAAAGTCCACCCATACGCCAAGTGGCTGCGATATTTGTTTGTCTTCACGACAACGTACCTGGCGCCATGATTAATATGAGAGCCAAGGCAAGGTAAGAAGCGGCAGGCATGTGTGCTGGGGTATGAAGACGAGAAACGACAAAGGACTAGAACATTCAAGGTTGCAAAGGTGATGAGGAAATATACGCAATGGCGAGCGTTTCACACTATGGAGGTTAAAAAATGCGGGTTGCATTCACGATGCACTACTCAAGGGTTACCACTATCCAATCATGACTATATCGCTCGCTAGTAGAAAGAGAGGTTTAAGATGGCTTGGTAGAAAAGTCAAACATGCGGAGTACAAAAGTCTTGTTATTATTTACTCCCCGTATTCCCTGCAATTATTACAGCCTACTTCTCCATTCTATATGTTAATACATACACATGATAATTGTTGCTTGACAAGCAGAATACTACCGTTTGATTGAGCTCTGAGCCTTGAACCGAGGCACTCGCAAAAGATAGTACAAGGCAAAGACACAAATTACATCAAAAACGATATAACCAGTCAATATGCCAACATTTCTCCACGCAACACTCTTATCTGTGCTCAATCCGAGACTTCTCAGCACGGTATCGGCCCTGGAGACGGGGCAAAAGACACATGGCCCGTCCGCGCTCTCAGAATTCACAACATAGCCCCCTGTGTCCCGCATATATGCCTCAAGATACGTTCGGCACGACCCGTAACCCGGTGGAAGGGGGACATGAAGCATCTCCACGGAAGAGCACTGTACACGAATCCCCGCGATGCCTGCAATAGCAATGCCCTCGAGGTAGTAGGTGAGGGGCGAGACGCGATACATGAACGTCCAGAAACCAGGCAAGTGATCTGGTGTCACCAAGATGCTACGACCAGTTAGCGCATCCCGTCGTCAGGGCCCAAGCGAGCAGACATACCCGCAGAATACAAGACTCAGCCAGAAGCAAAGAGTGGACATTTGGATTGCGGTTTCGATTTCCTCAATGATGGCTGCAAAGGCTTGAGAGATGGTGCAGCTCCAAATGATGAAGAGCCACAAGAGCATAAAGGCCAATCCCCCGCGCTCAATCACGCCAAAGGAGACATCGCCGTTGCGGTACATGCCCGTGGGATAATACCAACAGACAAAGATGAAGACGGAAATGAGCGTAAACCAGGCAACCTCGACGATTAAATTGGCCGCTACCAGGACAACCCACGAATAGAGCTTGGAGTCGCGCTCTCGCACCTCGAATAGATGCCGTGCTCTGATGAAGCGTGGAATGATGAGCATGGAGAGGATGCTAAACAACTGACAGGTCAGAAAACATGAAAATAAAAGGCTGATGAGACCCTGGATGTCGCTATCGGTTTTGTAGAATGAGATTCCGTTCACTAGACTCTGGGGGCTTGTCAGCGTCAAGAAGATGGTTACGCGAGATGGGCAAAAGTGAAGCCATACTAATCCGAAACAAGTGGCCGTCTTTGTGTATAAATAAATCGGGTTCCTCCACTGGTCGCGAAATGTCCGCTGCACCAGGATGAGAAGTTGATGAAGCATGGTCGCTCCATACCCTCCTTTATTCTGCCGCCGCGCATCTGCTGGCACGTCAGCTTGGTGGTCGCACTGGCTCGTAAAGCCTGCAAGTTGATCGAGGACCTCTTGTCTTTCCGTGCTAGCATTCCACTTTTGAGACCAGGCTTGGTGGTCATCGGCGGGCTTGGCAGAGTCTTCTATTACATCCATCATCCACTCTGCTGGGTTCTCGCCAATCGAGCATTTCCGCGATCCCCGCGACTCAAAGTACTGTTTTAGAACTGTGGCTTCGGGCCCGATATCCCCAAAGTAGACAGTTTCGCCACTTCTCAGGAGAATAAGACGATCAAACTGGTTGAATAACTGTGCCGAAGGTTGATGAACGGTACATAGGATGGTGTGCCCATTGTCTGCGAGCTTGCGCAAGAGCGTACAGATTGACCAGGCTGTCTGACTATCGAGGCCCGATGTTGGCTCGTCTATAAACGAATTAGCAAGCTTGCATCCCGTTTACGAACGAGGTACCTGCCTAGGAAAAGTACGAGATCCGGCATGGCAGCCAGCTCAACTCCGATGGAGAGTCGTTTGCGCTGTTCTACATTCAAGCCTTCGCCTGGTACACCAACTGCCGCCTCCGCGTAGGCTTCCATATCAAGCATCTTCAACACAGTTTCCGCGTAGGCTAGTTTTTCAGATCTTGACCGGGTGCTCGGCTGCCGCAGCAGTGCGCTAAATTGCAGCGCCTCGCGAACAGTCGAGGTGGGAAGATGATTGTCGTCCTGCTTCACGTATCCCATTCTTTGCTGGTAGTCACCCGTGGCGCCTCTTGGCCTACCATCAACGAAGATGGTCCCATGAACCTTTCCGCGCAAGGCTCGCGCGGCCAAAACATCAAGGAGGGTTGTTTTTCCAGCCCCCGTGGCGCCCATTAGAACTGTGAGACTCCCTGGTTTCAGCCATCCGCTGATATCTGATAATAGTCGTCGGTTACCCCCACGAGTCTTGATGTCGTACGATATCTCACTCCATTGAAAAGTTGAAGTTTGTCGGCTTCTTTGCATGGGCATCGTCACAACTGGCTCGGTATGAGCACCTTGTCCACACGTCTTGGAGCCTAAATTCGCATCGATTGTGCCGATTTCAGACTCCGCAATGCCCGCCTCCTCACTACATTCAAGTTTCGGAAGAGGTTTCTTGAATAACAACACCTCTCCACGCGACTTTTGGGCCGGGATGTACTCCGCTGCCAACAAATGGCCGATGCAGAAGATGACCATCATGGCAAGCAGAATGGCCATATTTCTCCACATATGGGCTTCGACGTAGCCGTATTTAAGCCTGAGAAATTCAGTTCCATCCACCAAGTCTGTTCCAGCAAGTCTACCCACTTCCATGCACAGTTTTTCCGCGCTCGTAATGTTGCGGTAGTCTGGGCCATCTGGAATAGTGGTTGAGCATAGAAATTGACGATGGCGTAGTTCATTAATCATGACGCCTTCGTAGGTGTATGCGATGGGATTAATGTAGCGGAACCAACCAAGCCAGGGAACCATGTACGGCGGGGGGACAACATATCCTGTATATAGCACACATAATAGGGTGAGAATAGAAACTGGCGTCAGTGTCCCATCTCGGGATCTCGAGAGGAACCCTATCATCCGGAAGAGCATTGCCATGGCTAGCAGATTGACCATCATAAACAACCAGTAGGTAAAGAAGGAGTCTCCGGTTCTGCGAAGATTTGTCAAGAAGTAAATCGGAAGATGGAGCATAAACGATAGGGCTACTTTGGCGGGAAAGTCCAATATCATGAATGCGACACGCTCAACAAAGGCGTGATAGAAAGCATATTGACTCTGCTTCTCCACGATGGGCCGTTGTGCGTACATGAGGTCGACCTCAAACGCAGGGACGAAAGAATTCAACATGGTGACGAAGAAAAGAAGGGTTGAACGCGGCAACAAACTATCGGAGCCTTCGTCGAGGTTGTAGTATGCGCTTCCAATGATGAGGCCCAAGACGACATTGGCAGCCAGCATTGACACAACAGGGACGAAGTGGTTGCGCTGGCGTTGATACGCTCGTCGAAGACACACCGTGATTTGTTTGTATATTGAAAGGGAAAAGGTGGATGGCGGCAGGCTGCAAAACCAACACATTAGCCCGAGATGCATAATGTAAAGACATTGGAGCTCACCTTGCAACGTCCCCCGTGGCCTCCTTGTCAGTCAAGTGGCCAGAACCTCTGCCACGGAAGGGATTTGCCAACTCAAACTCTGCAATCTCATCACGGAGCGATTTAGCCTGACGGCTCATGTTCCACGCCGAGACAAAATCGTCCCGCGATCTCGGCGTCCGGTTGCCCCAGCCTTCTCGAGCAACACGCTCCGCTGGATTCGTCATGGATGTCAAGAAATCCGGAGTGGTTGCATTGATGGGTCTGGCGAAGCCGAGGGCTGTGAAATAGTCTGCAGCGTCGTCTATGGGCCCAAAGTAGATCTCACGACCCTCATAGAGGAGCATTACTTTATCGAATTGCTAATTGGGATTAACCGGAGCCTCGGTGAAAGCTGGACTTGCGACCAAGGGCCTCACCTTGTACATGGATTCCGAGGCCTGGTATAAACTCATGGCAACCGTAGACTGCAGAACGTCCGTCGAGCGTCGGAGAAAGTCAATAAAGCGCTGGGCCGTTAAACTGTCCAGCCCTCGAGTGCTGTTATCCCAACATTGCACCTGTGCTCCGCCAATGTAGGCCTCGGCGATGCTTGTCCGTCGTTTTTCGCCACCGCTCACACCCCTGATGAGGGCATCGCCCATCCGCGTATCATATCCCGAACTCAGGCCAAATAGCGAGGCAATCACGCGCGCCGTACCCTCTGCTCTCTGCGTATCATCGTGTTGCTCAGAAGCTAGGTTGTGGCTGGGTCGAGTGGAAGCCGCAAACTCCAAGGTCTGACCTAGAGTCAGCTCTGGGAAGTGGACATCGAGTTCGCCAAGGTTGATACAAGTCCCGGGTGCGTTGCGGTGCATTTCTTTGAAGGACGTTCCTGTGCATGGTAATAAAATTTGAGCTTATTGATTTCAGCCTGAGACGGGTACATGTTGATTTGAGCAATACCTTGATAGTTGATGACTGATCCTGCCCCGACATGGAAGCTGTGAGTATCTCCTGATAACGTTTTGAGGAATGTTGAGCACCCGCTGCCAGGGCGTCCCAGAACCAGAAGCATCTCTCCTGGAAGTATCAAGCCTTCGAATCCAGACAAGATCTGAACTTGTTGTCGCGACCGTATGGCTCGACATGGTCTCGTAAGAGCCGATATGTACGTGTCTAGATATTGTTCCGACGCTCGGCGACCGATGCACTGGAGGTTGCGAAAGGAGATGCCGATTCGACTACGGCGACGGCTTTTTTGTGTACGTAGCCACTCTTCAAGGAGCGCTTGATAAGAGCCAGCATTGTCGGCGACTTCTGGAGGTTCAATCCCATGCTGAGTCTCCATTGTCGCGGCATGGAACGCTTGGAACGCTGGGAGTACTGCGGCAGTGTGGTCGTGGTACCTGGATTGTATATAAAAGCAAAAAGTCAGAACATGAATCCTGTAAAGCGGTTGACTAAATACTGTACCTCTCTAACTAGTTAAATGCAGCGGTGTCGAGCAAGATGAATCGCAGTTCCGGTGCAGGTTCAATGGTTGCCAGAGGAGGACATCACGTACATGGGCACATGACAGGCACCAGACGCGAAATCAAGGGCAGCCCTCAAGCCAACACGTAATCAATACCCATGACGGGTGCTCCGTACTTGGATGAGTTGCAGCAGAGTTGAAAAAAGTTGAAAAGCCCAGATATCCCATGTCTCGATCGACCACCTTCGTCGGGCTTTGCGCACTTGACACCCACGCGTGCCGTTTGTCACGCTGAAAGTACGGAGTACAAGAACACATATGAACTTCTGGAGGATTCAAAAGTATAGTTACCAAACGGAAATGGCAAGACTGGGTCCAAGATTGATTCGTGGCACCGCATGCGCCAGCGCGTCTCGTGTAACCAACAGAGTCGCGCGTGCAACCAACAGCCCGTGTTGGCCGATGATATAAGGCCAGCCTTGTTCATGTTGGGGCTGTGCCTATAAGAAGGGTTGCATTTACGACATGAATAATGAATTATGATTAGTAATAAGATGACTGTGTCGCAGCGACCCCCTCCATTTCCATAAGCATCCGCATGCATGTCATGATACCCTCCAGCAACGAATCGGTTAGGTTCTGGCATCCGTCTACGGAGCATCTTGAGCGAGCGTCATACTCCAGAGGCGAGGTCTGCTCCATCCCAAGTTGAAGTCACAAACAGGCATTATTTATGAGACGTACATGTATGTACATACAAGGCTACTTGTGTGCACCAAACTAATATTGACGAACAGTGCAACCCTGATGCCCTGATGGCCCTGGCCCCCAATGTACCCGTGCCCGCTCCATGTCCGCAGAGTAGTCAATGACTATCTCATTTCCCGAGTACGCTCATCTCGCTAAATAGCAATATCCCATCCTTCTCGGCATCGCATGTTGCAGCAGCCACAGGGCCTGAAAAGCCCTGCAGGCAGGCGCTGAAAGCCACCATGTTCGTTTTGTGTCCAGACTTGGAAGCAACTTGATACTGGCAAATTTACTCGGGTATGAAATCGCGACGCGGTTAATGAGTGCCATTGGGCGTTCTTCTTTTCCTGATGCGAAAGGGAATCTTGCGCGTTGGCAGCTCTACACCGATTCCGAACCGGTCATTGCCCGTTGGAATCGTGTCTGTGAGAAGCTCAATGTCATACTGACTCACCATCATAGCCAGGGCGAACGTGATGACGCCTTTGGCGAGGAAGCGGCCTGGGCACATGTTTCGTCCACCTATACTCGGCACATGGTTAGCGGACTCATGGACACGTTTGCAACTTACAATCATCGCGGCTGCTTACCGCCAAACGGGACCCAGGAACCCTCGAGCCCCTCCAGAGAAAAATAGGGTTTGCTGTTGTGACCATCGTCATGACGAGACTGGGCATACTGGTGCCGACTCTGATGGCGAGACGGTCCGCTCGAGGGATCAGCTGGATCGACTATAAACCGATCCGCCCAGAATGACTCTACCCGATGAAGACCACCTTTGGTATTCCAGACATGCTCGTTGTGATGGGCGACACCGGCGTTTATAAATCCCCAGCTCGCTCGAGGAATGCGCCACCTGCCCAAATCAAGCTCGCTGTCGAGCGGAATCACCGGCATCAAGACCGTCATGTGGAGGCGCAGCGTCTCGGCGAATATAGCCGACAAGAGAACGTGTCCCGTCAACTCTTTGTGGTGTACATCTTTGAGGGATTTCCCGTTACAAAGCTCGTCCAGGTCTCGTCGCAGTCGTTGATGGAGGGAGGCGTCTTGAAGAGCATGAATAATGGCCATCATGGCGCAAGGGGTTGTGTTGGCCAACGCACTGCCATCACGTCAATTTCAATTTCGGCCCTGCGCGTCACGCAACTCAACAGCGCACCACTTACCCCCAGGCTACACCGACATTAATAGATGCAATGGCATCGTCGTCGAAGAACGGCTGAAATGCCTCGTGACGGTATCGCGTCCAGCGACAGCCCCAATGAGGGTCATGGTCGCCCTCATTGTCGTTGGGTGCCGCGGCGTGATTCTTCCTGGTACGTCTTACCCAAGACCTGAATTTGGCGTGGAGCGTGGAACGGAGCCGTTCGACCCTGCTAAATGGAAGCATCTTGAGCAGTGAAGGGATCAAACGATCATACTCGAAGAAAAGACTGATGAAGTCGGGGTGCATTTCCAAGAACTTGGGCCCGAAGATGGCTTCTATCTCAGCCGCAGCAACCGTGTGTTGGATGCAGGTCCAGAAGTCTTCCATCTCTATCCACTCTGTTGCCGTGAAGACGGCCATTCGTCTGGAAAAGGCATCAATGAAGCGTTGCAGCGTTGGATCCAGCCCAGGGCCTATCAACGCCTGGCGATCGCTTTCGTAGATTTTACGATACACCCGCAGGTGCTCTGGACAGCTTGTGCCAGGCAGAGGCTTCGCGTTCATGCCCGTCTTGTCAAGGAGATACAAGTTGGCAGACTCGCGAGACAGGCCGCACGCGTTGCGGAGGAAATGAACGGCCATAGGGCGGAAATCCAACGACGACGAGACCTTCCAGATGCGCTCAATTATATCTGGGTCCTGATACAAGTATACATCGATACCGGGGAGCATTGGTACACGTGAAACGGTTGGTTTCCCATTGTAACATCTCCACACCACGGCGGTTAGCTCTCAGACAAGCATGAAACAGGCGCGCTCACTCACGTAAGACGGGTTAGAGTGTCTCTCGTGTCTCGCAGGAGCGGGAGGATAGCTCCCAAGTAGGGGACGAGGAATGGGTACTTGGGCGGTATCTTTCCATCGCCAGGAGATCGATGCGTGTAGTGAAACCGGACAAGTTGATGAGCGAATACAACTAACTGTGTGGCAATCACAATGGCCAAGACACAAACCCAGGCTGGTGGGCATGCAATACCAAGTTCGCAAACCGTCATCGTGTCTAGTCCCAACATGGCGTTTGCGCAAACAAGAAGGGTGTTTGTGCGTTTTTTAAGATGCGCCGAGTAATACCGGCAATCTCGAGGCTGTATACCATTCCAGATATCATGTGAGAAGCCTCGATACGTTGTGAGGCTCTCGTAATCTTGCAAATCAGCCAACGGCCTATTTCCGGACCATGCTGACGAGGCGCGTCTCGAAGCACCTATGCTATCGACGACTATGGTAACCGCCGTACGGAGCACATCATTCTTTATAAGCCCGCTAGTCTTGGATGCACTTGGCAGTTAATCCATGAGGGAGACTTGACCGAAGTACGGGCTGACATAGCCATGCATGCCACCCATCTCCGTCTAGGAATATCACGCAACCAAACTTTAGTGCCGCCTGAAACGGGCACTTGCATTTTCGACTGTAGGATCCGCTGACTGGTAACCATACTTGGGCGCAATGGTTGCCTCACAAGTTGGAGGCCATGGCAGCATCAGGGTGGGAGTATTGGCGAGCCTCCAGCCTCGTCTGTCTGACTTGGCATAAGCAGGCCGTCATTCCACCAAGACTTCTTAAATCTCTGCAGTTTCCTCTTTGCATTTTTCGCAAGTGTCGGCTATCTCGGGCATCAAACAACCGCCCATCCCAGCCGCATCATACCATGGACGGGCTAGACTATACGAAAGTCCCCCTCGGGGTACCGCCTCCTGGGCAGCAAAGCAATCTGCTGGATGCTGAATCTCAGGCTTGGATCCCTCGGCTCGCCATCTACACTACTCTTCCTGTGGCCCTGTGCTTTATAATAATGCGTATCGGAACTCGCATTCGCATGAAGCACAGCTTGGGCTGGGATGATTGTACGGAGATCCAATAGCCTGGCCGTGCCGCATTGATACTAATCGTCTCAAGATCTCTCCATACTCTCCGGTGTTGGTCATAGCATGCTCATGCTCCGGCGCTTGTGTACCAAAGTCTAATGTGTCAATATAGTGCGCCAGCTCAGGACTATGCGGCATCTTGTTGGCCCAACGCAAGTATTTTGCCTCGATTTCAACGTTCTTTATCTCACCATTCTCTAGTACTCGACGACATGTATGGCCGCCACTTCTGGGACATACCGGTCAGCGCCGCAACATCCGAGTTGATGAAGGTAGCCCTGCCACATTCCCCCTACACACGGAGAGCCCTGCTAATGACGGACAAGTAGGAAACCTGCGCGATAACCGCAATGTACGATGTATCTGCTGCCCTGACCAAGGTTTCTCTCTTGGCCCTGTTCCTCCGCATCTTTGCGCGATCGCGGAGGAGCAAGATGATGATTTGGGCCGGCATCGGCTTCACCGTCGCATCCTACGCCACCTTGCTCGGGGCATGGATTTATTACAGCGCTCCTCACCAGGGTGAAGGCTGGTCGGATCCAATCTACCGCGTGAGAGCTGGCAGGGACACGCCGGCCATTAGTGTTGTATTTGGCGCGTTGGCCATTTTCACGGACTTTTACATCATTGCCATACCCATCACGGCGATATCCAGCCTGAACCTATCGACCAAGAAGAAGTTTGGTGTCTCGGCCCTCTTTGTAACCGGTCTCTTGTCTGTACCTTCCAACCCCTCCCCGATTGGCATACTTTTGCTGACGCTGCCAACCATGTCTAGAGCCTGCGCCTTTTCTGTCGCTGGGCTGTCTCCACGAATTGATAATTATCGACAGACCATGGTCCATGATATTCCTGATCCGTTTTGGGTTTCATGCCCATCATACGGCTTAGCGTCAGTGCCATATTTATATACGTCGTGGTCTGGTTCCAACGCTGACTTTGACGCTATAGTGTTGCCGAGATCAATCTCGGCATCGTCTGTGCTTGTGTTCCCGTCATTGTCCCCTTGCTGAAGGGTCTACTGACCCAGCTATCGGTCACGACTTCATCGTGGCGGCGCTACTGGGCGGCGAGATCCAAAGGGTCGACCGACATTCGTAATTTGGAGGCTGGCAAAGGAAGCCCGGCGCCAGATCCGAACCATCTTGGGAGACGTTGGCTATCCTTGAACCTTGGCTCGCAGAAGCCACGAGGAACGCCGTCGTCAGGGACCATAACGGTAACGCAAGCAACTGAAATTCACATGGTGCCGTATTCGGAGCTGCGCTCCATCGACATGGACTACCATAGATATCTGGGCAATGGAAAAAATGGTTCGCATGCCGCCAGCGCTGAAAGGGGACGAGCAGGGTAGCAGAACGGAGGTTGTGTGTTGGAAAATGTCACATTAGCGTAGCTGTGTAGTGATTATTGGTGTCTGTCAGAATGATGTCATTCGCTCCATGTCCTTGATGTCCCTTGGGATCTATTTTTGATGCTGCGGCAGCGGACAACTCACTCATGTGCCAACCTTGGAGTTGGGCACATGCCCGACTTTAATCTCATCCATCAACAAGCACTCTGCGGTATTATGCGCAATGCGGGATTGCTCCCATTCGTGTGGTATGTTGTACTCGGTTGGCTTGGGAGGCTACGTAGGAGGTGAGACGGGAATACTACCCCCAAATTTACGACAAACGCGTTCCAGGGAAGAAACCAACACTCGGAACCAGAGGTGGCTCAAGTGCTGTCTCGTTTGTCACACATGCAAGGCTCTTCTCAGTGGCCCCTGCTCGGCGACATGCAGGATGCGTGTCAGGTTCCAAGCCTCGAATGATGGATTACAGGCACCTCGCTTATGGCACCCAGTGGCTAACCTCGAGGATATTGTGTTGGTCCAAGTCAGCTTACTCCTTCTTATAAAGGGATCGCCGATGTCATCTGCCAAATCATCCAGCCAACACGCATACATACGTCGTAGGCTTACGCCACCCGCAGAAACCAACGGGCAACATTTGAACGCCCGACCACCGACAGCCACACTCCCCATAGCGATGAAACTTCAGGGTCGCAGCTTTGTGTAACCTAATCTTTATTTTTCCCCTCATCTGGCTTGTTGCGCCCAGGATTTCAAACGAGAAGAATACCTACCGCGTACTCCGTACGTGCCGCTTATCGACGGCGTGCGTCGAGGCCATTTGAGCTCACAAAGTCCGGCCTCGCTTCTCTCACTCACTCTTTGTTCTGAACAGCCGCGATTCTTTTCGGCCCTTTGTGGCATCAACCCCAACAAGATGGGCTTTCCTGCGTCTGTTTCCGTGCAAGCGGTCCTGGGTACTTTAGTACTCCTTGCAGGCGCATACCTCTACAACAAGTTGCACTACAGACGTTTCAGGCAGAATGCTCATATCCCTCAGCTTCCCCCGTCTCTGCTCTGGGGTCATCTACGCTTGTTTGATCAATTCACTAAGCAAGGCATCCCCGACCGTCATCCAGGTAACCCCGCTACGTCTGCATACCATCATCAGATGCCAACCGAGAGCTGACTCGAAAAGATGTCATCATCTGTGAGATGCACGAGGCGTTGGGGAAACCGCCCATTATGCTTCTAGACAACTGGCCTATTGTTCCCCCCATGGTTGTCGTTGCCAACCATGAAGTGGCCGAGCAGGTGTCTCGCTCTTCCGCCGATTTTCCATATAGCGTCATGAAGTCGCCATCCGTTGACCATATTGTGGATTTGATTGGACCGAATTCAATCTTGCTCAAACAGGTAGATACACCCGACATGTTCCGTTCGAGTTGCGATGGCTAACGCCCTGCAAGAATGAGCGATGGAAAGCCGTTCGCAAAAGATTCAACCCTGGCTTCGCACCGCAGCATTTGATGACACTTTTGCCCGTCATCCTTGAAAAGGCGCAGACCTACCTCGAAATCCTCGATCACTTTGCCAAAACAGGGGAAAGCTTCTCGTTGGACCAGCACACAACAAACCTCACATTTGACATTATCGGTATTGTGACCATGGGTGAAGATGTGAATGCACAACAGGTGGATTCGACACAGCAAGGAGGGCTGATAAAGAGTTACAAACAACTCATCAAAAGTGTGTACATTCGATCAAAAGCCGACCGTGGCAAGGCCTGGCTAACACCACAATTGAATAGCATATGCCGACGATAAACTTCAGCTCCCCTGGTGGCTAATGCCTCATAGACATATCAGGCGCCGTCTTATTGGGCAGCAGATTAGCAACAGATTAAAGGCCATTGTTTCCTGCAACTTTGAAGCCACAAAAGCCGAATCCAACACTAGTCGATCGCGGAGCATCCTGGCCCTCAGTCTCCAGGACGTGGAGAAGCTCACACCCGACATATTAGCCGAAACGTCTGATCAGCTGAAAACCTTTCTTTTCGCAGGCCATGATACTACTAGCACTCTGATTATCTGGACCATCTATGAGCTCTCGCGGACGCCGCACGCGCTGAAAGCCGTACGCGAGGAGCTAGAAAGGCTGCTTGGACCCGAAACCACACAAGATCCAACGGCAATAACGCAGAAGCTTCTTGGTCCCGGGGGTGATGAAATCATCCACCAGATGACGTACATCTCTGCGGTTCTCAAAGAGGTCTTGAGACTCTACGCGCCCGCCGGCTCTATTCGCATTTCCAAGCCGAATACGGGCCTCGTCGTTTCCACCTCGCAAGGCGACTACAATCTTGACGGAAACTGGATCTACCTGAACCACTACATCATGCATCGCGACCGAGCAGTGTACGGGGACACGGCAGAAGACTTTGTGCCTGAGCGCTGGCTCAAGAGCGACGGCTTCCCGCCCAGTGTATGGAGACCGTTTGAGAGGGGCCCGAGAAATTGCATCGGCATGGAACTGGCGAATATCGAGGCGCGGGCCATTACTGCCCTCATAGCCCATCGGTACGCGTTTGAAAAGGTGGGCATTGGTGAGTTGGACTTGGACTCGGGCGGCGAGCCTCGTCTGAATGACAAGAATCAATACGCGACCAAATCTAAACTGTATACTGTAAGTTCCAACCACGCCCTAGACACTTGAGGATCTGTTATTAAAAAGGGTCTTAGACGATTCAGATTACGGGAAAGCCAATTGATGGAATGGTGGTAAGAGTGCGACGAGATACAGCCTCGAACAGAACATTAATCTAGACGGATCCAGTTCCCTTTTTCGAAAGAGTTTCTAAACTGTGGCTGCTTTGCTAGTTTAAGCAGTTTTGGAGCTAATTTGAGTAATGGGCGAAGTTTTATTGATCTTCTTTTTATCAATAATACTATCAGACATCTACTTCCCCCGTCGCATGCGTTAATGTCTCCCACGCTATGAATAAAGAATCTGCGTGCGCGGGCCGCGCAGCCGCCGTAAACTGCTTTGTATTCGGCATGTCATATTTGTCACTAAGATTGCTGTATCCAGGTTCCGTCATGTCCTTGATGTTCTTGGTAACATTTCCATTACAAAGCCAGTCGGGTGCTTGCTCAGTACCCCTTTTATTGTCATACTTTGTGAGGAATTCAAGTGCATGTCGTAAGCGATTGCCAGTATCCTCAGAGTATAAGTCTCTTCCCTGGATTCGCACAGTCTCGGCAACATGGCTGATGGAAGCAATGCCATAGCTGCTGTGCATGAGGTCTCGACACGTCTCCATGACCATTCCGTCTTCTTGGAACGTGTCTTGACCCCACCACCAGCGTTTTCGCAGTGTCTCTCGAGTCATTCCTGGTGGTAAGAGTGGTTCAGAGCCATCGCTAAGAAGAGTGTGAGTATTACTTGCATTAAATTAAAAGAAGGAAACATGACTGGCCGTACCTCTTTAGATAGATGTAGTAGCTTGCCGAGTTGATGAAGCGTTCCAAAGACGCCTTATACACAACCCTGTTGTGGACGAAAACCGCAATAGAGATGCTAGCTTCCATGAGGACTAGATGGATGTTGTTAGTGATGCAGAAAAGCCGTAGGAAGAGATTTAGTGCCTACTGAGTTCCCAGTTGTTCGGTTTGTCAGATCCATTCTGGACAATAGGGAGGTACACCTTTTTAAGCATGGTTGAAAAAGTAGCAATATCTTCTTCTTTCCACCCTGCGTCCGAATATCGAATGATTTCCCCGGCTCGAGCCCAAAGCGAGGCAGCCCAGGCAGCTTGAAGGGGCGCATTTCCCCCCGTATGCTCCTTGATCGTATTAGCCCAGGCATTCATGATAGAAATCGCGACATCAGCCTTGGCCTGGTCCCTTTTCGTAAACCACGCCAAAGCATTAGTGTAGGCCGCCATGGCGTCACGCCGCTCATCGGTACACCCATTATCCGGCTTGGAATAAGCACCGCAATTGACGTTTTCCCGCGGTTTTGGGTCCGTGACTCGGGCGTATGGATGCTTCATCATGGCTGTGTAGGCATTCGACCATGGCTGCTGACCATCTTTGACCATTTCCCTCATGCGCCGTAGCTGGGGTCTGTCGACGAATACACCGGGATGAACAAATTTCATGCCCGGTGCTCTCGAATCTAGATTGGCTTCGGTGGAATCGGAGGCATGTTGCTGGATAACATGTCCGTTCAGGCCAACGGAGAGGGCTAGAATAGCTGAAAATACGCCAAGAATCATATTTGAAGTAATTTGATAAAGAGTGTTATTGGCAGTATGTCAACCTTGGATGTCGAGCGTAAACAGCCTGGTTGGAAGAAAGAGCTTCGTGTAGCCATTGTTCGCGTTTTATATCTACTTTACTGTTAGTATTAAACGTGACATGGAGAATATCGGTATAGTTGCATGTAACGTATCCGTAGTCAAGCCAAGAGGATTCTGACTCAGGGCAGTAGCTTCATGTTTTCGCATGAGGTCAACGCCATCCGTATATATTGACACACGCAGTCTCTTTTAATTACGAGGTAGTATGTCGACAAAGGCACCCAACGGAATAAAAGTTTTTGCAGGGAAGACCTTGTTTTACGTTAATGACGGAACTTTATCCATGCCCACTGTTGTCTTCAGGCCAGTTGATAGAGCACTGGTGTCCTCAAGCTAGTCTCCATTCTTTCCACAAGAGACGACAACAAGCTAGTCCGATTTCGTACAAGGCTGCATAATGCGCGAAATTAGGTAATGCGTCATAGCTTGGCCGTTGGGCATTGCAGAGCCAAGAACAGCGCTTGTCTGGTACTTGGCCGCGAATTTGGACTATTGTTTAGGGATCAATTGATCTAAAACTTCGAGCGTCGCGCGCATGCAAAGGGGCACGACGCGTTGGAACCAGCAATAGGAAACCAGAAAGTCACGTGCATGGCAAAGATAAGCAATCAGGGACCGGCGCCAAGAGGGAGCCGTAATTTAGCATGCATGACTACTAATCAATTTCGGGTAGATCCATGTCTGGATCGATATCCACACTTGACTCTTTAGTGACTGGTCTGGTGTTTCACACAACAAATCGCGGTAACGGGAATGGCTCCCTCTCGGCACCTACTCGTCCTGTGGCAAAACTTCAGAGTAGTATTATAGTGGGAGAGTTGACGTTACGTGGCTTGGCGGTTTGGATTGTATAGAAGGATTCTTGCGAGACAGGGTTGGCTGTGTAAAGAGATCCTGCAAGGTACAGCGAAGAGCGCAGCATAATGGAAGAAGAGTCAGGCAAGACTAAGTGGGTCGACTTTTCGTATACCTCCTTAGTTGCGGAATGGCTCGTGGAGACTCGCTTACCTGAGAAAATTGTATGGCAGAAGACGCACCACGAGCTATTGGGCAACTAAAGGGATAATGGAAGAAGAGCAAGGCTAAGTGGGTCGACTTTAATCATGTGACTTTCCGTATAACTTGACAAGAAAGAGAGAGAGAGTCCGTTACAAATTTCCATCTGCAATAGGCAATACTTTTATTAGATATGGTCATGTTGGATCAGAAAGAAGCTGCGTGTGGTCTGGTGCCTGTTACTATTTACACTACCATGGCCAATCAATTTTTGTTGGTTAGCTGCCACAGACGATTTCAGGTGCCAGTTCGCGAAGCCTCAAGCTATCCTATGCAGCACCCACCCTATATATCATCACCACGGGTCCATGACCAGTAATGACACAACGAGTCGCGCGTTACCGCTGGGCACCATACATTGCAAACATGAAATAGTTATAAACGGGGTCGCGACATAGTGACTATTGCCTGGCCTCTGCTACGAAGCCGCCAAGACTCAAGACCCCAGGAGCCCAAGATTTTAGGAGCCTTAAATAAAAACAGCATGACGGTACGAGTTTCCTCCACATAAGCATATTCCCAATATCGCACGAGGGGGGCCACTGCTATATAATCCGTCGCCTCATAAGCATGATTTGTACGCAGCTTCTGCCTTTTTTCCCTTTTTTTTTTTAAAAAAAAAAAAAAACAAATAGGGGCTACTTTCTCATCCAACTATCAATTAGTTTTGGCGCCGCCACAAGACGTATCAACAACACATATCCCTCGTGCTCAGCCTAATTCTTGACTTACTATAATCATAACATAAAGACATTCCTACGGATTTACTATTTTTAAATGTATTGCTAGACATTGACTGCACTTGCCTCGACGATGCCAAAATAGCAACACTTTTCGCTAGCCTTGTTCAGTTGCCTGTTGTAAGGTAATAAGGGGGTGTAATGGCTGTACAAGTAGAGCGCGTTCTTTCTGTGACAGCATTTTATTGCCTATCTAAATTTACAAAGAAGAGAGGAGCCAGGCTCGTGGATTTACCTCGAAGTAAAGCTACCTAAAGAGACTTTGTCTGCGACTCGTAGACACTAGCTAGTTATTCCCTTCTCATCTTTCGGAAATATTCAACCACTACAAGTAGCTTCCAGTGACACCCCACTACGTTCTGACGGAATATTTCAACTGCCATTTGATATAAGCCCAAGAATAAGTCAGGAGAAGATTAACTAGCAGCCCACATACCAAGGTGAATAAGAATCGCAACAAGCACCCCGGCACTTGAACCCGGCGGTATTTATTTCCAAACTCTACAATCACTGTCAGCGTATGTTCCAAAATTCAACTCTCAATCACGACCAACTTACAATATATAGCTCTCCCCCGAACCCATCTCTTCGCCGCCGACAGGCACAAGAGATCCATTCTACAAAGCAGACAGATTAGCAAATAAAACTCCAACAGAAGAGCACAGACGTCTAGGTCGACATACAAACTGAGGTCCGGCTTTGCCAACCCACCAATGTCCATTGACATTAGTCACCGCATGGTAAAGCGGCTGCCTGTTATTCTCATATCCGCCCACGACGCCCTCCCTACCCTCTGGAATCAGGCCCGCGTACGAGTCCACCCACTCCATGATATCAGGGTTAAAAGGCAGGAGATCATACGACCCCTGATGGGGCTCTGCCCGGCCGCCAAACGTCCCAACACAATGCGGCACCTCGTCGGCGACAACCATGCAAGGATGGACAGTGCCGTGAAAGTCAATAGCTGACCCGAGATACATGGGCTTGCCGCTCGCGCTCTTCCACTCTACCGCCCCCGCGCCATTGGCTAGAGGGAACTCGTCGTCCTTTTTGAGGTGAAACCGGCCATCGAAGCGGGTATCCGTGTTTTGGGCGTGGTACAAGATGGAATCGATTTCGCGGGGGTCAAGCTGTTCCTGCTCCGAGGGCTCAAACTCTTGCCAGAAAACCTGGTTGTTGTCGACGGTGCCCTCGGTCCCGTCTTCGTACTGGACAAACAGCTGGCCGTCCTTGCCGCCTTTGAAATTGGCAATGGGCTTGGCAGACTTGACCACGCCGTCGTAGAATTTTTGCCGCAGATCGGGGGAGATGAGATCCGCGGGATACCACTCGGGCTCCGAGTTTTCGTCAAACTTGACCAAGTACTCGTAATGTTCGATCCAGTCGTCACTGCCGTCCTGGAAGGAGTGAATCTTTTGCTTCACGTGGCGGCAGTGAAGCAGCTTGGAAGGGGTGACGGCCTCCATTGAAATCTCGTCGTCTTGCTTGACGTACTGCAGATTCTTGGGGAATAAGTGATTCGCAGACTGGGCGCCGGTGCCCGAGGCAGTGCGCGCGTATTTGAAGGTGAGAATCTTTCCGAGCGCAACGGGATTGTCATGGATAAGCTTGAGAATGGGTGTAGGCAGCGATGCGATCCACGGGGTGTTGACGTCGACAGTCCCCGGGATTACCTTTTCAAAGATGGGTGTATAGCGCCAGTTTTGAAGACCATACTGTCGGGGGGCCTTGACGTCGACTACCAGGACGCCCTTGTCCTTGGGGGCCTTTTCGAACTCTGCGTTGGCCTTTTCCAGGTCGGCTTTGGCTGCCTCGAGGTCGGCCCTGGCCTTTTGAATGTCGATGTCGGGCTGGTTGGATCCTTGGGGGCCCTCGGCTTTGTCAATCTGAGCCTGTGCCTTGGTGACGGCGGCCTCTGCCTTTCTAACTTTGGCTTCGGCATCTCTGAAGACCTTCTTTTCCTGTTCGGTGATGGCATCCTTTTCGGTTTGTTCGAGGTCGCGCGTCATGACCTGCAAAGGGCATTAGTATGCTTTGGACAGTTACAGATTCAATGTTCACGTTGGGAATACCTTGAATGATTTGACCCGAATATCATGCGTCTTTTCGGTTACTGCCGTCTTGCTTCCGCCAGGTCGCTCCGCTTCCAACGTGGCTCGATACTTTTCGACGAGGGTTCGGTGGTCAATAAGCTTCTGGGCATAGTATCCCAGCATTCGATCCCTTTGTCCAAAGTTGAGGAAAATGACTTTTCCATTGTCCTTGAAAAGCTTTCCATCAATACCGATTCGGTTGAATGTTCTCAGCTCTTGTTCGAGGCTGTCGGGTCCCTGGTTGCCTGGACCTTTGCCCTTGCCCTTGCCCTTGCCCTTTCCTTTGCCAGGAATTTCATTTTGCGCCGGGTCACCCTCGGGTATTTCAGGACCGGGTTTGTTTGCAAGCTCTTCGATGGGTCTCAGATCAGGCAGCTGCTCACGAGCAACGACATTGCCTTGATAGTTGAAGATGCGCTGGTTGTCGCCCGCGAAGAACTTGTCGCCGTCCTTGACAATGCTCTTACCCTCAACACGATAAATCTAAATGTGCAGAGTTAGTGAAAATGCGTCAAAGTACGCCTTGGAGCAGTGGACTTGCTGTTGTTGTTGGCGACACCTTGCCCTTGGTACCAGCAGCAGGCAGACCATCGGTAAGTCCAAGTACCTGCAGATCAAAGAGGTCGTCCTGGAGATTGTCAAGGCTTCTGTCAACATCTTCCATAGTCAAATTTTGTCTGTGAATTACGTCGTCGAAATCATGATAGAGGTTCGTGCCGACAGCGAAATAACCTTGAGGGTCATAACGATGGTGGCGAAGACTTTCGATTCCTAAGGAGGATTATTATTCGTCTGCACCGCCTTCGACTCTTGCGACACTTGTACTAACCAGTAAGGCCAGCGTCTGCTAATGCTCCGCCAGCCATTGCTCCCCCAGGACCGCCCAGGGCACCACCACCCAGCACAAAAATGGTGCGAGTTGCCTGTTCTTCGGCATGGATACCCTCTTCCGTCTCTCCCATGGCAAAGTGAACGATTCCTATACTCTGTTAGATACACCATGGCGATATCCAGCCCGGAGCAGTGTTATACCGTCAATATGTCCCAAAATGGGAATCGAGTCCACGAGCCCACGAATACTCTCGCCCGTGTGGTTAACCCACGCGTCTGCCATTTGAGCCTGTCGATGCTCGCTGGGCATAACAAACCCCCCAAAGAAGGAGGTCAAATGCGGAAGCAAGCGCTTCCAAGTGATAGCCGAAGCCATGTTGCCAAGCTCTCGCAACGAGAAAAAAAAAAAAAGAGTGTGGTGTAGAAAGAAAGTGAATTTTTACGTGTCCCGGGCTGGGGGGTTGGACCTTTTGGCCTTGAGAGCAAGAGTCTTTGTCTTGGGTCTAAAAGCAATACCAGGAGACATAGGCAGCTTTATATATCATGTTCTTTGCCTCATACTCTGAGGTTGACAACTATGGAGGCCCATCATTTGCTATTCTAGCATGAACCTAGACAGCTGTCTGTGGGCACGGCATTTGAGTCCTAGCATGCCGCGAGGGCTGTGCTATTATGCAGGTGTTACCCATGATGTCGTGTGGCTAAGCATGAGACGAATTCATCAGACTATTTTACCTTGATAGCGTGAGACATGATTGCCAAGGATCTAGCATTACTATGCCTCCCGCTGGACTGACTAGCTAAGTGCAATTGCATAAAGATAAAGTGCTTGGGTGAGGTAGGCAATCACGTAACACACAGCACTCTTGCTACTGCGACGTTTTATTTCTCTAAAGAATAACTTGAATTGTTCAAGTTGAGGCACTGGGATATCCAAGTGCTGTCACACAGTGAGCTCGTGGTGACATGAGCTTTTACCCTTCGCCTTCGAATCTTGTAGCAGAAAAGCAATCTGTCTTGTTCAGTCTGGTAGGAGCTGTTAGTTGAAACAGACTTGGTGGCAAAGTCGGTAGTTGGTTAGTCCACGGCTAGCCCTACGCTGCTTCGATGCCGAAGCTGCTGCGGTCACATATTGCCTAATTAGGAAATATTTCCTGTTACTCTTCTGCTGGGGGGTGCTTCAAGTTGTCGTAGTGCTCCCCACTCGACGAAGAGAGAGTCATGTTCCGGGAATTTTCACCGTTCCTTGGAGTCGTGGCGTTGCCGAAGTCGCGGGAATTTACATGCACATTTAATTATACGTTTATGCAAACAGATGGCCGGTTGCCGTTGGCGGTATATTCCGTCAAAGAGTCAAGTGAAGTCTAAGACTAGGACGCAAAGGCATCAATTCCAAAGTGGAGGCGAGGTAAAATTCCGCTTGCTAGGAGGTTTGGGTCTTAGCGCACATCAGACGCCTGGCGTCAACTGCCGGCAAGAGTCCACGCCACGTGTAACGAATTAATATCAGACCAGACCAGACTCTTTCACAATCAAGATCAACACAAGGAGACTGATGTCTCAGCCTACCGGCTAAAGACCCCTACCCCTGAACTGCGAGGGGAGTATCTGGAGGTCAGGCTTTAAGAAGGTCACTGTTCTTTTCCGATTGGGCATCAGCCACTGCCAGGTTTCTTCAATGAGAGTAAAATATTTCGTGTTCAATGTTCCGTTCGGCTCCCAACGTGGCGAGCTGCATATTGCGTGGGGTAGAACATGATATCCAATCGGAATGGGCACTTTACAAGTTGATGTTGGCGGAGATAATTCGGGACATGTCTGAGCGGGCAGGATACCTTGGCCCACGACGATTATTCAATGTTGCCAAGCCGTGCCAGATCTATTGAGTCATGTAATCGGCAATTGCCGGCGTGCATTGCCCGGAGCCCAGTAGTCGCCGGCATTCACAGCCCCACAGGTACCAGACATCAATTTCAAGTATACCGTTGACATGTAAATACATGACAGCGGGAGTAAATAGTAAAAAGCTCTGTAATTATTATTCACTTTTTAATAGGGTTATAGCTTGAAATAGCCACTTATAGCAGTATTATCAAGAAATCCGTGTCATTATCTAACCGCCTCTTTATTTCGTCAAAACCTACCGCGATTGACTCTGTTTTTATTAAGGATATACTTGTGGGGCTAGTATCAGGTGCAAGTGCGTCTACCGGGCCGCGAGCCATTCACCAAACCGTTGACGCTACTTGACATATTCATTGCTGCACGTGGGAGCATCCATGTCCCCTCTTGCTGCACGGAATTAGCCCATGTCCCCTCTTGCGCATGGCTGTGCCGTGGCTGGCGGCTAATGTTGTCGAGCTTCCAGAAGTTCCAGTCTCGCGCTTGGCCTTGAGCCCGGCAGCTGCGGCGCCCGTCAAGGTCCTCGCGGCACTGACCTTTTGCACCGCCTCATCTTGCTGGTACAGGGAGACGAGTAACAATGACTGTAACATGAGGTATTTAGTAAACCTTATATATCCCTAGAGGTATGGTATTGTACATATATCAAGCTGCCTCTTGCGTCTAACCGTATTGGTTATTCTCGTCGACCCCTCCGTTCCATGCATGGTTTGCTCTGCGAACCGAGCATGTCGGCTTGAGAAGAAGTGACTGCATTCGATGATATACCTATCCATGGGTAGCCTTTTCTGCTCTGGCCAGCTTGCCTCACGTCAATTACTACATCAATTTTCTGACCGAGTCCTGTCGCAGATTGACTACTATCACCAGCCGCCGCATGGACTGGTATGTTCTCTCCGGTTTGAGGACGGGACATATCACCCAATCCATATTGTACGGTAATCCTATAAACACCCAAAGCCTTTAGGCAATTAAAAAGCAATGATCCAGAGAGTCTGGTCAGCATAATCGGCCTTACCAAAGCCATCACAGCGACTGACGTCAACGCCATCATCATAGAAGGGTTGTCCATGTTTCGAACCCGATGGAGCCGACGTTGCAGAATTGCAGAGGGAACTATCATCTATGTAATCGTGCCATGCCCACTCTATTGGCTCTGGTGTGACTCGCTCCATATAAAAAAAGATCAATTGATGTCCAGAAGTATTGACCGGTTGACGTTAAAGGCAAGACCCGATGTGGCGCCGTCCTTCAGCTTCACGTTGCCCAATCGCCAGCCTGCCAGCTCATCATTACGAGACAAAATTGGACACTGCAGAATTCGTGAAGGATTCTGCTTCACCCTCTCAGCATCTGAGGTACGGAGTACTCGCCGATTTGTGCCAGGCAAGTTGTCATATTGGCTGGCCACACATCGGCGTCGCTTAATGCACGGGAATCAAAGGGTCAATTCGAAAAGATGTGTGACGACGCAGCCTAGAAATTCCTTTGTCAATTTGTCACGAATAGGATTAATACCACGTGCACCTCTCAGTTCAGTGAGCCAGCTGTACGGAGTACTGATCTCACTCGAATCGTGAAGTGGCACGTATTCCGTGAGTAAGCTGTACTCCATCAATGACGGCTGGCTCTTCCCCAATTCATCCGACTGGCCATTGCACAGCCAATCGCTAGGGACCCTTCGTCTCTATATTTTCAACCTTGACATGTCTGGTGCGTGACGTGGGGACAAGCTATGTCTCGAACACGCACCGTGGTGACAAAAGTGGCGAAGCACCAGACATCTTTTGACTCGTAAGCTGCAGCGTTCCACCAAGTGACTGCCTCAATGTGGCTTGAAATCTTATATCCGAGTCGGGCACTTGTACTTTTGGTCTGCATCATGGAAGAGGAGCTTGCCAAACAGTGGTGGCCAATACAAGATTTGAAGTCTGAGTTCATGATGCTTCCACGAGAGCCCTCCCTTTGGATACGCACTTTCGGCTGTACTTGCACACGCTTGAGGGCGGCTTTTGCCATATCGAATCAAAACTGAGCTGTGATGTGGTAACTGTCAAATACGACTAGCGTCGTGCGCGACAATTGATCGCCCAGGACCAATTAAGTCTACAGACCAGAGACAGCTTGGTAAGATGTGTTGCACCGCTTACAGTTAACAAATATTAGTAGTACGAGTGAACAATACATACTCACACACGCAATTTCATTACCCCCGGTGGAAACTCCTCCAGTAGGACGACAGTCAATCTCTGTTACACAAACGCTTCCTAAGATACGACCTTGTCTCGCGGACAATACGGGGTACTGTATGTATAATCCTCACCTGGTACAGCCCAATACTGTTTTAGATTTTACACTTGCACGATACTTGTATCATGCGTGTGATTTCATTTGACTACAGAGCGAAACAACCAAAAATAACTGGGTGTTTGAGGGGACTAGTTATTCGATCGGGTCTTCAAGGGGAATTTCATGTTAAGATCTCGAGGTATCATGGACGTCAAGGTCGAGTTGCTCATTCAAAACAAGAGTAGTATAAATGCCTGAGAGGTAACAGCAACTGCCGCCTGTAAGGCTTTTTGCTTGCTATGATTCCACCAATTGCTCTTTCATGTCAATAGCAAATGAAGAGTCTCTCGTTGCCCGATTTGAGTAGCTGCGCCGTGTAGCGATTTGCACTCTAATTCAGCAGCAGTAGAGTGTGAACCGTGTATATGCGCTGTAGGCCTTTTCAGCCACAACGATGTCTACGCTGTGCTTTGCCTTGGTTCTAATTAAGCTACTGTGCCTTGTACTTGCGATGCTTGACGTATTTGGGTATACGTATATTCGAATTAAGGCGCAGGGGTGTGTAGTTCTGCAGCACTGGTTCAGTATTTTACCAGACCGGAATCTACCGGCAGCACTTAGCACCGGAACTGAGACGCTCATGAAAACCTATTTGGAAAGCGTCCCGGTTAAAAGGCAGCCTGATTTTCAGAACTTAATTTAGTATACAATTCAACTGTTTGATTAAGACATTTGAAAAGGAAACTATACTCTACCAGAGATTGGTAATACCTAGCATATTAATAACAGGATGAATAAGACGAATGACTGTAAATTTTCTATATAACCAAAGGTTAAATACGAATGTAAATACTCGAGCAGGTAGCAATATAGTAATTGCTATAACCTCAAATAAACAACTCGATCTCGACCCTCCCCTCTTGTATCCCCGGCTCACACCAACGGCGTATAAACTATATCGGGTTCGTGTGTGGTGATATTAGTTTGTCTTAAGATGGCAACCAGGGTCGGGGTTGCAGTAAAAGCACTCTTTCTCCTCATCGACAAGCACGCAGCCACGAAGTCTTCGGCATGACTTTATAATATGTTAGAAAACATCATATACGTTCAAAAATAGCCAAAGATAGTGGTACTCACAAATGGGTGGCAGTTATCATTGAGTCCGAAGATGGACGTAGAGCTGTGGTCCTGTGCAACTGGAGTGGCCAAGCACAGGCCAGCAAAGACAGTAACGAGGAAAGTGGTAACTTGCATGTTGGCGAGGATTACTTGTAGTAATGTAAATTAATCAAGGAAGAGTGAGTCTGAGATGAAGATCTTTGTTGAACAGCATCTCCCATCCTATTTATACTCAACAAGAGTCCAGTGGATACTTGGGAAGTATTTTGAGCTGTTTTCTGGCCTTCGAAATGGACTCATTCTCACCTCAAGGCTCTATATCACGCGCACTTAAGCTGCCAACACACAAGGGTATTGATTTCGTAGCAGTAGGGTTATCGCAGGGCTACAAAGACCAGGACAGGTTCGAGTCGGAGCACGAGAATCGGAATTACCACGATTCCAACCAAGTCCGAAGCAAGCTCTAGGTTTGTGATACTTCTTGTCCATAATCATGGGCCAAAAGTGGCCGGATCAACCGGGAATGATGTGGCATGATACCTTGTATAACTACAAGTCTAATATGTGTCAGCCCATGAAGTATAGTACTTTACTAAACCCTACATTTTGCGCCAGTAACTGCTAAGGACGTTTTTCCCCAGGCAATACGTCATAAAGGGGCGACACAAGTTTAAAGTAGACTGCCTTATGTACAAGGTACTAGGGTGGAGAATATATACTTTGCTATTCGCTATCTCATCTAGTTATGCGAGAATCCGGACCCGAAATACCTAAATGCCGGATACCGCAATCGCCGAATAGCCGAATGCGAACCATAGATCCTTGCGAGGTGTCGACCAAGTCCAACGGATTGGCTATCCGCCCGTTCCGAGATTCTATAATAATATTGCGATGTCAAGATTAAATTAATGGCCTGCGGACATGTAAAAGCGGC
Source organism: Metarhizium humberi (assembly GCA_020102295.1). Classification (NCBI taxonomy): domain Eukaryota; kingdom Fungi; phylum Ascomycota; class Sordariomycetes; order Hypocreales; family Clavicipitaceae; genus Metarhizium; species Metarhizium humberi. The sequence continues at coordinate 166,348 of JACEFI010000034.1, forward strand.
ATAGAGTAATAGATATCAACAAGAGGAACAAGTCCTCCCTAACAAAACGATAAATTATCATTAGGGATATATGGGGCACAATACCGAAACGGGCCCAGTTACAGTTCAGAGCGAGCTGGACTTCTCGGATAACTCGGATTAGTATTAGTCAATAAAATCATGCCACCAGGTTTATTGCGTGGCTCACAGTTAAAAATAATCGACAGGAACACATAGACCAAGGACTGTGTTATTGTCTTTCCTTGTTTATAACTCGGAATTTCGTAAATCAGAGGTTACTAGCCCCGCCTCCACCAACTCGTATCATGCCATTGCAAAAACTCAAATGCTAAGGCGCTTAGGCTTGAGAACAGCGACAGGTAGCGGGTAGATAAATATGTTGCAACGCCCAGGGACCATGATTCTCGTAAATATTATCCTGTCAACAACGCATCTAGAATTCTTAAACTGCTGCATCCATGAATGGAACAACTTGAACAGTGGTAGCCCGTTTCCCTTCAGTGTTTGCCTTGGGTCCCGGCGTCATCGAAAATAGTAACACTTGGGACTAGCAAAGCTTGATCGGAGGATTGACATAAAATTCTACGATGTTATTGAAACGCCGTTTTCCAACTTCTTTGTCGCCCACAGCCTACTCGACTAATAGCTATAGGTAAGCAAGACAAGGCACTTATACTTACACGGAAGTCACCGGACGTTACTATCAAGGCACGGGCCGTAACCCTAATAATAAGTATACAAAAGCTAAAAATTTGACTTGCAGCTTTAAGCTTTTAAGCTTTTATGCGCCTTAATATTTTAAGAAAATTAGGAACTTGAATATTCAAGCAAAGTATTAGCTGACCCGTACAAGACTGCGAGTATAGCGATTTGGCAGGATGTATTGGAGGACATGTCTCGGCCTTGGGTGGCATGTCATGTAACTTCGTCCTTTACAAGATTGAGATCCAGCAGTGGAACTGTATTCTCCTCTATTCTTAACTTCTAGGCCCCGTGACGTTACGCAAACCCATGCGCTGAAAAGTTACCCGACAGGTATTAGCGTTTCACAAGAGGCAACGGCATGACAGCTCCAAGCGCCCAATTCTTCCGCTTTGTACATGCCACGCCCTCGCCACGAGCACATGGTACTCAGCTAAATCGAAAATGCTTATCGAAGCGAACGACAACTCCATCCGGCTTCCAGCCAATACATCGAATTCTCCCATCTGACCCACGGGCAAAAATAACCCAATACTCCACCCAACTTCCAAAAACATTGGAAATGGCCCATCCAGTGTTCACTTGGAGGATTTGGTTGACCTCAAGGCCCGTCTTGCTGGCGGCATGAGCTCGAATGGCGTAGCCGATGTGGTTCCTGGCCGGAGCGCCGGCTTGGAGGCGGACGAAGACCCGGAGGTACCGGCGGTCGTTGCTCTTGGCGATAAGTCTCAGCAGGTCGACTTTGTGTACATGTAGTCAATGGGTTGTGGGCGGTGTTTGTGGCTGGTGGCAATTCAAGTCGGAGAGGCAGTGGCATTGGCGGCAATGCTGCTATAGGTTGGTGCAAATACGCACCAGATGTGCAATTGGTGTTGGTCAGAGTTTATTTCCCTTATTCGAGGAAGCTACTGGAGAAGTGCTTGGCGAAGTCGCGTTCTGGCCCAGTAGTAAATTCCTTGGCGGCCTCGTTTTGGGCGGCGACTTGCTCGTCGACGAGCTGCTTAGCCGCATCTGTGACGGCTGCTCCTGTGAAGCGTCGTAAGAGTGCGGGGAATTCGTCGACCTGCTGTCCGGTCTGGTCCTTCACGTCCAGGTGAGTGACGGTGAGGGTGTCTGGGCCATCCTTCGGCGTGCAGGTGAAATTGACGCCGATGTCGGCCATCTCCACCGGGGAGCTGCCTCGGAACAGGGCTGCGCGGACGCCTCGAGCTGAGTTCCAGTCTCGGTGTATACAGGCCGAGATCAAACATTGAATGGACCAGACGGACCAGACTTGACTCGTATGGCGGGCTGGGGGTGGCCCACCGAAATCTTTCTAGCAGCTTGACAGTCCCGGTCTATATTCTATTGACGCAACACCTGTCTGGTCGATAGCTTCAAGAAATTGACAGTGCATTGCGAATTCAACAGGCGGATAGAGTGTCTGGTGATAGGCAAGACGACTGACATCCAAGAACTTTTGCGGGCACTTGCCCATGTGTCATAGAAGCCATCTCCTTGACAGTCTTGGACGGTCCTGCATACACGAAACCAAGTCCTTATGCAGCTACAGAGGAAGTTGTAGACTCCGCAGAAGCAAGGCTCGGGCTCCGACGAGTCGAGTTTATGGTATGCTGGCACTGAGACGGAAGATAGTGCACCAACACCCCCGTCGTTATCATCGCAATTAGACGACCCAATATCATCCCCCAAGAGTCATGTTGGCGTTGATGGATATCTCAGCATGGGGGATAATTCCGCCACGTACCACTACTGTTAGGAGCTCAAGAGCTTTCCTTTTCTTGTTCTTTCTTCTCTGTCTTCCTTAGCTTTGGATATTTGTTAGAAGCACCTAGTCAGTTGTCAATATACTCGCTAGACTGTTATATATTATAAGGTATAATTGCTCATGTGGCTTGATTTTCGTGACCTTTTGTCCTGAAATAACCTGTAACAGCTAGACCCCTCATTACCTCAGGCGACAGAAATCACACCAGACACTAGGTCAAAAGTAAAACTCCATTCCTGAGGGTGGATTATGTATCTTGATCCATTTTCGTTCGACATCGTGCCATTCCCGCAGGACTCCACGGCAACTTATGCGCCAGGATTTAATATCCGCACAAGGATCCGGGAGATTAATTAATAAAATGCCGAGAGTCTCGCGGGGCAGTGGGGGCCCCACATATCGCGCCTTGACGGAACAAAGCCAGTACATGATCTTTGAAAAAATTTACTGGTAAATATCTTTTTTGCTACCAAATAGCTCGTGGAGACTCGCTCACTGAAAAAATTGTCTAGCAGAGGAGGCCCCACGAGCCACATGATAGCTAAAAAGATATGAACACATTTTTTAGGAAAACTAAGATTAACAGGTTAAGGAAGTTTACACACGAAGCTCAATAAAAGCCCCTTCAAGCGATATTAGCCCTAATATGCAGGCACCCTCCAAAAAGAAGGGCAAGCAGACCCATTATTGGTGTCAACTATACAGAGTAATATAGCCTTTTATACCGAACAGGGTTCTTGGTATAACTATTATGAGCTAATTTTTAAAAAGGCACTGTTTAACCTTATTGTCTGATTAGTTGATAACCCCTGGAATAGGTGCTCCACGAGCCCCTCAGTATTCTATAAGATAGCACTTGAGATTATACTCACGAGTCGTTCATACTTGGTTGTTTTTTGCGAGCCTGGTCTTTTGAGCTTCTTTCATTCTCTATAAATACAGCAAGGTATTCATTTAGATTATCACTGTACTACAATTTATCAATAGTAAACAACAGCCTCCACCATTACACATTATCATCTTTTATAAACCCATTTTCAGCAACCCACCGTGAACTCCCCTTTACAATGGTGCGCAGTACGGCTATTACACTAGCCGCCACCTTTTTTGCTACTTTAGCAGCAGCAGCAACTATTGATAAGAGGATAGTAGGCGGAGAAGATGTTCCGGACGGTGAAATCAAATTTATTGTCAGTCTTCGTGATGAGAACGGGACTCATGTTTGCGGAGGCAGCCTGTTAGACAGCACCACAGTCCTTACGGCTGCTCATTGCCTTATCAGCGACGAGATCCAAGTTGTCTCTGTGACAGCGGGAACAGTGGTAAATATACTGCCCACCTTTCAGTCTAGTACTTTAGTGCGGCTGATGAAATATGAAGCAGCACAGAGCTAATAATTGCCGCAGTCCACCAAGACGGGGGGAGTAAATGCAACAGTTGCATCTGTCGAGAAGCACCCCAATTACACACCAGGCGCGCCCAGTGATTGCACAGCGGACTTGCCGTTGGATGAATGTGGAAGACGCGCAAACTTACCAGGCGGTCGGGAAGAAAATGATATAGCCATCATAAAATTATCAACTCCGATTGAGAAGAGCGACACTATTGACTATGCCGGGCTTCCTCCGGCCGGCGGGGATGCCGTGGTCAATTCCACCGCGATAGCCGCAGGCTGGTAAGTGCCATGGCTCAGCACTGCAGCATGTCTGGTATATATGCTAACTGGCAGGACAGGGGCGCACAAACCCCTCTGGAATCAACTGTTCCCAAAGATGGAGAAATGAAACCCATCATCCTCGCTGAAAAGCTTAGCAAGATTGTTCTTGACATTCACGCACGCGAGGACTGTGCCGCCAAGTACAAGAACCAGCAAGTAGGTGATAGAGATACCATAATATGCGCCGGTGGACAAGGCAAGAATCCATGCAAGGGGGACAGCGGTGGTCCTCTTTTCCACCCGGAAACAAGGGAGTTGCTTGGTGTCGTGTCATGGAGCATCAGGGACAGATACGATGACGATCTTTGCAATAAGACTCCCACCGTGTTTACCAGAGTTGGCAGCTACATCAACTGGATCAACGACAACCTTGGTTCTAGGGCTAGCTCTAGGCTTGCTGCTGTGAGGCACTGCACACGCCCTGAAAATGACCTGATCCCGTGCTTCAACGCCTTGCTGTTCTGCCACGAGCGTGAAGTGAGCCCTGACGCACCGGTGTTAGAGCTCCTTGAATGCATCGACAGAATACAAATATGCGCGGATCAAAATACACGCGCAGATCAGTGCGTAGCCAACGCGAAGGTGTGCAAAGAACAGGAGAAGTTGCCTGTAGGGGATCTGGTTAACCTTGCTCGGTGTGCTAAGAAAGATCTCTAGATGAGAAGAATATTTTTAGGGCTCAGCTTAGATTCAAAATAATAGCAACGATGGGGAGTCAACTATTCTTGTTCGAGACCAGGTGTAGTAGGCTTCGCAGTGTTGAACATAATGGTGTCACGTTATAAGACTTATTGTTAAAGCATTCCTTTTGTCTTGTATTTTGCCTATAGGTTTGTAATATGCTGACAGAAAATGGCCATACAATGAGAATCTGTCAGCATCTTAGGACTCGCCGACTTCTGGTATTCATAGACCTCTGATCATCCAAGATCTCTCAGAAGACCAAGGGCCTTTGATACCGCGAAGTTGCGAATTGAATGGAATTTTGAACCAACCGTTCCAGGCCCATTTACCCTGCCGTTGTCACATCAGCCAACAACCAACAATCAGTAACTGCAGGCGTAGACACCGAGTCCCCACAGAGTTGATGCCGGCCACCAGCACTTTTCCCAGCTCAAGACGTAGGTAAATATGGGCAACCAGCAATTTAAGCCCCAGCCGCACAGAACATGCCTTGATTCTGTAGCCTAGAGATGCTGGCAGAGTAGGCTATTTATGGATAGTGCAGGCTGGAGCCTACGTGTGATGCTATCTCATGTTCAACACTGCCCACCAGTCTTTCTTCGTTAGCTAATGAGTCCCGAATGTATTTATTAGGACTGATTCTCAAACCTTCAAGAATGGGAAAGTCTGGCAGTTGCGTGGTGCGCCATCGTCTAGAATATGTTTCCCAGCAGAAGATTGCCGATCCATTTATGCAGGATGTTATCACGATCCTAATCCAGGGCGTAATTTTATCAGTCATTTTTGTCTACGAATGTCCAAATTCAGGACTATCACATCCGAACAGAATAACAAGTAATTTGAATCGTGAGGGTATAAAAGCCTACTCGATCTACTATTGTCCTCCAATAATGCTCATAAAATAAACCCACGAGCCCTATAGAACTTGATATCCAGGCCACTCTTGGCCTGTAGACGGCCTTCTTCTTCAACATATCCAAGCCATTCCGTCCTCTTGCTCAATATGGCTTCATTTCATGGCTGAGCTGGGCACGCTCACACTTTCTGGTGCCGCCCATATAAATAAATTCTCGTCGGCTTGAATCCGGTAACAATTTCTTCATTGTGCCGATACCCACCATACCAGCTACCTCTTTATAGATCCTTCGCGTCTTGTAGCCACTGAAGAGTCGGTCTCGTATCTCAGCTCGTCGCCTGAGCAGCCCAGCTCAGACGTCGACTGGTAGCATCTCACTATTTCGGGATTAAGAATCAAGACCTTTGATAAGCCCCAAGCTGTCAAATAGGCGAAGTAAATCGTCTGGAAGGTGTAATCTGTCGGCAGTGTGCTGGGTTGCGGCTGTGATAAGCTCTTTATGCGTGTCCTCAAAGGCCAAGATATCGCTATACACGCGTATACCGGGTTCTTTCCGAATATATTCCTCACACGATCTTAACCATCCGTCTACCAAAGCAAGGACAAGACTTAAATTTCCACGATCAACACGTGAGGTAATAGAGTCTCGGGTATTCCGAATAAGCTGGGTATTAATAACCGAATATATAGAGCTAAAAGGAGAGATAGTATCGGCTAGTGCAATCAGTTTTCGCCTAGGTTCAAATGCTTGAGAGTATTTGGAAATCTTCGTTCCCAGCTGGATGAGCTTTATCAGAGCCGCTTCTATATCCGGATACCATGTAGGCAGTTCTTGCTTGTGTAGTCTTTGGAGAGGGTTGCGAATCGCCATTCTTATCCCTTCGTCTGACATAGCAAGGGGCGTCGAGCCATAGTTAGAATCGCCATTGAAGGGAGGCATGTTGAGCTAAGGTCCAAGATCGTAAAGCAGCCCAAAAAGATACTGGTAGAAACCAACGGGGCGAGGCCAATTTACGCATCGATTATGTGACCAGGGCTTGTGATTGAGGACTTAGAACAATATCGTATTCAGCTAATAATCCATTTTAATATTAAAGGTCCTTAGTTCTTCTTAAGGCCTTAAGTGCAGATTACCTTTATTTATATTAAATAGCGGTGAGCAAGCGAGCCCGGAAGCGTAAGGCCTCAACTAGGTCTCGAGCCCTTGTGTAACTATCGTCGGGTTCAACGTTTGGCCCGTGCCTTATGGCAACGTGACTTCCGTCTAATAGATTAAATGCGAGTAAGGTTTAAATGCATGGGTTCACGTGAGGGGAAGATCTATTCATCTTCACGCGGACTACACGACCACGTAATCTCTCCTCGTCACGTAGGCACTGAGCAAAGTGAGTTAAAAATCACCGACACAATATTTGCAAGAAGCGGCTTTATTAGTTCGTGTCCTTGTACTATTCTTACTAAACCTGTGAGGTCCTAGGCCCTACATATGTAACTCACAGATGTTTCCAAGAACACAGGTTGGTTTACTAACATTTTGCTTTATGTGGCCTATCAAAGATCATGGATTATTTGCGACATCCAGGCTATTATATCTCCCCAGCCTAAATTAAATGTACGACTCTTGATTTGCTACACCGGCAGTAAAATCGTTCAAAACATCACACCCGTTGGCATACTACTGCGTGTGTGGAGTGATATAGCTGTTGCCTTGAATGAGCGACTTGACATTGACAGGCTCCATGAGCCCGTATTTTTGTTCGTATAAATAATCGTGATTTTGGGAATGGAAGGCTAAATAAAAGACAGACAAGGTAGTCGTGATCAGAAATGAAAACAATTTGCCAGATCCATCTTCTTTTCCAGAAATTGTGGTACATATCCTTGACTGTCGCCTATAGATTTGCTAGATTACATGGTATCTGAGTTGATATGCCAAGATATGCCGATCTGTTTCAGTCCGAGTATGGCTAATGCTGCAGTAACAGACCAACTAGAGGCATCCAGCACATTTTTCATGCGAGCATATCTTACACTCGTTATCGGAACCATCATTCTTTATCTGAACACCGAAAGTAGGGGGGCCTGTGCACGATTAGCTTGGGCATATTGCCATATTTAGCAGTAAACTTACAAACGCAACAGTACCAGTCCCTTTTCTTTTTGGTATTTGGTTCTTTAGGCATTTTGGAGGGCTTTCAAAGCTTGGGAGGTTGGTAAAGACTTTTACAGTGAATTGTTCCTCCGTGGTTCGGCCTAGACGAGGGTTGGTATGGGAATGAACGGGTATTTATACCCCTGACTGTAATGTATAGGAAGTCATGATGCTTGTTGCGTCCATGGTATTTGCTTTCGACACATTCAACCGTTACAGCTAGCTTTTAGTACATAGACAATAGCGACGATTTTGATGCGTCACAAAGTGATGTATCTTGTTGGCTTGGTGTAATTTACGATACATCAATCTGTACTCAGATTTGCAAATTATATCCCTCCTCGCCTGGGAGGACACCCCCTAAGGTCCGATGAAGCCCCTCAAGACAGAGTAGAATTCGTTGAATCAAGGATGTTTGTTGCAGGCCACACCACCTCTGGGCCCCTAGATTTCCTCCTCTATCCTTTCACATGCACTGATAATTTGGTGGGCCTTCTCATCTTACGAAGCTTTGGCCAGCATGAGCAAAAGGATTCTGGGAAGCATGCTTTGTGATGTAATTTACTGATTGATATGATAATGGTGATCTCGCTACCTATTTGCGAGTAAAACGATGAAATAGTTTGCCTCGCACTATTCAGGGTAGCCTTCAGCATAGCTCATATTTCATGCGTCCTTCCTGCATCCATGAGCTGTTCTTCCAACAAGCCAATTATCCCGTATTAAGAACGGAGTGAGTGCTCTCACGTGGCATCTGGTTTAATAACCTGCATAGTATAAGCTTAAAAGCACAGTCTCTTTCAGTTATATCTTCAAGCCTCTGAGCCTTGAGACCGGGTCTGCGGTACCCTCAAAAGCGCAGTGCATTTAACACATCTTATCCAAGAATACATCCAAAATCGTGGTGGTGTTCAAGGCTCCGCTATTTTGTGATTTTGCAAAATGGAGTCAAGCAAGTTGGGCTGCGAATTGTATGTGATGTATACGCCACACCAGATGCAGCCTGTCGACCCTACTTCTTGACAGTCCTTCTATTTACCTCGTGAAACATTGAAATATCTTCTGATGATGCCAGCCGCATGATTTGTCCTCTTTCCCTGTCTCGATCACATCACCGCAGGCATCATCACTGTTAACCACTGGCCGAGGAGTTTCATGCACAGCGCAGATCCTTTGTAGTATTCAATGTCGTAATATATTGTATTCAGTGGTGCTTAATTATTTTTCCCTTGTGTTGACATGTTTTTATAGTGCTGAAGCCCTGAACGTTGAGAGTCAAGTGTGATAATAGTTGAAGTCTCCAGAACAACTCTTCTACAAGACAAAAATGGTACTACTACGGGCATAATGCTTGATGAGAGACGAACGAACATCCTCCGACTGACGTGTTGAGACTTGTGCCCTACGAAGAAGGCTTGACAACCTGACGCTTAACTAAGTTGGTCTCAATAACTCGTACCTCAATGTGCTCAACAAAAAGATCCAAGCAGTACGTGGTGTAATTAATAGAACAGTTTGCTCACAAACTGCTACGAAACAAGGCGAATTGCGCCAGAGTCTGGTCAATCGTAGTGACTGGCAAAAAATTGCGTACTTTAAATAAACAAGGGTCAATCCCACATAAGCAATTGGGAAGGATATGTGCAGCTTGACTGTCGAGCTTAGTTGACAAGCATGTCGCTATATTCCTGTCGGCTGCTAGCAACGCATCTGCCTCATGACTGGAGGCACACTGGTAAGAGAGGGCCATCCTAAAGACTGCTATTAGGTGAATTGAGGTATTACTCCAAACCCTCACTGGGCCCTTGTAGCAGATTGAACTACAGTCGGAGGCAAAAAGTATTTGACCACTTCTGGTACCTGTCCCTCACGCTTTCTATTATACTATGTAAGTGATCTCCTAGTGGATAAATATAATATTCCACAAACGGTAGCTGTGATTTAACTATAAGTTTAATTGGACTTGGGATCTTGGGTGATGCTAGCTACGGGAAATTATCACCCTAGGTTGCATGGATAATATTGCATCTATGTAACCAGTTTTCGGTTGCTTATACACAACAACTATGGTGCATCGTAGGGTATGTTAGGCCCCATCTTGGCCAGTTCGTCTGGTGGCAAGCTCTTCAACGAGGAATATAGAACGTATGGGGATGTGCCGATATACTAATAACATGAAAACCTCAACACTAGTCTGAGACAACACTCACACTGTAATCGAGATAATATTATTATGGAGAACAAGAATGGGCTGGCAAAAGTACTAATACTCCAGTCATCTGTCATGAAAGACAGCAACCAAATCTAGAATTTCTCCATAAAATTCTTTCTCACCGTCCACAGCCTGGCTCGCTTGCCGAATATAAACATGGGTATCGTTGTAATTTGCACGACAAGCTGAATTATCCCCAGCCACATGAAGACCTTTTTCGGACCCTCGTCAACCATCCAATGGGAGACAAACAAACCAAACACCAATCCATGGAAGATATTCTTGGCAAAGTTTAGCGTCACGAGTGCCTCGCCAGCATATTGACGATAGCTATCCACGCAAAAGGTAATAGAGGTTGTTGAGCCTAGCGAGCAGCCAAAGGAGAGGACGCCAAAGAAGATGGTGGGAACTATCCAGTGGTCCTTTTCCTCTGCTGACCACCCAAAGCCCATGAGTCCGGTGCACGTAGCCAGTGTAATAGGGATTGCCATGACGAGGCGGAACTCGGGCTCGTACAGCCCGCCGTTGCGCGACGACATGGCTCGGACTACTATGTCGCTCACCCTGCCAGCCACAGCAGTTCCTAGAATACCACCTATAAACGGGGAGATGTAGACGAGACCTGTCTGCAATGAAGTGAAGTTGTAGGATGTTGGGTCGCGGTAAATGATGGCCATGATTTCGCATATAACCATGAGCCAACCGATGGAGCATGAATAGACGGCCGCGGACCACAGCACGGATGGGTATGCAAAGAGAATAAAGGGGCGCACCATGACTTTGAGCCACTTGTCCTTGTTTAGACGGCCGTGATATGGCCTAAGTTGCTGCGAGAAAGACTCTGCCGGTTCTTGGCGAAGTCTATGCGTGTATGCTTGGGTGGTCGGGGCCATGCCTGTTGAAACTTGACCCCGTTCCGAATCAATATTGGAAGATTTCACACAGTCGACTTTGCTAGTTTCAACACTCTTTCCAGGTCCATCACCTTGGCTGCCATGCTCTCCTGGTTGATTCACAACCGGCTGTATTTCGTCGGGCGTCGTGGCTGTCGTCGTTCCGCTGACAGCGCCGATGGGCGTCTCCAACTGTCTGCCATCATCTTCTTTTCCTTGCCCGACAACCAAAGCGGTAGCGGCATTTTCTTGGCCGGCGGGCTGTATCGGTCTTGGAATTATGGATACCGGAGGTTCTGGAGGAGGGATGCTCCTTCGTGACGAGAAGCGGCGGAAAAAACTCGGCCGCTTCGTAGGACCCCGTGTTGGTGTCCGATCCCAAAAGGTCTCTGGCACAAACAACACCAGAAACATGAAGCTTAAGCATGCCACAATGGTCACGATACTATACGCGGTTAGCTCCTAGTTCAAGAACCTGACAGGATCGAAATCGCCTGGTCTTCACTAACAAGAATATCCAGCGCCACCCAAATCGCTCAATGATGGCAGAGCTCACGAGGGGAATTAGGTTTTTGCCCCCAAGAAGCAGCAGCGTGTATATTCCAATACGGTAGGCTCGCTCGTGGAGGAAGAAGATCTCGGCAATGGTAGCGGATGGTAGGCACTCAATGGGGCTCAGGGAAATGCCTTGGACGATGCGAGCAACGACGAGCGACGGAAAGGAAGGGGACAGCCCGGCCCAAATGCAAGTGCCGATGAATACGACGGCGCTCGCAAGGTAGACGGGTCTTTTGCCGAAGAGAATGGCGGTTGGAGACGCAACCACTGATCCGACGCCAAGGCCTGCCATGTAGAGACCGACGACTAATGAGACGGTTTCCACATTGACATGGTAGTCTTGGGCAATGTCGGTAAATCCGGGGGCCATGAAGGATCCTATTCCGCCTCCAATCATGCAGTAGAAGCCCAGGGACAATAAGGCAGAGTCCCGCCTCCATCCGGGCCAGTTGAGGGGGTCATTTGCCGACTCGTCGGGCTGCGGATCAAGGATGATAGTGCCATCCTGGGTGCGTTTCTTTTCTGGCTGCGCCTGCCGTCTGATGGAGTTTCTATCGGGATCTACTGGGAATCCAGCCGGGATAGACGAATGCGACGTTCGCGCGTGGATGTTTCGTAGACCGAGAGGTTCGTTGCGGTCCGCGGCAAGAAGCAGCACAGAACCTGCGTGTTCAGAGTCAGCATTGTCGCCTCTTGGTTGATGTCCGTCGTTATAATCAACATGTGCAATCGGGTATACATGCCTGGAACTTCTATCGTGGTCTTGTCATTGAGAACACCAAAGCTCCATTTTGAATGAGAAGGCGTCCGCTTTTCTGGCGAGGAGTCGGTGGTGGTGGACTCGTACGTAACTTGTCGTGTGGCAGGAGAAGACATGTCGCAAGGATTTTCTTTAAAAACTTTGAAAATATTCCAAGTCTACACGGGCTATGTTTATTCTGGTTGCGCAGGGTACATGCTCGTTGATAAGGCCCGGATATGCGCATGCTCGGCCGCACGCCGCAGGTCTAGAACGATGAAGATGATATTCCATGCCCGGGCTAAAAAGACAAATAGCAAATCGTTGCATTTACAACAAAATACTTTTTTTCGGGAAGCTCGGCTACATAGACCACGGCATGAGCCCATTCGATGTGTGTGCGAGCTGTGACAGCAGCCACGCGCATTGGTCTCGAGGAACATCACCACCCACATGGGATGCGACTTTGCGCGTGATTCTCAACTTGACGCCCACACAATGCTCAATAGCAAGATGTAGTGGAGCAGCATGGAAGGGGTCTAGAATTTTTGAAGCGCAAGCCTGGATCGGCCCCGAGTCGATGACACGGTGTTGCAGGTCCAGTCAGTCGCGCAAACTTTATCGGCTCAGAATGTAGCTGAGCGCCGTGTTCCCCGTATAGAGGCAGATTTATGCCCCCTCCCAATCCTCACCTGGTATGCACACTGACGGTGGTGCAAGTGTCACCTGTGCGACTGGTGCAGCGAGTGGTGTAGTGCAGCGAGTGGTGTAGGTCTACCTGGATTTTCTATACGCCCAGATGCGGGCAACTTGTCTCTTTTAGCCAGCTGGATAGTGCCGCCTGCTTATTGAGCTGGTCATATGCGCGAGGATCGGTGTGATCAACATTCGTGGGGCACGGGTCGCCGCCTGCGCTCTGGTTGTGTTGGCACAGGTTGGGTGAGACATGAGCTTTCAGCTCCAGCACAAGCGAGTCCGCGGATCGTCAAAACTAAAGCACGTCCGCGCCATATGAAAATGAATCATCACATCTGGTCCTGTTGCCGAGAGCACGAGACGATGTGTTCTGGATTGCTGAGCTGGGGCGGCCCAGACAGATATTCCATGGACCAAGTTCTCTGGATTAGTCTTTCTAGACTACTACTTTCCAAATACTGCGTCCGGTACAACCTCGATTGTAGCTCGGATATCTGTCTCGGTTGACATCTTGCGCCGTAGCCTCTGTTCGTGGTTGGTTCAAAGTATCCATGGAACGGCCCCCTTGGCGCTATGCAACAGCTTTAGCAAACAGAGTTTAGACTCAAACGGCACTTGCCGCCCTGCCGAAGAGGTGGGTTGCACTTACAAGACTACGGTAGTATAACTGAGAGAAGTGGAGGTTTTGTAGAAGCAGTTTGACATGATTGTGCCCTACCCAGGTCTCTTGAATGGGCAACTACTATTGACTAGTTGGCCAAGTGTGGGAGGCAATTACCTAAAGGTGTGTTCGATCTTTCTGCATGCCAAGGGCCAATTAGCCTTCCAGTGCTGTCATTGAATTCACATCGCTTGGTGGAAGTTGGGGCCTAGTGTTCTGACTTGCTACAAACTATGAGGCGAAAGGCGCATCTGGCGGGAACATGTTCCCAATGAATTGTCGCTTTAAACACTCAATACATGTCCCTCTATATGACAAAAACTCATCAATTTCTCACAGAACTCTGCGCATGTTTGACTTTAGCGCCAGATGGGTTGAGGAGTTGCTCCATTCTTGTGCCAAGTAAGCATCTTGAATCAATATGCACTAGGTATAAGGCAACTCTTACCATCTCAGTAAATTCCACATCTCCTGCGTTGCCGACTGGTGAAATAATTCCTCACGGGGTTTGTTCGCCGTGACGAGTTGCTGGTCTTCGGGGCCCAGAAATCGCCGAGTCTAATAGTGTGTTGCAAGTGCTACATATGTAGTTTTCAGGACAAAACTTGGCGTCGCTCCTGGAGTCACGATAATTTTTGCGTTTTTTTTGTTTTGCTTACTCCCAATCGAATCATGTACCATCTTTTTTTCCTTCCATGGTCTGTTCATGACTTCCGTGTACGTCCGTAGTTGTACGAGACGGTTCAACAATACTAGCCAACTACACAAGCCACGGTCGAGGCACGATATCATCTAAGTAGCCAGGGAGGTCTGTTGCTGGTGATGCCACCGTTGAAATGTGAGATCAATATGGAACAAGGTATATTTGAGCGCCCACCGTTGATATTTGAGGAAGTAAGACGCATGGTGATGGAAAGGGAGGAACTCGATGCTACTTTGACAATTGAAAACGCAGCCCACATGTGTTGCCAAGGCCATGGAATATGGTAGAAACAGGCGCGGCAAATGTTCTTTTTCCAAAACTCACAGCTTCGCGATTGTCACAATTTGCTCGCATCTTCAAGTAGTGTCAGCGGGATTAAGAGCATTGGGACAATTAGCCCAATCCTTACTTCTAGGGAACTCGTGAGTCGTCATCGTAGGCATGACTCAACCAAAGCAATGGCTGTGTTCGATCTACGGTTGACACGGTCGGTCCCGACTGATTGAAACTGCGCTGTAAAGTTGTGGCAACCAGGCAAGCTATCAGTCCGTTGTGAGCAAGTATGAATCACAGTGAATCATTTAAACTAATACCGTTTGGTATGTTCTACAAAGGGACCCGCCGAAGCTTGCCTGGAATAGGTCATTTCTCACCAGTCTTTAGCGACGATCACCGGTCACATGCAGCTTACTGCACAACATCAAACCCAACGACCGACATTTTAAAGGGACCAAAAACCCCATCCAAAGCAGCGCAATTCTCTCTACGCAGTACTCAGACATTATGATACCGGGAAACAAAATGCTAGACAACAATCTCCTTGATGTGCTGGGTAACCAACCATCCCTGCACAAATTATACACCCAGATAGCGTCCATCTACGCCGTCACCGATCCCGAGGTCCACGGTCACATCATTAATACTCTGAGAAACGGACTCGAAAAATTAGCAGAGAGCTTTCCATGGCTCGCAGGCCATGTCATCAACGAAGGGGCCAGCAAAGGTGTCACGGGTACTTACAGGATCATACCGACCGACAAGATCCCGCTCGTCGTCAAGGATTTGCGTGACGACGCCTCAGCTCCAACCATGGGCGCGATGCGGCAAGCCAGGTTTCCCATTCGCATGCTAGACGAGAGCGCCATTGCCCCATGCATGACCATCAACATGCCCGGCATGCCCATCGGCCTAGTTGACGACCATGGGCCGGTTTTTGCCGTCCAGGCAAACTTCATCCAAGGCGGCTTGGTCTTGACCATGGTCGGACAACACAATGCCATGGACATGGTCGGGCAGAACAACATCATCAAGTGGCTGTCACGAGCTTGCCACGGTGATGCCTGTTCACAAGACGAACTGGCAGTCGGCAACATGGACAAGAGCCAAAGTGTTCAACTCCTAGACGCCGCGTGGGAGCCCGGCGCCGAGATTGAGCATCAGCTGCGGAAACCGCCCGTTGCAGGATCCGACGAGAGCACAACGTCTCCAGGCACACCTCCCAGATTATCTTGGAGCTACGTCAATTTCTCCCCGGCGTCGCTGGAAGCCCTCAAGTCCGAGGCGACGGCCACCAAGCCCGCCAACTCGGCCTTTGTGTCCACCGACGACGCCGTCTGCGCATTCATCTGGACATGTCTCTCCCGAGCCCGGGCAAACCGCCTCCCCGCCGACGCAAGTACCACCTTTGCGCGTGCCGTCGATGTACGCTCACGGTTGGGCCTACCGGCCACGTATCCGGGGGCCCTGACCAACATGACGTACAACCGGTCGTCGGTGGGAGCGGTGGGTGCACAGTCGCTGGGCTCCGTGGCATCTGATCTTCGCAAACAGCTTGACCCCAGCGTTGTAGACGTGGCATATAACACCCGCGCCCTCGTGACGTTTCTCAGCCGCTGCGAAGATAAAAGCCAGGTCGCCATCACTGGGTGTGTGGATGCTTCGTCGGGTGTCATGCTCAGCTCATGGGCTGGCGTTGATCTTTACGACCTGGACTTTAATCTTGGGCTGGGACGGCCCGAGGCAGTGCGGCGACCGGGCTTCCTCCCTGTTGAGAGCTTGATGTACATTATGCCCAAGTCTCCGCGTGGTGAGATGGCGGTGGCCATGTGCGTGAGGGATGAGGACTGGCAACGACTCGAGGAGGATGAGGAATGGAGCAAGTTTGCCGAGTTTATCGGGTAGCTGGCTGCATTTTCATGGCGCATTGGGGCATTGGAATGAAGAAGAGTTCAGTTTAGACCAAGACGTGGTATTCGTTGGCATTTGTATGAAAGTTTGGAGCTATGGTACTTTGTTCGTCTTTGCGATGGCTATAGTTTTGATGCTGGGTCATCTACTAGCAGCCCAGTGCGATATGACAAACTACCCTGCCACACTATCACGTAGTCTACGCCATTATCAAAGTTGTCAATGAGGAAGCACTCTACGCAGCATCTCGGAGGCGGCGTCACCAACTCTATTTAGCTCACATTGAAGCTGAGCACTTGTAGTGTTTAGCACAAACTCTTCACATCGCGGCATTCTCGAGACGTACAACTTCAGCCGTAGCATTCCCATTACGAAACGGTCAGAATAGTTACACACTTGCAAGTCTTAGCTTAAAATTGGAGACGACGTGTCCGGTTCAATAGCGACAAATTACAACACACGCGTCGGACCTGATGCGGCCTGCTGCAGGGACAGAAAACTCTGCTACGTCCTGGAGCAGAGTGCGCTCTAGAACACACATCATGCCTCTGGCTGATGCTCTCTATCAGTTCATCTAGTACTGCATTTGGGACAGCCTTGCGCGCATCTCCAGGGCTGGGCTGACCGTTTGTGTGACCAGAGTTTCCGCCACAGCAACAGGACGGCGTCGAGACTCCTTACTCGGCATTGTGGCCGATCGCGAGGCGTCAGGCTAAAGGCTGTTGGCATGGTCCCAGTATTGTTGCCCACTGCGGCTTTGAGCTTTTGGTTACCAACGTATCAATTGATAAGTTGAAAGTTGATGGCGTCAGTGGCGTGTAGCTCCACAGCGAGGATATCAACCCAGTTAACCCTCGATGTCATTTCGTTGCCATGTCGATTCTTGCGTGTCGCGCCATCTACATTCGCGGTGCATCATGACACTGGAGGACGTGTGCGGCACAAGAATATGGTTCATTCTTCATTCTCTGCGACGGCGGCCGATGATGTCCTGGTGGGTGTTTTGCCTTGATGTGCGTGGTGTTGTGCCAGCGCGCCGCGCAGCAATGAATGCTGTCTTGTTGCAATTGACTTTGTGTCTCTCCTTTTCAGCTGGGCGGGTTTGCCAACTCTATTTTTAAAGTGTTGTCGTGGACATTTTTTGCCCGAGCCCCCAGATGTCGCTGGATAACTCGGCTAGCGAGGCCTCATAGTCGATTCTGGTGCCTATCCCTTCAAATGTGCACAGGTCCAATTTTTGTAACGGACCAGGGTTCTAGCTAATAGTAATTACTTATTTAAAATATATATCTACTTAGAGATAATGATTTTTAAAGATACTTGAGTATATAAGAATATACTAGTTATTAAATTCTTAATGAAAAAAAAGGCTAGCTATTATTACTAATAAAAGAGTCAATATCTTTCAGTATCCTCAAGTATCATAAAAAAAAGTAGGTTAAATACATCAATTGGAGCTGCGCACATTCAAAGGGAAGGATGTACCGCGCCGTTGTACTTTCATGGTCTCCCTTCTGTCACCAAGTCGAATCGTAACAGAAATCCTCGAGCTCTTTGTGAGCTGATAGCAGGGACAAACTTGAGCAATCAACGGACTAGGGTAACAAAATGCCAACAGTCAACGCCACCAAACTCCACCGTATCAACGTACCAGATCAACAGCCACAACGACCAACGGTCAGAATTGAATTTTAGTAATTACTACCATGGCTACTCCGTAGACTCCCCCGCTACCAGGATTCGGTATTTCAATACCAAGCACGGGATCCTCGATGCGACCGCAAGGCATCATCACAGGCAGCAGCTACAGCTCGTCGTTCAAGGATCGTACAACGCCTGGTTTTAGCACACAGCCGATGGCATCACCATCAGGTCTTCACCGCCCAAAGTCTACTGCATCGCTCAGGCCAAGCCAGCCCATCCTTTGTGGCGGCTTGGTTCGTGCGCGATCGTGGATGCCGAGCCGCACTTGGGCCACGGTACATAATGTTCCCTCTGACAGCTCCCTGCTCCGGGGTCTGCCGGTATTCTCTCTTCATGTCGCCAACTCGTGTGCGTCCCTCTCAGGCGGTCCAGTAGGCATCTCGTGGACCTGAGACCAGTGCTGCCCCCCGTGGGCATGGCCGACACTGCTGGGGGAGTAAGCCGGCCCCGGCGCCTGGAACGGCGTGGAATTGACGCTCTCCGTTACGCTGGAGACTGGATAACCACTGGCGTATGAATACTCCGAGACAAACGGCTGCTGGGTAGGACTGAGAGCCCGCTTCTTTCGCCGCCGACGAAGGAACATGAAGGCTGAGAGACCGAGAATCGCCAAGCCAGCTGCAACGGTCAGCTTTAATGTTTACTCGTTCAATTTACAGGCAGGTCCCCGCTTACCGAGTCCTCCGATGACGCCTCCTACAATGGCGCCCACTGGCGTGGACGTTGAGTTTGGCGGCGGCGGCGTCGTCGTCGTTGTACTGGTCGAGCTGGTGCTGCTGGTGGTTAGAGTGTAGCCAATGGTTGTCGTGCCGCTGCTGGTCGTCTCAGTAGCATGATAGTAGATGGGAAAAGTTGTCGCGGCCGTCGCACACATCTGAAAGGTGTATCCGAGGAACGACGAGTCAGCGTATTGGACGATTGCGCAGAACGGGCTTGCTGTGTTGGAGCTGTATTTTCAGAGCATTTAGCAATTTCACATCAGTCTCATTACAGCATGTATCATTGATGCCATGTCCCTTACCAGTATAGGGTATAGCTCAAGTCGGCGCCGCTCGCTGCCGACGAAGATTCTAGCGGGAGACATGTTGTCGGGAATTTGCATGGACTTGTCGTTGTACAGCATCCGAAAGCCTTGTATTGCGAATAGGTAGCGCAGAAATAGGAGCCTCCGCAAGTAAATGCCTGGTCTGGGGAACATGTCGAGGTTAGCCCAAGGACGTGAGACAAAAATGAGTCTTGACCGAAAAAGCCACCACGTACTGGCGTCGCCATAAAGATATCCACACGTGTGAAGCTGTAATGGCGAAGTCGTCGCGCGCCTGAGTAATGCTAGGTGGTCATGAGGGATGGCAGCGATCGTCGGGCTGGGGCCGGCTTGATATGTTTCCTGTGGCTGTGGCTCTGTTGTCGGTTGGAGCATCGATCTGGCGTTGGCCTTGCACGATACGACGAGTGCGACGAGGGCATAGCGTCGCGACGAAACCATTTCGGTGGTGCCTGGTACGCGGGTAAGAAATAATAGACTTCGAATCCGAGGTGGATTGATCTGCAAACAGTCACAGCGTATGTGTCTAACTTTATAATTTCCATCTTGTCCTGCACGCGCTTCGTCTACATGGCAGCTGAACCACAAGTGCCGCCACACGCGGAGACGGCCTATCCAAAGCCAATAGTAGTAAATGAATATTGGGAGCTTTGGTAGGTTGGCTTCAAGGCGTGGCCGCCACTGAACGACAAGTCAAGTACATCTGGTCTAGATTCAGCTGAGCACATCACCAAATCCAAGACGCCTCCAACAATTCCCACAAATGTATTGCTACATCTGCATCATCTTGCTATGACATTGTGCAAAGTTGTTATATCCGTATAGAGAAATCTACTTCTCTTCGTATACCCAAGAGCACTTAGGAGGTTTGCACTCTTGCCTGGTAGTAGTGTCCAAGGTACCTAGATAACCAGGTATTTGGACTATTACACCCAAATACAGATGAACAAGTCCAAGAAAGCTACTTGTTGAACAAACGTCACTCGTTAAAGCTGGCATGAGTTTGGCAATGGTTCATATCTTAGCCACTATGGAACGATACCTCTAAGAGTTACACACAATACGTTTCTACACAAACCGAGCCCCTTCCCACGCTCCCACACATCCATCCTCAGTGGTGGAAGAAGTTGGTGGGGTTCAACATAACATCTTGACAGAAGGACGATTGTAGAAACAGTAAGGGCTGTGAGACCTCATGTAACAACATGTAACACATGCTTAGAGGAGGATAATGGCAAGATAGGCGCCAAGGACAGCCCCCAATGCAGCCTTTGCCTTATCGGCAGAAGCCGGACTCGGCGGGCTTGTCTGCTGGGCAGCGCCGCCACCTTGCTGGGTAACGCCGGGTTGGCCAGGTTGACCAGGCCGCTGAGCGTTGGCCGGGCCAGCCTGCTGGTTGTTGGCGGGAGGTACAGCATTGGCAGGTCCGGCTCCCCCGGGTTGCGCAGCATTGGCAGGACCGGCACCGGCTGAACCAGGTTGCTCGGCTTTGGCAGGGCTGACTTGTCCAGGCTGGTTAACAGGCTGAGGCTGCCCTGTGCCTCCTCCCGGCTGGCCGCTGGCTGGCTGTGGCAAACCACCGCCGCCTCCGGGAGCACCGGGGGCACCGGGAGCACCTGGAGCACCTCCGGGACCACCGCCAGGAGCACCGGGGCCACCACCACCAGGAGCGCCCGGAGCGCCCGGAGCACCAGGACCGCCGCCGGGGGCACCAGGGGTTCCGGGGCCACCTCCGGGGCCACCACCTCCAGCAGCACCGGGAGCGCCGGGAGCACCTGGAGCACCGCCACCTGGAGCACCTCCGGGACTACCAGGAGCACCAGGGGCACCTCCGGGACCACCACCGCCGGGAGCTCCAGGAGCTCCAGGACCGCCCCCAGGACCACCGCCGCCGGGGGCACCAGGAGTTCCGGGACCACCTCCGGGACCACCACCTCCGGGAGCACCAGGAGCACCAGCAGCACCAGGGGCACCAGGACCACCTCCGGGACCAGCACCGCCGACCGGGCCAGGCAGACTCTCAGGCGGAGTACCTCCAACTTCGGGAGGAACTGCCGCTGGTGGACCACCCTCAGGAGGACCAACCTCAGGCGGCTGTGGTACAGCCTGCGTCGGCTGAGACGGTACTTCCGACGACTCCGGCCTTTCAGATGATGTTACTCGGGTTTTGCTCTCCGACTTAGACTCTTTTCTGGTGCTCCTCGGTTTGACGCTTTCGGAACGAGTGCGGGACTTGCTACTCTCATGCTTGGAACTTGGGCGCCTGCTGCTTTCATGCCTCGAGCTTGTGACAGGCTTGCTAGTCTTATGCGTGGAGCTTGGACGCCTGCTGCTCTCATGCTTGGTGCTTGTAACCCGCTTGCTAGTCTCATGCTTGGAACTTGGACGCCTGCTGCTCTCATGCCTAGTGGTTGTAACAGGCTTGCTGGTCTCATGTTTGGTGCTTGGGGGAGGCTTCTTGCTGCTTTCACGCCTGGAGCTTATAGCAGGCTTGGTAGGCTCGTGCTTCAAGGTGGTTGTAGCAGGCTTCTGGCTCTCTGGGATCCAGGTTGGGGCAGGCTGCTTGCTCTCAGGTTTCCAAGTCGCAGCAGTCTTGTCACCCTCATGTTTTTGGTCTGGAGCAGGATTGATAATATCTGTTTCAAGTTAGAATACTTGTAGAATATTTGCTAATATCGGCAAGAGCCTTACCAGCGGCAGCAAGTCCACACGCCAGGTAGGCGGCAACCACAAGCCGAGTGACCTTCATTTTGCCTCGTGGTCTCGGAGCAAGATGGCACAATGAGCTTGGGCAAATGTCAATGAACTTGGTGAAGTGAATGAGTGAAGAACTCGCAAGTTGTCACAACTTGTTGCCGATAAGACGAACCATATGGTAATTTAGGCCTACGTGCCCTCACATCTTTATATTCGTCTGAGGAGCTCGACAAGCAAATACGATATCACTGTCTGCTGCCGGACTGGGACATGACATAACTTAGTCCACGCTGCATCGAAATACAAGGCAGTAAAAGGATCCGCCGGAAACAGAAAAGAATCCCCGAAAACAGTCAGAAAAGCTCTCAAATATCTCTACGAATAAGCCCGAAAGCGTAGATTTGTTATAAATCGGCTACACTGTCGTTCAGGTGCTGCGGGCCAGCCCTGCGTCCACAGCGGATGAAGTGATGGTTCTC
Organism: Metarhizium humberi; assembly: GCA_020102295.1. Taxonomy (NCBI): domain Eukaryota; kingdom Fungi; phylum Ascomycota; class Sordariomycetes; order Hypocreales; family Clavicipitaceae; genus Metarhizium; species Metarhizium humberi. Next base: position 188,801 of record JACEFI010000034.1, read on the forward strand.
GCCTCGGCGACTGGTGAAGAAGGCCACGCCACCATCTTGGAATAGCAGCCACTGCTAAAAGTGTTGAAGAGTCTATTTATTCAAATACCAAAAGCAATGGTCTTCAAAGACAAAGTGTGCAGTGGAGCAGGAGAGTGGTTATGGCGCAAACTCAAAATACCGCCGATGGCTACGATAGACTTTCGGAAAATTCTAAACTCCAAGATTTAAAGAGAGCCAAACTAAAACTTTCCTCCGTAGGTTTAGCAGAAGGAGAGGGCCGTCAAAAGTTAATTATTGGACCTCAGGGGAGCCTGACACATGAGTTGCTCGCGGCCTTGAGGCACCCTACACCGTTAAGCCAGGCAAGGAACAGAAAGGAGTCATTCTGAGAACTAACCAAATAACGAACATAGAATGGAAATATTCCCATTGTTTAGCGGTCGCTCGCGCTGCCCATTGTATGCAGCGCCAATTAGTGAGTCAGAAGGTTAACATAAGGTGTTCAACGTGCAACACAAGGTTCCATTCCGTCAAAGTTAGATGATGACATGACAGGAACCAGTTTCAGGCAGTTCAAATCATTTATCAACAATTGACTCGTGAAAACGGTATCACTCGTTGTCTTGGACTGCCTTCACGCTGCCTCTGGCGCAGATAGAGCTTGGTCTGATGAGCGGCGAAAGGGTTCCGATGACGGAAGAAATTCAATACCCTAGCCATGAGAAGGCTCAGGCTGGTACCGGAGCACAAAATCAGCAGTGGCTATTTCAGATGTAATCACAGTTCATACGAATGCAGGTACATAGTTTTGATACGCCCAAAACAGGATCAGATGTTGGCGTTGCCGTTTTGATCTGTTGGTGAGGGGATCCAGTATGCGGTCTGCTGAAAGCAACGGAGAGCATTGAGTGTAATGAGTAGCCGCCTCATCGTCCAAACCATCAGATATATAGTGGCACAAGAAAATAGAGACCGAGAACGGAGTCTCAAACATGATTTGCGGCCATCGGATGATTTCGGTAGGAAAGGAGTCGCGGCGTGATGAAAAACAGACGAGATAGTACCATGTAAAACGCCATGTCAGTTCTCTAAGCATACAATGCATTTCCAATATCAGATGACGACCGGAATGATGGCTGGCTTCTGTCAATCCGATGATGCTTCGCTACTAGCCAAGGTAAGAGCGTGGCTAAGCCCTCAAAGTTTATGCATCAAGATTGACTTTTTGTCCACCAATCCTCCCCCAACACATTAATCTCGGACGGGAGCTTGACAGACCTCTTTGAGTCAACCAAGGCGTGGCCACAAAAGACACAAAGCTGAGCATTGACGCGTAGGGCTTTGGCATGCGATTCAAGTAAAGCAGTCAAGGATTGAAACTAAGTAGGATAGACTTGACTCTTTTCAAACACCTTCTCGGAACACTTAGCCATTCACCACAATACCTCCATTGGGATGTAGTGTCTGTCCACTCATAAACTGACTGTCATTCGCCGCGAGGAAGACGTAGCTGGTGGCAATCTCAACTGGCTGGCCAATTCTATCCATTGGCGTCCAATTGCCCAACCCATGTCCATGCTGCCCGGACTTTCCCACACCCGAAGCAACCAATGGGGTCCAAACTGGTCCAGCGGCAACGGCATTGACGCGTATGCCCTTCTTGATCAGATGATTGGACAAGGAGCGAGTGAAGGCGATAATAGCACCCTTGGTAGTGGCGTAGTCGAGTCTACTGGGAACACCAATATACGAGTCTACCGAAGCGCTATTGATGATGGAGCCGTTCTTGGCCATAAAAGGCAAAATAGCCTTGGTTAGATAGAAGTAGGAATCGATATTAACGCGAAAGGTAGAAGCCCATTGTTCTCTTGTACGAGTTAGCATGTGGGGAAAACAGTTGATAGAACTGGTAAATAGACATACTCGGATATGTCGAAAATGGTGCCTTTTTCGTTTCGAGTAGCGGCATTGTTTACTAGAATATCAACCGTGCCAAATGCGGCTTTGATCCTTTCTGCCACATCGGTGCAGTTGACTGAGTGGCTCAAGTCGCTGGCAATGAGAACAATCTCCCCTCCATTCTTTTCTACCTGGGCCTTTGTGTGCTGCGCATCCTCTTCTTCGGCGGGTAGATACACAACGGCCACTTTGGCCCCTTCCATGGCAAAAAGAATTGCCACAGACCGGCCAATTCCAGAGTCTCCGCCAGTAATCACGGCATTCTTGCCTTTGAGCTTCCCACACGGGATGTAGGGGGCTTTCCCTTCCTCTGCGTGCTGGAGGTGGACCTTGGTAGGCTTTGGTGCCATGTCTCGCTCGAGACCAGGCTTGTCTTGGGTGGTGCCGCCTTTATCACCAGATGCTGGATGGACGACTTTTTGAACGGCTTCTTTTGCGGCTTCCATTGTGAATCGAGATTCCGGGGTTTGATTTTAGAAACACGGTCGACTGAATGATGAGTTTCTTTGACTGGATTTCAACAAGCCTCATGGCTGGCATTGATGGTTCTTATATCCGCTTATCTCGATCGCGATGAAGCAGGTTGATGCAACCTGTTCCCAAGGTTATACTCCCTTGACGTCAGGAGAGGTGAGAGAGAAAGAAGACAGTTAATGAATGATATCATTCTGTGCTTTGGGGACGGAAGATTCCGTGATAACTTGATGTATGGTCGACGTAATGAGTACGTAGAGCATGTATGCGGGACAAGGCGGGTTGTTCATGGTGACGAACACTTTCCAAACAGATGGCACCCTCTACAACTACTTCGAATGTAAACCGTGTTATAAGAATGTCAATATGACGTCGCTGTATGACTGAGAGAAAATCGTGGTGGTCTTGACTACTTGGGCCACGTCAAGGGTGATTTTTTAAACATGATGTAAGCGTGTCATTATGACACCACGATTTCTACCACCGCCACCCTGCAGTGACCACAGAGGGAACAAAATGTAGTAGTGAAACAGCACTTATAAATATGGCGAGTTACTCGCGATAGCAGACGCTCTTAATTCCCGCTGGACGCGCTTTCATGCACATCACATCTACTACCTTATTACGAATCATTGTCACATCTCAACTTACTGCCAATTGCCCTAGTTTCTTTGCAATACCTCCATCCACACCACGTGTGTCATTTACTAATCAAATAACCATCGCTCCTAGACTCGCGAGGTGCATCACGACATGACTAGTCAACAAACAACGGCCGGAGCTCAAGGCGGCCTAAACCAGCCAGGCCCGGCGCCAGGCACGGCAGGGCCACACCGTCACGATATAATCAACAAGCTGGATCCTACCGTCGACAGCCAAACTGGGGGCGCCCAGGTCCTGGCGTCAGGGATGAATACATCAGCGCGAGGAGCTACCGCCGCACAGCCGCCTGCTGCCCAGGCCGCTGCCCATATTGAAGGCGGCAGCAACAAGAATGAGCCAAGACACATCTCCCGCATGGGCAACGTTCTCGATCCGCGGGTAGACAGCAGCAAGATTCCAGAGAGCGGCCTGGGAGAGCGCCAGGCTCCCGGAGCTTCCACCACATCGTCAGCCAACGCTCCAGAGGGCACGCATGGACCGCACTCGACTCGAACGGCAAACACTCTGGATCCCCGCGTCGACTCTGACCTTTCCGGCTACAAAGGGGGCGTGCCAGCGCAGGGCCAGGCTACTGAGGCGCAGCCTGCCCCTACCACGACCGGTCCACATACCACCGACACGATGAACAAGCTGGATCCGACTGTGGAAAGCCAATCTGCCCAGCCGCAGGCGCCACATAGATCTGTCTAAGTCATGCCCTGTATTTTCTAGTTTGTGATTATTTCTGGCGTTTGTCTCTCTTTAAAAGCGTGACAGGGACGTGTTGTACGATGCGACCCAACCGTCGGGTATCTGGAGAGGCAACGGACGGAACCCGGAACCAGCTGGTTGAGTCGACTATAGAGCCGGCTCTTTTTATTCAGTTCAGGAGATAAAGGACCTGATTCTCTACGAATTCGAGGAGCAGAGGCATATCGCTCTTTTGGCACTGTCCGCCTCGGGAAGTGTGCATAATCTTGATAGTTTGATAAGTACCTAGTAGTAATGTTATGTGGGACATGTTGCGCAGAAACTTCAATGGCATTCGTGTCATGAAATCCGTGTTTTGGGCAATTCTAGAAGGGCTTCTTGTTCCATGTTGTTGAAGAGCCAATTGCCCGAAGCCAATGTCTGGACTGTAACGTCGTCCGGATTATCCGAGTCTATCCAGTCAAGATTGCTGTTAGGTCTGCTCTGGTCCTTGGCCGTGCTCCTTAGCACGATCAAAGGATTAAAGCCGCCTTGCAGAGGGGCTACAAATCGAGCCAAGTCGAACAGCACCAGACATAATGCTCTGTGCAAGACGTTCACCCCGCGTAACCGCAGCCGGTTTCGGATAACGTTACTCGAGTTCTAAAACTCAATCAAGGCACGCGCTGGACAGACAAGTGTCTCGCTACGTATAGCAAAGAATTTCGATATGACAATGTTGGGGGAAAGCATCCGCCAGATTTATCGCGGAAACTGGCTGCCTTGACGGCCTCGCAACGTCACGATGCTGCAACTCCGGCCCCGTGGAACTGGTCTCGCAGGCGACAAGCCCATGTGCGGATCTTTGCCAGTTGAGGCTTTCGGTCTCCGATAGTCAAGCCAATCATGCTCGGCGGAGGTGTCCCCGGACGTGACTGATTGCCGCACCCAAGAGCTGGCGACGTCCACCGTGGGTATAAATCCCATGGACTGGAACTCCCTTCACCGCATTGCCGTCTGCAATTTGTGCATCATGTTTCCTTTGTTGGGGTTTATAGGCGTAGATCGTATACCTACACCCGTCATGTGGTATGCTACTTTAAGCATCCGTGATGTCACAATGTCGTGGCTACTGCGCCTCAAGAGCGGTCTCCGAGGAACAAATGACGTCGCTGCACTATGAAGTCAGACCGTCGCCCTTTTCGGTTTCTAGCAGTCTCTTTGGGCACGGTCAAACCAATCAGATGTGCTGGAGGCATTCCGAGTAGTTCAAACATTGAACCTAAAGGTAGCGCTCCCGCGTCAGGGGCTTAGCGATGGCGTAGGCTGTACGAACCAGCACGAGGGATACGCTCTGACAGGTCTTCTCTAGAATGACAGGTCATAATATCTATTCCGTGGGTTCCGTCATCTGAATTTCTACAGCTGCCTTGGCGGGTCAGTTGGAACAAAGCATCTTGAACTCGGACCATCCTCCGGCGTTTTCAGGCCACAGCGTCGCCTTGATGCAGTAATCAAGTTTTTTTTGGATGTTGATCATGATGGAATACACTGGAATATGTCCATCCAAGCCATTCCACCCAGCCACATAAATACAAGGTGGTGACGGAATAATTCTATATTTCCATTTCAATAAGAGACTACGACAATTATATGCCCTAGCTTGCCTTAAGAACGGGATACCAGACCAAGTCCAGTTCCCTCAAAGCATCAAGGTCCATTGTGCATTTATTCCAAGACACGGTATAGTCATGAAGCCGTCAACTCTTCCATATGACAACACCGAATTTTATGGGATAAAAACCCCACAAGGCAAAGTCATGGTGTCTACCAATCTCCTCGTGGCCTCTTGCAACACGACCGATGAGAACTGGAGACTCCTTTCGTACCACAATCAGCACACCCAAGGCATCATGCCCGCGACATATCCGACAGCGATCAAGGCCAGCCCCAACCTTCCTGGATATGTGGCCCCGGTAGGCACCGGGCCACTGCCGTTACCGTGCCCGGGAGCTGGCATTGCTCCATTTAGTAGTTGCTCGCCCGTCGAGACAAGTGAGGCGCGGCCAGCTGATGCTCCCGCTTATTCTACCGATCTGGACGTCGCCACGGAAACTATACCGTCGTCTCCATGTCAATACAAGATGAGTTACACCCCGACGGGGCGTGTTTTGCCAGCTCCGTGGCATCCTAGATGTGCAACGTCGGCTCTTGCGCCAAAGAGTCACAGCATGGCTCCTGAGGCGGGTCTGGTACAGAAAGATAACGAGCCAATTCCCTCATACATGACGCCGCAGGCTATCAGGGCAAGAAATATTATACTTGCATGTCCCCTCCGAACAAAAAGACCCAACAAGGTCGCTCGCGCACCTCGACCCAGCGCCCGGCACGTCTCCTACCCCGAGAACCCCGAAATGCTAAAACGACGGAAGCCGGATAGGTGTTTCTGTAGTAGATGTTTGCGGAGGATGATACGGCCGAGTTGCTAGTAGAAGATTTACTACATTTAGCTTGGAGTCGGAGGAACATTTCTTCTGTTGTTTTTTTCTTCCTTTCTCATTTTTTTTATAAGGGGGGCCGGTTCGTAAATTCCCAGTGTACTGTCCTTCTTGTGTGTAGAGTATTTTTGACACAGTCTCTTGATGAATTTTAGAGCGTTTTCTATTTCTGTAGTATCAACGCCAATCTTTCAGTTATATTTGGTCATAGTTACTGTGGTTGGAACACATTTTGTTCCCCCTCCCCAATGCAACAAGAAGCCGAAACCTTGGGAATCGATGCAAGATCAAAAGCCTGCCAGCAACGGTGCCAATTTGGACCAAACGCTAAGAATTCCCCTCGTCTTGTCTTCCACGGCAAACGTGCTTCGGGGCGTTTTGTGGGAGCCCCAGGCTTCCCGCAGCGCACCACGGCGGAAGAGGTGGAAGGAGTTTCGTGAGCTTGCGCCATGACGACGCGTCCATCATGAAGGATAGAGTGTAATGTTTGCAAGATGACTACATTGCCGAATCCGCTGTGGATATCTGTCACGCAGTACCCAGATTCCTCAGGTGACTTGAAGCTGGTTCCTGGCAATATTCGCCGCCGGATGCGCGGAACCCATCTTGGTAAGCAGCAGGCGCGCATGATCGGTCGCCGACATTGTGATGTACGGCGATGCTGTCCTTACATTGCCTTCATCCGGACTTGGAGATTGTTGCACGGCCATCATTTCATCCTCCTGTGCAGTGTGCTGTAGGCGTAGGTGCACCGAGCTCATGGACCTGCCCTCCGTTTCCATACTCAGACCAAGCATACCCGCGGTGCAAATGAAATACGGCATGAGTCCAGACACGCGGCGAAGAGTAAAAAGGTCATCGTAGGACTGGGTCAGGGCTAGGACGGACTGCGCAGTCTCCTTGCATATCGTGAATGGCCGGATGTCGGTGCTTCCCATGTCCTTGCCGATGAGGGGCCGGAAGGCACACAGAAGGCAGTAGTGGTAATATATGCTGCATCATGGTTAGGTGCCTGTGCCCCTTTGCCGGTGTCATGTGCTTACTGGGCGAATAGTACAAACGGCGTTCTGCCGCAGTCACTTTCGGCATAGGCAAACAACTCCTTGTACCAGTCCAGACACTTCTTGTAGAAGGCCCTCACGTTACCCGAGCCACTTCGGATGCTTGAGCGAGTCAGCGCTATGAAACTGTACACCCATTCGGTCAACTCGAAGATCTTGCCCGAGATGAACTGCATGCCAAGCATCTGCAAGTTGCGCCCTCCTGGGGTCAAGGCTGCGATCCTGTTACCCAGCAGACTCTCGACTACTTTGTCTCTGTCTTCGAGTACGCACCTGGACTAGACCCACGACCGCCGTTTCTAGTTTGCATGATCGGATGTAGCGTATTCAAGATGGATACATGTGCTTGGGCGGTGGACAGTTGAATGGTAAACACGCGCCCCGTGGTCAAAAGTAACATGCTGCAAAACATGTCAAATAGCCACCCAACACAAGTCATGGCATCTTTTATTCACATACCGAGACAGCGATACCGCCCCACAGTAGGTAATGTCCAGCACTCTCTCGTATTGCTCACCCTTGTTGCGAACTGAAGAGTCGGGGTCGTGATACTCTTTAATATTAGCCATGAAATTTTCAGCATACTCTTGCGCCTTGGCTTCTTGTCCACATCGCAGGTGATAGAGTGAGAGTACTCCGATTGCTTGTATATCCGGAAGGACCTTGGTCCGGTGTTTGTGCAGCTTTGCATTAGCCTGGTCAAAAAAGGTTTTGCTCCCAATCCACCCAGATGGGAGAACGTCAAGTTCGTCCTTGTCTTCGTTTACCAGGCGACATGCCAGTGCTAGGATAGCGCACACCAATGCCGAGGAACAAAACTGGCTCGAGTCGCTATAGAAGCTCTGCAGAAAAAGATCGTGAGATAAAAGGCTGAAGGGGAGGTAGTCCCAAGAAAAAATGGCGTCGATGAGGTGATGTATGTGCGCCTTTGTCCATCCTATCTGAGTCCACCTATCCTGATGCCAGTGAGACACGTAGGCGTCGAGCGGCCGCGGGGGAAGAGTCAGTATGGTTGACTCGTCTGTGTCGGCCGGCAGCCCGTTGTTCCTTGAAGCAGGGCGGCAGTACTTCCACGAGCGCAATTGTTGGAAACATGAACTGGGAGAAGCGTCGCTCGCAGTGCCAGGCGGCGTCGTGGTACTGGTTTCATTGCTTTGGACAAGTATGCTCCCAACGTCTACGCCACGCCGAATCTTTTCAAAGACTTGTTTTGCATCTGATTCGTTTGTAACTTGGAGAAGCCCATGGAGTTTCTCATATATGGTGTTGGTTGCTTCCATCTCCTCGAATCTCCTCTTCATGGCTTGCAAATGTGTCTCGCCCGACCTGTCCGTTTCGTAGAGACAAGTGTCGCCTTTGGTCGCGCAGCTTGCACACGTCGGGCGCTCCCCGCTACACTATCAACATGGTTTCTTAGCCACCAAGCAAGATTGCAAAGAGAAGTCACTGCCATACTTTGGACTTTCGCCTTTGACAAGCCAAGCACGCAGATTTTGTCGGGTGTTTGCGCCGCCCTGATGTCGACGCCGAGGTTGGGGGTGCCAGGCCATGCCGACGGTCTTCGGGCTTACTCGGGAGTAATCGTCGAGGTTGGTGGGCTTTGGAGCTGCTCTGCCTCCTCTTGCGTGCCATAATTCCAGAGGTCCCTTGTTCTGACTCGGGGCCAAAGAGGATATACAAGGGTCCGAACGGGGATCTCAAGACACCGGGAGAGAAATGCGCCGGATGCGTTCGAGTCTGGTGTCGATCTGTTACCCCACAGCACTCCAATTTTTCTACCGTCAGGCTCGGTGCCGCCAGCTGGTGAATTGCGGGGCACGAGTTGCACTATACCTAATCAGTGCTCGCGTCCCGGCACAGGCCGCACGTGATACGAAGAGCTGGTCAAGTCATGGCCAAACAGAACGCGCAGCGATTCCCTGACGTTCATGCTCTAGTCACCGAGACCATTCGTAAAAAAGAGATGGCTACTACCAGCTACCCAACCGCCCACCACACTTGCCTTTTGATTTGTCCAAACCTGAAACTAATTGTAGCTAGGGTACGCGAATCAGAACGACGAAGAACTATACCGAGAATAGCACACGCGTCGGCTCAAAATGACGAACACAAAGCACAACTGTGGGATCAAAAGGTATCAGGGGAAGTCGCTGTGTTGGAAAGACTAGCCGCCAAGGTCGCTTTGAATCTCCGGATGTGACATCTTCCTGTTGTGCAAATCCGCATAGATCGCATCCGACTCATCCGGCGACAAATGCTGCATCCTTTCAAGGTCGTCCTTTTCCAGCCGACTCAACGTCTCAGCCGGATCCTCTCCATGTTCAACCTTCTTGTCCTCCTTACCAAGTCCAGTCTTGTGTCCAATCAGCAAGATTTGCGCGCGGGGATAATCCATAAACTCAGGCTGCGCTCCCACCCAGCGCAAGTCCCCGAACTTGTCAAGCACCCTGCCAGGCATTGTCAGATGCCGCACTTGAAGCTGCTCTCTCGAGTGTCGGTGCGCACTTACGATGGAGGGTACTCTGGTCCCTTTGGTAACTGTGCAAACGACGGCCCCTTGTACGTCGGATTCTTGCTACTGATGATGAAACTCCCCTTGTCGTTGAATCGCAGCGCATGTTGCAGCTCACCCAGCTCATGGGGCAGAGTTGCCATGTACGAAAGGTGACTCTCGCGCCCCGTGGTCGTAAGAACATACACGCCTTCCCCTACGGGCGTTGCATCGGGAGATTGACGACGTCCCGCCGTCTTCGTCTCGTAAACGTCTCCCTTTAGAAACTTGGCGCCAAGCTTGTCATACGACACGTGTGATTTTTCGACAAACGCCATGAATCTGTCCTTTGGGCTTGCAGGTAGCGCCTTTTTTGGCAAAGCGATAAGTCTGGCTGTAGCTGACGTGGGGAGTGCACCGTGGAGCTTTGCGTCGTCGGGGATGGGCCGAAGGATGAGATATCCTCTGGCGATGTCGTCGATGGACTTGGGTTCATCGATGCCAACCCGGCCACGGATAAAGTAGTACAGCACTCCCTTTTCCAAGACACGAGGTGGTGCCTGTGTGTTGGAGTCTGCCTGCTTTGCATCTGTCTGTTTTTGTGGGCGCTTTTTGGTCGAATCAGCAGTATTCCTGTGCTCTCCAACTTTTTTATTCTTCCCTTTTGGGCTGATTTCGTCGCCGATCTCTATTTTCCGCTTCTTCCCAGCTGGCTGCGCCTGCGCTCCGGCGCTAGATTTTCCAGACCGCGTGGTGGGCATGATGGAAGGGGTTCGCTAGACAACAACAAGCCTGCGCTTTTCCCGTAAAGTCTGGCTTTTAACAGAGCAAGGCGCGGCCGTTTTTATAGGTTGAGGTGTTGCAACGTGCATGGGCGTCACTGTTATATCATAGAGGCCAGTGGCACCTCCGCATCAGAACGTCATACATACGCGGAGGACTTTCCGATGGCGCACTAAGCAGTCCGGGACAGACATGTCTCATTTAGTACTGCAGTTGCAACTGAATACGGAGTCCTCCGCATTTGAACCTTAAAAAACTGGTGACCTAGTGAAATGTGTCCCCCGAGCATCAATAGTACCAGATCTCCCAATGAGGAACCTTCGAAAGAATCGGCAAGAGCCTCGACTTCAAGCTCTACGACGAGATAAACTACGTAGTGAGTTTTTTCCCAGCTAGTATTATATGAAAGGAGACGTTATAAAGCTCTTGCTTTGGAACGGTCTGTTCACGAGAGACGGTAACGTCACGAGCATAACGGGGAGAAAATTGGGGCCAGGAAACCCGGGCCACAAGATTTACTCAAGGACTCAAGGTAATATTAGATAAGTACAATTTACCAATACCTACAAACCATCTAGCATGGCCGGACTTAAGAAGCGGCTAGGAGCTGATCGGTTGTAGATTTAGACAAGACCAGCAAGGCATGAAATATCATCGCCGGTGAGAGGCCATTCGGCGCCAAATCATTATCTGGTTGGGAAGCATATGAGTCGGTTCCGATCATGGCCTCACAGCCATGCTTCCGAGCTACTCGGCGTCTTTTTACGAGACAGTCTCCCTATTTTGCAACATATCCCATGTCGGCTTCGGCTTCAGCGCCAGTTTAACATCCCTAAAGCGACCGGCGGCCGTCTTCTCGCCAGCAAACCGTCTCGCGACACGCTCTGTTTCCCCCCAATCTAGCACTGCCCTACCTACGGCTCTGCCGTCCTGCTTCACCGCTGCCACCGCATTTGCAATCCAGGTGCGACACCTCCAGTTGGCGTCATTTTGCACAATAGGAACGGTTCGGAGAATGTTTGCGAGGCGCTCCTCATCTAGGACCTTGGCGACGAGGATGCGGACGAGTAGGTTGTTGGTGGATCGAACGTCGCGTAGCTCCGCTTCCTCGTACACCCAACCCCGAGAAATGGGGTTTTTGACGTGGTAGCGCATACCTTGGACCGAGTCTTGATCCTCGACCTTGGGCCCGACTAGGAAGCCCCAATGGTACCTGTTCTCGGACTCAAATGTAAGCTTCTAGATACAGAAGTCGGAGGGCAGGCCGCTGCGGCTTCTTCACCTTCGCGTTTCATCAGGGTGGCGATCAACTCAACCTAACTAATCTCAGCCATCTATTAAGTAAGTTAGCCGCTTAATAAGCAATTTATCTATTAAGTTAATTAACCTTAATCTTATATTAAGTTTAGTTAATATTAAGTTAACTAGTTAATAAAATATTATACTTATAAGGTAGGCTTTATAATAAGAGTATTAATGTTACGACCCAGTTATATGCAGGAAGCAGGCTACAGGTTAGGCCGGTTATATAGGCCGCCAGGCAGTATAAGCATAATAGACTATAAAATATTAGTTAGTATATTAGGACTAATAGGGAGAATACTTAGTTATTATAAGTAAATATATATAATACTTACTAGTATTTAAAAGTAAATATTAAAAATACTTACCTTTATATTAACTAATAATTATAGTATATAAGGACCTTTAAATTTACTTTATAAATAAACTTTAGCTTTTTAGCTTTTAATATAATTATTATATTAATTTAAGCTTTACTTATTACTTTTTAACTTTAATTACTTAATTATAATTTATAACTTATTATTAAATATAATACTTAATTACTTAAATTAACTATTTTAATAGCTTTATTAATATAAATTATAATTAGTTTATCTTTTAAGAATTTTAGCTATTATATATTAAAAGCTTTTATTTAAATTATTATTATATTACTTTAAGTAATATTTAATAATTATTAAGATAGTACTTATAATACTTACTTTATTTAAAGTAATTATATTATTAATATTTTATAATTTTAAACCTTAAAATCTTATAAATAAACTTATATAATTATACTAATAAATTAAGTAACTTAACCTTAAATATTAAATACTTATATTAAAATAAAAAAACTTAGGAAAAATTATTAAGCTTAAAGTATTAAAATCTTATAATAATAATTTAAGAATATTTTAAGAATTCTTAACTTAACTTAAAGTATATTATTAATTCTACTTAAATAAGTTAATTAATATATAAGTAAAAGTATTATATACTAAAAAATATATAATAAATATTATACTTATATAATTTAAATTAATTATATAAGATTATTTTAATAATATTAAAGATAATTAAAATAATAAAATAAAAAAAATATTTATTAATTATAAGAAATTTAAAAAAGTAATTAAAAAAATATTTAAATTAATTAATAAAGTAAGAATTATAATTATTTATATAAATTAACTTAAATAAAAAGAATTTATATTAAATTATATAGTATATTTTAAATAAGTTATCTTAATACTTAACTAGGAAAATAAGCTACTTATATTAGCTTTTTTTAAAGAATTAAAAAAAGAAATTAAAAATAAATTATATAAAAAAGATATATTAAATAACTTTTTAAATTATATAATAATAATAGTTTAAATTAATAATAAATAATATTAATAATATATATAAAAGTAATAAGAAAAAGAAACTTAAAACCTTATAAAAAAAAGGGGATAATAAGTAAATTAAAAGAAGAAATAAAAAGAATTTATTACCTATAATAATACTTTTAATTCTAAATAAATAAAGCTTAATATTATTAAGAAAAATAATAAAAAGAAAAAGAAGTGCTATAATTATAGAAAATTATAATACTTTACTAATAAATATAAAAAACCTAGGAAAGAATAAAAGCTAGTATTAAAAGAAGGTAAAAAACAACTTAATATTATTAACTAATAAAAAGTTAAAGTTATTACTAAAGAATTAAAGGTAGAATATAAAAACCTTAACTAGATCTTCTATTATAATAATAATTATTATATTTATATAAGTAGTAAATAAGAAAAAGAATAGTTTTTAAAAGAATTATAAAAACTAAAAAAAAAAACTATAAACTTTATAAGAGATAAATTATAAATAGCTAAATAACTGGTAAAAGAAAACCTAAATAAATAATTAATAAAAAAAAGAACTTTTATAATAATAAAATAAAAAGAACTTTATAAACTAAAATTACTAGAATACTTAAATAAAAATTTATATTAAAAAATTCTTAATTAAGTATAATAATAAGTAAAAATAAGAAAGGTTTAAAGGGAATAATAATATAAGAAGAAGTAAAATATATAAATCCTTATTACTTTTAATAAACTAAAAAATAAAGTAAAAAAAATAAGTATTAATAATAATTATATAATTTTAAATACTTTAAAAGTATTTAAAAATAAATAAAGTAAGAAAGAAATGCTTATAAAGCTAATAATTATATAAAAATAAGCTATATAATAATATTTTCTTATATTAATAAGAAAATATTTTATAATTCTTATTTTTATAATAAATATTATTATAATAATAAAAAACTAAATATTATAATTTTTAAAAAAAGAAAAGAAAGATAATCTTAAACTTTTATTAAAATACTTAAAATATATATATTTAATATAAGTATTATATATATTTATAATATATTAAGTATACTTTTAAATTAAAATATAATTAAATATATTTTTAATTAAAATAAAAAGATATTTAATTAAAGTATTATACTTTAAATAAAAACTCTTAAAATAAAAAGTAAAAATAATTAATAATAATTAAATAATAATTTTAAAATCTAATTTAAATATACTTATTAAATATTAAGCTTATATAAATTTTATAAATATATATAAATTAAATATATATTAATTATATATATATATAA
>JACEFI010000035.1:0-16812 GCA_020102295.1 Metarhizium humberi
AAAAAAAAAGGCTATTAAAAAAGGAAAGCTAAAGTATAGCTTTAAAAAGGCTATTATACTAGCTATAAAAGGGCCTAATAAGGCTAGTAATACTAAAGGTAAAGCTGCTAAATAAATTTATATTAGCGGTTTTACCTCTTCTAGAGGGTAGATAAAGTATATAATAAAAGCTATATAAGCTATAATACTTTAAAATATATAAGCTAAATTACTATTTATAAAAAGGTATATTTATTCCTTTTTTTTATAGCTTAAATTAAGGCTTCTTATTAATATAATAGTAATTACTATCATTTAATACTAAGGTGCTGAGCTTTCCGTGCGAGACCATTTTCATTCCCCACATCAGTCCGGATGTCACACAGCGAGCGAGATTATTTGCACAGCTAAGACAAAATGAGAGACTCTTGATTTTCTATCTAAGAGAATGTATTGTTGGTTTTATATGTAATAAAATGACTTCCGTTTAGTAACGCAGGTTCTCCGTGAATGAGCGGCCTGATCTTAACACAGGAATGCCTCCACAATAGCATTCTCAAATCTTCTAAAGTTAAATACGCGATGAAAATGTAACTATAGAGTGCGTCTCATGCTATTTCATGATTATCTAGTCACCATGGTCGCCTGCTATTCCGCTGCGGCCGCCCTCAAAGGGTATGTACTTCACAGTTGACCAAACGAGCATTTACGGCAATAAAACTTTGCGCGGTAAGCAATATTTCCACAACTGATCTCGTTGCTATCGCTCTTTTACTTTGACCAGTCATCACAGAGAAATACTTAATGCAGGGTCAGGCCATCTTACACTGCTATCTTGTGGGAAACCAAATGCCGCCGACGTTATGCCTCATCTCCCATCGCCACCAATTTTAAATGGCAATATAAACACAGACAAACGCGATGATGATCATGAGGAACGTAAACCCGACTATCACGATGGCCTCGCCCCGACGGTTTTGATGTCGCATACTGGGGGTACTCTGTTCTACCGACAATTTGGTTAATGGGCGTACCGTTGCGCTGCATGGCTGGATCGCGGAAACCATATACATGTAAAAGAAAACGAAGCACACTGCTTACCGCGAAAACAGGCCAGATTGACTCTGACAATGGTAAGGCCCTAAGTGACTAATGTTAACTTCCTATCTCAACTTATGGCTGTCAATTTACAAAAGAGGTAGCTTATTACCTGTAGCGCAATCGTGGCTCGGGCAGTCGTTGACTCTTCGTCCCGGATGGTCGAATAACCGTTAATGATTGTTCGCCGTACTGTACGAACGTACTTTGTCGGAATGTATAGAATGGTACACTATGCTCAAATACCCCATTTACTAGTTACCAATCTTTGGGTGCAGGAGGATTATTTATGACTTTTGCCGCTAATTTTTCTTCGAAAGACGCAGTTGACTTCAGAGTACCGCAGCCTGTATTTACATATAGTAGCTTTCTGTAAAGTCTCTTTGCCCCTCTGAGCAATATTAGCCTCATATCGTACGCTGTGCAACAATACAGTGTGCCTGCGGAGAAGAAACATGTAGTCATGAACATGACTCAAGCCAATTGTGTGTTTCAGCTAACACCTACATCACTATACAATGCACCCTGCTTAACGCACTTCGAGGCACCACTTTGTGACGTTTCACCCCTCTTCTCCAACGGCATGACATCGACTTTGAAGCCGAGCCTCTCTGACTCGGTGCTGCAAGCCAGTTTGGATTCTCCTTTTTCTCTCCAGTGTTATACCGGCTGATTCTGCCCCTTGTACCACCAATTTAGAGGGCAGGAAGATAGCGCAGTATTTTCATACCATTAATGAAGCCTCCAAGTTAATAATAGCGGCGGCAGCGGATTAGCGTACAGATCACACCATCCGAAATCCGGCGCCGGATATGGATCCTACCCACACGCACACGTATGGCCCCAAGACCTCAAAATTGCAACCACTATAGTGCTGCAAATCTTATAACCGTAATGGATTCTGTGACAATGTGCATATGCCACAAATACGTAGGGCTAAGGCTGATACTAGTTATGGCAACATCACAATCCAACTGCCCTAGTTTTCGAAGTCAACTTAACGTTAAACTCAAAACTCTACAGGATTCCTTGGTGGTATATGTAGAGTACACTAATACCGAATGATTCCGTAAGTCCCCAGCTGACGAGATTCAGATTGGAGACTCTTTGAAACCGCGTCAATGCAAAAGGTCTAAGGTTAGAGCGCAGCAAGCCGGGGTCGCCTACACTATGGAAACAGACTGCAGTCAGGCTGCACAAGCATTCAGGAGTACAAAAACTAAATTTTGCTTTCTAAAACAGTCTCCTTCATCTATCATGTTCTATCATTAACGGTTTGGATATTCTTGCCAGCCCCTGCAGCAATAAATTAAAATCAGTAAAGTAAATAGTGCAAAATACCGTATACAATATTTTTTTAACCCCGCACTGCACTGGATTATTTAGGAAATTACTACACTGTATAGTATATAGTATTATATAGTATTTAAGTAATATTATATTATAATATTATATTACACGCCGTGTAAAGAGCCGCATAGCTAAAGCATAAAGCTAACCCGATTAAGTAATGTAAGGTTAAGTTTAGCTCTCTAAATAGTTTAATTAATCCCTTTAACTTAACTAAACTAAACTGGCAGTTTATTTAACTTGGCTAAATTACACTACTAGTCTCCTAAAATAATATAGACTAAGCTATTAGTGCGTCTATTACTATAAACCAGACTATACTATAAATTATAGTCTGAATTATTTATCTACGTATATAACTTATGGCATTCTAGAGTAGCCTTTAACTATAATTAACTTTTACCTTAAATATAGTTATAAAAATTAAGGTATTACTTCTGCTTGCTAGTGGGTGGCTATTAATACTTATTAAGTAAGCTATTTATATTTACTTATAAAAGAACTTAATAATTATATTTATTTTCTTATTTAGTTTTTAACCTTTAAATTATTCTTAATATAATTATTACCTTTATAATAGTTATAGCCTAGTTTTAAGTATTAACGTAATTAATAACTAATATAAGGATAATAATTTATATTTTTAAATACTTAACGTAGTATTAATATATATAATATAATATATATAGCTATTAACTTAACTTATCTTAGTATTAGCTTTTTAAAAATGCCATGCACTATATAAAGTAAATGCGTTAAATCGCGCTATTAGTGAATTTAATATTTTATATTAGGCTATAAAACTAGATAAATATAATTAACTTATTTAGTATTACTCCTACTATCTACATGCTATTTATTCCTTATATTATTAGGGATAATATTAGAAGACCCTTATTATTTATCCTCTTTTATTATAGCTATATTTAAAATAAGTCTAATATTATTAATCTAAGCCGCCTTATAAGTCTTTAACCAGGACTTTATACACTTAATTGCCTTAATTATATTAATGCTTAACCTATTTTTATAATCTTAAAGGGTGATTTTAGTGTTTAAAAAGAGGCGTTTTAGCTTAGTAAATATAGCTAGAATTAATAAAAGATTAAGCGCCATCTTAAAAAGGTTTAAATA
This sequence comes from Metarhizium humberi, assembly GCA_020102295.1. Classification (NCBI taxonomy): domain Eukaryota; kingdom Fungi; phylum Ascomycota; class Sordariomycetes; order Hypocreales; family Clavicipitaceae; genus Metarhizium; species Metarhizium humberi. The sequence goes on from JACEFI010000035.1 coordinate 3,562, forward strand.
GAGTGTTTATTATATATTTTTAAGCTATTACTTTTATATATCTTTTACCTTAATCTTTAAGCTTAATATATAATTTTAATACTTATTAAATTAAGTAGAAAGGTTAAGATCCTCTTAATTATTTTCTTATATAAGGAATAAATTCCTTATTAATTGTAATGGTCTAGCGAGTATATTAATAACTGACTAGATGATTTTAACGAATATTTAAAGCTAAAGAAGAAGGAGAAGAAAGAATAAAAAAAGGGGAGCTTTTAAGCTTTTAAGCTTTTAAGCTTATTACTATTAATTTTACTTATTAGCGGGTCCTATTATTAGCAGCTTATTAATAAAGGTAAAAGTATAGCTAAGCTACTTTTAAGCTTAGCTTATTATAATACCCTTTTTATCTTTAAAGGTTAAAGTGTATAATAAAATAATTAAAATATAAGAAATTATATATTATCTTAAAATTTCCTTAAATTTCTTTTTATAATAAGTAAGCGCTTTTATATTAAAAAAGGCTTTAAAAGGCTTTTATATTAGCTTAACTTAACTTATTTACTTTACTTATACTTTTTATTTTTTTTAACTCTTTTTTTACTTAATATTACCTTTATAAAGTATTTTTCTTTTTTATTTTTTATAAGAATTATTAATAGTTAATAATTATTTAATTTTTATAATAATAATAAATTATTTACTATAAGTTTTAAAAGGCTAATATAAAAGATATTATATATTTTTAAGGGTATATTTAAGTAATAAACGTATAAATTAATAACTTTAATAATTATATACTTTATAGCTACTTAATTTAGCTTTTTAAATAGTTTTTTAAATTAAATATTATATAATTATAATTAAACCTTATTCCTTATATTAAACTAGTTTATAAGTTATCTTTTTATATTTATATGCTTTTTCTAGGTTTTTTATATTAAAGCTATTATAGCTTAAACCTATTTTATTATTACTTATAATCTTTTTATTAAGGCTTTTACTTTTATTATTAAAGATATATTCTTAAATTAAAAAGATTTATTAACTTAAATTAAGTTAATATAATACTTATAAGTAAGGAAAAACAAACTTAATTTTATAATAATAATAGTTTTATTATTTAATATAATAACTACTATTAGTAGAAGATTATTTTAATTATTTTAAGTATAAATTATAAAGATTTTTAGGTATTTTTTTACCTTTTAATTTATTTTTTTAATTATTTTATTTATTTAAAGGTATTAAATAATTAAAAGATATTATTATACTTATAAAAGTTTATAAAAGCTGTATTATAAATAGCTTATAAATTATAAACTTTAATTTATAATTATTACTTTTAAGAGTTTATAATATTAAATAAAATATTTTATTAGTATTTTTATAATATATTTAGCAGTAATTTTTAGTATAAGCTTTAATATAATATTCTTTAATAATTAGTTTATTATTATTATTATATTAATAGTATTATTTAAACTTATTAAAAGAAGGTTAATAATAAAGTTAATTAATATTTCTACTTATATTTTATTTAATATTAATAATAATTTAAGAAGACCTTATAGTTTTTTTTTTATATAATACTTTAATTATAAATAATATAATTTTATATAAAGTGTTTTATATTCTTATTTAATTCTAGCTAATAAAATCTCTTATTAAGTAAAAACTTAAATATATTTCTTTTTAAGTAGCTAATTAGTATTAAGTTATAAGTTTTTTAAATAATTTTTATATAAAAAGGTTTATATTAAAGGATTTAAATTCTTTTTTATTAATAAAGTTATTATTCTATATTAATAAAGTATTTTATTAGGGTAATTAATAGCCCTTATTATAATAAAAGGCGCTTATTACCTTTTTATACTACTTCTCTTATTAGTTAATATTAATTATACCTTTATAATTCTTTATTTTAAAGTTCTTATAAGTAAATAATTATAAAAGGGTTTTTAACCGCCAGGTTATAGCTAATTATAAGGTTTTCTAGTTAGTTTAAATTACCTTTACTTATATATTTAGCTTTTATTATAATTAGGGTTTTAGTATATATTATAAAAGCTTCTTTTATTCTTTTTACTAGTTAAAGTAATTATATTTTATATTTTTATAACCTTTTATTATTTAACCCTTTTAGTATATTTTATTTTTATTAGGAGAGTATATTAAATATTATAGCTTATTAGCTAAGATAATACTAAATTATAAAGTTATATTAGGAAAGAATCTTAATTTATTTAGCTTATCTTTTATTAAGCTGCTGCTTTTTTATAAAATACTAAAGGTTAAAGTGATTAATAAGGATTTTAAATAAAATTATATTATATAATTTAAGGTTTTAATACTTTAAGTAGGAAATAATAGTAAATAGCTTTTTATTATAAATTAAGTAGTTATACTTAATAAGAGCGTTTTTCTTAAAAAAGAAGGCTATTAAGTATAAAAATCCTTTATTATCTTTTTATAATAATAATCCTTTAATAATATAACTTAATAAGTTTATTTTTAATATTATTTTTTAATTTAAATTCTATTAAGCTAAAAGAGAAGCGCTAATTAATAGGGTTTTAAGTTCCTTAAATAAAATTTAATAAGATATTATTTAAGTAAATAAAGTATTTTTTTTAGTTAAGGTAATAAAGGGTATAATAATCTTAAAAAATATTAGAATAAATTAATAATAATAATTTATAAAGCTAATAAACTATTTTACCTTCTTAATAGTTTTAAGTTCTTTTTATAGTTAAATAGCTTAAACCTTCTTTAAGTTAATTTTAATTCTTTTCTTAGCTTTTATAATAAATCCTAAATATTTTATACTTTTAATTTTAAATTTATATTTATTTATATTAACTTATAAGCTAATATTTTAAAGTCTTTTAAGTACTTATATAACTTTTTATTTATAGTTTTTTAGGAAATTATTAAAATAAATTAAAATATTATTAATATAAGCTAAATAAAACTTATTAAAGTAATTTTATAATATATAGTTAATATATTATTAAAAAATTATAAAAGCTTTTATTATTTTATATAAAGTAATAAGCTACTTAAAAAGTTTATATTATATTTAAAACATGGTTTTTTATTCCTTTTTTTCCTAAATATATATTTTATAAAAAGCTATAATAATATTTAGCTTTATAAGCTACTTAGCTTTAAATATAACTTAAAAAGTCTTATTAATTAAAGGTAATAAGTATTAGTTTTTTTATATTATTATATTAAAAGCTTAATAATCCACGTAAAATTAAAATTTACCTCTTAGCTTTCTTATAAAAAGTATTAATATTAAAGTTATAAAGCTGCTAGCTTAAATAAATTTTTTATTTAATAGTTTTATAAGAGTTTAATAAAGAATAATAAGCTTTTTATATAATATTTTATATAATAATTTAAAGGGCAGTTCTTTTTTTTTTCCCTTATTATTAGTTTATAATAATATATAATAATTAATTTTAAGTTAATTTAATAATAATTAATTAGCTTTTTTTTTATTAAAAACAAGTAAAAATTTATAATAATATTTTAGGAGTTTCTTTTAAAGGTTTAACTTTATTTTAAAAGTAAAAGCTTTTTTAATATTTTTAATATTTATAATAAAAACTTATAGCTAACCTTTTTTATTATTTTACTTTTATTATTAAGCTTATTATATAAAACTAATAAAAATAAAAGCTATTATTTTTTATAGCTTATACTTTTTCTTTTTTTTATAATTTTTTTCTTTTACTTAAAGGTTATTAAAGCTTATATATAAAAGGTTTTTTATTAAGTAAATTATAATATTCTTTTAATTTATTTAAGTTTTTTTTAGTATTATATTATCTTTTTAGTTTAAGATTATATAAAAGAAAGTATAGCGTTTTTAATAGCTATTAATATTAATATTTATATATAAAATATATTAAATTATATTATATATAAACCCTATTATATACTTTAATATTTAAGGTTTAATAAAAATATATAATAGCTATAGTTTTTAGATAAAAGCTTCTTTAATTATATTATAATATAAGTATTTATAATTAATAAAAGTAATTATATAATATTTTTTATTAAGTTTTATATTAATATAAAAGGGTAAATTATTTATTTAATTTTTTTACTTATTTTAATTTTTTTTAACTGTTTTTTACTTTTAATAATACTTTTAATTAAAAGCTATTTATTTTTTAAATTCTTATTAAATATTATTTTATATATTACTTCTTCTTTATTATTATTTAGCTTAGTATTTTTAGGAGTTTTTACTTTTACTTTTATAACTTTAATTTATAATTAACTTTATAATTAATTTATATTTAGGATTTTTTCTTTATAAAATTTTATTAAATAGCCTAATTAATTATAATAATAGTACTTAAAGCTTTACTTACCTTTTATTTTACTTAAGCTTTTTTTACTTTTTACTTTTTTAACTTTTATAAGTTTTTAATTTATTTAATTTAAAGCTATTACTTTACTTATTAGGTTTTATTATTATTTAACTTAGCCCCTTTTTTATATATTAAAGCTTTATAACCTAAAAAAGTTATTATTTAACTTTTTATTAAAATATAATACTTTTACTTTATATATACTTTTTAATTAAAATAAAATCTTTTATAAAGTTTATATTTAAGTAGGGTATTTTATTTAATTAAGGTTTATATAAATAAAAGTATAATAAAGTTATAAATTAATTAATACCTTTAAGTAATTAATTTTTATTTCTTTTAATTATATATTATTATTAAAGTTTATTAATTCCTTTTTAAATTTAAGTAAAAAAGTAGTAAAGGTTTTTTAATTTTTTTATTATAAAGACTTAAGTTATTTAATAGCTTTAATTTTTACGTTTAAGTTATTATAATATTCTTTTAAGTATTATAAATACCTATTTAAATTAAATATTTTATTATTTTTACCAGCTTTTATATATATAATTATTATACTTTATAATTACCTATTAAGTTAAGCGTAAATATAAGTAAACTAATTAAGCTTACTATTAATAATAAAGCTATTTATTTTAAGTTTATTTTTAATTTTACTTAATTAAGCTTAAAAACCTAATTAATTTCCTTTAAATTTTAAAGGGTTAAATAAAGTTATCTTCTTTTTTACTTAATAAATTTATTATAAAATAATTAGCAGGAAGGTAATATTAAGTATAAGTAGTATTAATTTTAATTTTTAAAGTATTAAGTTAATAAGGTCTTTTAAGGTAATATAATTTAAGGTTATAATTATAAATTATAAAGCTGAAATTTATACTATTATTTCTTTATAATTATTATCTCTTTTATTATATAAGGCTTATATTAATTTTATTAGCTAGAATATTATTTATATAAGTATTTAAGCGCTATAATTAAATAAGCTATTATCTTAATTATAGTTTTTTATTATAAGTTATTATTTTTTAATTAACTTATTTATTTATATATCTTTATTATAAGGATCTTTTATAGCTTTTTTAAGCTTATAAAAATCTTATTACTCTTTTAAAAAGGCTTTTTATTAACCTAAGTTTATTAGAATATTTTTATAAGAACTCTACTTATTATAAGAGTTTTTATATACTTTATTACCTAAAAGGTTTTTTATAAAATTAAGGCTATAACTTAATTATTTCTTTTAAGCTATACTTTTTATTTAATATAATAGATAAAGTTATAAGTATATACTTTATATATTATTTTAATAGTATTATAAGTAAATCTCTATTAATTAATTTAATTAATTAATATTATATAATACTTTTTAATATAATTATAATATATATAAAAGCGTAATTTAATTAATTATAAGACTTTAAAAAGGAGCTTTAAATAATATAATAATTTAATAAGTATATTAATAATTAATTAAATGATTTTAATAAATATTTAAAGTTAAAAAAGAAGAAGAAGAAAAAATAAGAAAAGGGGAGCTTTTAAGCTTTTAAGCTTTTAAGCTTATTACTACTAATTTTACTTATTAGCAGGTCCTGTTATTAGCAGCCTGTTAATAGAGGCGAGAGCGCAGCCGAGCTACTCTTAGGCCTAGCCTGTTACATTAATAGCTTATTAACTAAGCATTAAGCTGGCAACTTAGTATACTTAATAACTAGTGTATAATAAGACTTCTAGAAATATTTTACAGCGATTTTACTACTCTTAATCCACTCAGGATAATCCTCCTAGGTAATATTAAAGTAGTGCCACTTTTTATAAGAATTAAGGATAATAGCTGTAATATATATAAATAAACGCTTTATAAGAGTATAATATGCGTTAAGTTTAGCCCACTTAGCCTTAATATAAGGCGCTATAAATATATTATTTTTATATTTAATTTATATAGCCTTAAATTTATTAAGCAGGAAGTCTATTATTAGTAAAGTTTAATTAATTATATATATATAACCCTTTATAGCTTTAATTATATTAGCGAATAATTTAAGGAAGTTATACACTTTTTTTAGCTCAGCCTAGTTTTACTTTAAAAGTAAGTCCAGCTTTAAGTTTTTCTCTTTAAAGTAAAAGTAATTAATTTAATTTATAAGTTTAATAGCTTTTATAATTATATAATACTTAAAGTTTTATTTTATATTATTATTATAAAGAAGTCCCTTCTTTTTACTAATCTCTTTAAACCTTTAAATATATTAAGGATTATACTAAATAAAAATAATAATATTATAAAGCTTTTTAAGAGGACCAGCTTTTCTTTATTTTAATATATTAAATTTTAAAGGTTTAATATATTCGCTGGTAATATCCTTTTTAACCTTGTTTTTTATAAGGGCTTTAACTAGTACTGCTTTTAGGAATATAAATTTATACGCTGCTAAATTAATAGTATAATTATTATAATAAAAGCGGTAATATTTCGCGTTATATATAATATTATACCTTTTATTTAATAAGTTTTATTAATTATTAGTTATTTTGCTTTATAGTTAAATAAAATTATATATATAATATAAGTATTATATAAGCGTAAAATTTAAAATAATATTAAGCTATACTAGGCTAAAAATAGTAAAAGACTAGAAAAGTAAATTATTTTAATATAATTAATATTATATTATAGCTGCTAGTTAAAGCTATTTTATAATAGCCTTAGCTATTATTATTATAAAAGTAAACCTTATATTATATAGTAACTTTATGCTTATAATTTACGCTAAGTTATATTAAAAGCCTAAAATACTTATATATATAATATATTTACGTGGTTTATCCTTACTTATATTTTAAGTTAATTTTATTCCTCTTTATTTAAGTTATCTGCCTCTTCTACTATTAAAACCCTACTATAATAATATAACTAATTATAAGTTACTGCCCCTACATATATATATCTCCTATAAGCACTATAACTGCTTACTTATTAATATCTACTACAGCTATTTATAAATAATAATAATATAGGCTTTAAAAGTGCTAAAAAGCCTAATATAAGTAAGTTGCTTATTATAACCTTTAAGGGTTAAAAGCTAATAAGGCTTAAAGGGTAATATAACTAATACTAGATTAAAAGCCCTTTATAATAAAAGGAATAGCTATTATAAAGCTAAAAATCTTAATTTAATAGAAATTAAGAAAAATAATAAAGCTATTAAAAATATAAAATAAAAGGCTATTAAAAAAAGAAAGTTAAAGTATAGCTTTAAAAAGGCTATTATATTAGCTATAAAAGAGCTTAATAAGGCTAGTAACGCTAAGAGTAAAGCTGCTAAATAGATTTATATTAGCGGTTTTACCTCTTCCAGAGGGATTAATAAGTTTTATAAAGTATTTATTAATATATTATTTAAATTTATATTATTTAAAATAAAATAGCTAATTTAAGTAATAATCCTATAATTTTTAATAATATTTATTATAATATAAGCTTAGTTCTCCCTTAAATACTTACTATATACCTCTTATAAAGTAATATAATATAAAACCAATTTACTATTACTATTAATAAAGTATATAATAATACTAAGAATACTAAGCTTATTTAAAGAGAATTATAAATTAATAGTAAAGTGTATTTTTAAGGTAATTAATTAAAGAACTTACTATATATACTGCTTTTACGTTTTAAATATTTATATTACCTACTTATAAACCGTTTAATATAATATAAGTAAAATTAAAAATATGCTAGAATTAAGGAATTTAAGTAAAGCTTAAAAGGTTTCTCTTATTATTATATAAAGTATAACCTTATAGTTTATAATCCACTTTATATATAGTTACTTAAATTTATTAGCATTAAAATTTATTAGTTTATTATTATATTAACAGCGTTTAAAAGGGTTTATATTTTAAGATATTTATAAGAAAGCCTCCTTAAAATAGTTCTTTATTTTAAACGCCTATTCTTTATTAGGCGTTAATATACTAAAATTATTATAGGATTTAAAGTGCTTATAAATATAAGCTATACCTTTATTTTTAAGATACTTAATAGGTTTCCTTTTATAATACTTATAATACCAGATAATTTAACCTTTTATATTATGAATAATCTTATTTCTTTTAAAAGGTATATAATTTTATATCCTTAATATATGTTTCTTTTTCTTAAATTAAGAGGATAATAATAGTAAAATATTGGTTTTTTTAGCATTAAAATCTCTATTATTACTAATAACTAACCAATTAAAAGCTAGAAATACCTGGGATACTTATAAAGGAAGCTTTAATACCTAAGAGTTAAAAAGTTATTATATATTAAAATAATTAAAATAAGAATTATTAATAAAGTAAGTAAAAATTCAGGGGCTAGCACGCTTAATTAATAGAAGTTTTATAAATTAAGATCTTTATTAATTATACCTAATATATACAGTAAAAGTCTTATATTACTTATATTACACTGTATTTACACTATATAGATATTATATTATACGATATTTGAATAACCTTGCACCGCACTGCATGGTATTTTTATACTGTGCAGACAATACGATATTGAATACAATATTGTCTTATTTACGGCCACACTATTTTATCACTGCTTTCAACCTGTGGGGACCAGAGGGGAAGAAGAAGAAGACGATATTTCTCATTTTCTCATTAATCATCTGTTGTACCATGATCTGTTGCCAATACACCATAGCACATAGCACGCAGCACGCAGCATATAGCACATAGCATATAGCACGTAGCACGTAGCACGTAGCACATGATCTTAGTTCGCCTCGGGAAGTGATTAACTAAGGCCTAAAATGGATGGAATTACCCAAAATGGGATGGCTTGACGCTTAGCGAGGGGTACCTAGATTTATCATGTTTATTCATGTTTATTATCCCACCGTAATGCGGCCCTCCGTCGTCGCTACTTGCCCCCAGGCCCAATGTCCTTGATGTTGCCCGCGCACCATAAACGCTAAAAGCCGCTTTCGCACGAAATCCTCTCAGTGGCGCAGCACTCTGAACCCTCCCCTAGCCAGTATTCACACTGTAATGAGTTGTTCGACGGGAACTTTCCAACATATGTTATTTCGGGCACGTCGGTGCCATCAAAGGAATCTACCCATCCCACTCGATGCTTGTCAACTCCACATGCCGCAGGTCTGCCAAACCACGTGCATTTATTTCCCTTATAAAAGCAAACTTCCTTCTCCTTAGATAACAACTATTGTTTCCGATCCGCCCTATCCATCTCTTTAAAGGTAGGCATGGGAGCACCTGGCTTAGTATAAAATCCCTTTTTATTAGTAAAGAACTTATTATTACCCTCCCTATTAGGGTAGTACCACTTATCCAAGTTAAGATAATAGCGCCTATCCTTAACGCTCTTAATTTTAGGGTATAAATAAATATACTTTATAACTTAGTTGTCTAGGGTAGGATAGGCCTTATAATAGTACTAATAGGAATTAGCATCCATGTATTTAGCATTTTACTAATCCGGGTTATATTTTGTGTAGCTTTACTCTCTAACCCTGAGAAGGTATTGTCCCGCTTTATAGCTTATAATAACAGGTTTTTCCCACAGTTCCAAGATGGGCGTTCTAAATACCACCTCGACGTGGAAGGGCGTTTTGCCATTAAAATCTAGAAGCGGTGTCCGAATCTTACAGTGACGCGTTTCGCGGACCTTATTGCACGACTTTTCCTTCTACTCGGCCCACCGGCGGCAATCGAACGGATACTTTTCATTCCATCTCACGGGGCAATTCCTGGTGGACCAGAGATCATTGTGGCTTTTATCCCGGAGTGTGTCGGTGGTTTTGCAACTCCCGGTAAGCACTAGCGTGACGGTCCAAGCTTCAGTCTAACAAGAGTACTTGGGTTCGCATTGGGAAGTAGTGGCCTCGGAGATAAACTTTTCCAGGCTCTTGGTCGATGAGTGGGAGTAGCCGCCGGAGATAGTAATACCAGCCATGTTGCCGTTAAAGGGGTTCTAACCGCCGACGTTGACCTGGCCTTGGATATTCCAGCCCGAGGTGGTGCTGTCTATTATAATAGAGCTCTTTGTCGTGGTGAGTTGTATTATTCCGCTTCTTTGGTGGTTCTTAATGCGGCGGATTTGGCTGGTGTTGATGATTATGTTATGCGTCACCTTATCCACGTCGGTAAACTGTGTTTTGTTAATAAAGACTATATGAAGACGGTTCTAAAAGTTCTATTCTGGCTTATATGTGGCTTCCACGACGTCGTTTTTGTAATGGGCATTATCTAAGCTGAGCTTGAAATCCCCCTCTAGCTCAGCGCGAAGCTTCTGCTGATACCTGTCGCTCTCGCGTGGGTGCAGATAGTCTTGGCCGTAAGCTACCGCTGCCGTCAGGACAGCTGCAAGATGACTCGACTTCATTATGAACTGATGAATGGCCCAGAAATGTACAGAGTTGGGGTAGAAAGGCAGGGCAGGCCAGCCAAAAGGCCAACTCAGGAGCTATTGATGCAGAATAAAGCCCGTTTGGGAGAGAACGCGTTTTGCCTGTGACATGGGAAAACCATACTTAATGTGGTGGCATCATAAGCCTACATTTAAGTTGACGTCCATGTCAAGTATTCCAACATGAAAATTCTCATGGCAGCATATAGCAGTAGCATAAGCTGGGTATTGACATGGCGTGGTAGACTTCAGCTGGGCTATAATTAGTATTCATGCGCATCCGGAAGCTCAACAACACTTGTGCTTATGCGAAGTCGAAGTGGTGCCATTAAGGTACAAGTAGGCTATAATGCAGTAGATAAAACAGTTTTAACGAATGATTACACATAGCTCAAGTATGTACCTTACAAATCTGAATGATATGAAGATAATGCTGGTGGATCGGAATCATCTTCCGCGGTGCGGTACCTGGTAACTGGTACTCCCGAGAGAAACTCGACCGTCCAGACCGCCTTGACATCTCCGGAGCCTAGTGACGAGTCTCCCTAAAAGAATCGTAAATCTTTCATGCATAACATGTTCTAGTTTAAGCTTCTGGAATCATCCATGAGTCGTTACGGCCGACGACAGGTCCTTGCCCATAATCCATGTAAAGATTATGCTAACTCGTATGACTATTTGACGAGATTGATAAGAGCCGACCCCACCTGGAGCAGCTAATTGCTGGGCCCGCAGACTCTTAACCTTGTACGGAGTAGCGTACTAGTAGCGTCAGGTCAACGTTTATATCGGCAAAATTAGTCAATGTTACTTGCATAAATTAAGCGCAGGCATCAACTTTATTAAGTCCTCAAACTCCTCGTTTTCCGAGGTATAACCGTATTGATCTGTCAAACAACCAGGGATACATAACATTAGGTAATGTGCTTTGAATATATAATACCATAAAACGCATGACGGTATAACTAGGACTAGGAGTCGGTGTTAATTCTTCGGCATTTCGACACGGCATTTCGTCTACTACTCGTGCTATGCCCCCGCTTCTGAGAGGGTGCAACGAACGTGAGCTGAAAAGTAGGGGCGTAACACGAGCACGGTAGATGCTGAGTGTACATGTGTGATATCATGTATTTAAGCGGCTATCCCTCTCGCAATACATGTATAGAATCACTTATCTACCTACAGTTCTCATCTTATCGCCTAGAGCCCAAGAGCGACTGACCAGCTTCTTTCTACGCACCATTCTCTTGTGCATCACTTGATCTTTCTTCAAAATGCGTGCGCCCTCGGCCGTTTTGGTCGTCACGTTTTATCTGTGCCTCAGCACTGCGGCCCCCATCTTCACTATTGACGGCCCCCTAATCGGAGACGAGGGACCCGGATATGAGGTAGAGGGAGCTACTCTGCCCGGACAGGAGGGGCCAGAGATACATCTGATTGATGGGACGGAGCCATGGCGACCAGAGGCAGAGAATCCTCCGATATTGGCACCGGAAGAAGGCCCACTACCCGAGGACGAAACCCATCCACAGGATACCTCACGGCCAGATGAACAGCCGGTGTCGACGCCCGAGGGCGAAGATCCGTCCGACAGTAATAAAATACCCGTGTATAGAGAACCGGGGCGAAATCCCGACATTGACCCTTCACGCCGACACGGAGGCTTTTGGGGTGGGTTCCACCCCGAGACTAATCCCAAGGTTCCAACTGGCATAATTAGCCTTATAGCTAAAAAAAGTAAATAGTTTACCTAGCTTTAAAAGATAAAAAATAAAAAATATTATTATTATATAAATAAAATAAAAAAAATTAAAATTTAAAAGATTAAATTTATATATAATAAGTTTTTATATTTATATAAATTAATTAAAAAAATAAAATAATTAATAATATAATAAATATATTATAAATAAAAAAAAAATAAAAAATAAAAGCTATAAATATTTAAAAAAAAGTTAAAAAACTTAATATAAAAATAAATTAATATATTTTTTTATATTTAATAAATAATTTTTTTAAAAAATTAATATTATATATAATTTTTATAATTAATAATTAAAATAATATTTTTATTTTAATTAAAAAAAAATACTTAAAATTATATAAATTAAATATTTAATTATATAAATATATCCCCTTTAAAAGAGGTAAAACCGCTAATATAAATCTATTTAATAGCTTTACCCTTAATATTATTAGCCTTATTAGGCCCTTTTATAGCTAGTATAATAGCCTTTTTAAAGCTATACTTTAGCTTTCTTTTTCTAATAGCCTTCTTTTTTATATTTTTAATAGCTTTATTATTTTTCTTAATTTTTATTAAATTAGAATTTTTAGCTTTATAATAGCTATTTCTTTTATTATAAAAAGCTTTTAATTTAATATTAATTATAATTATATTACCCTTTAAGCCTTATTAGCTTTTAACCCTTAAAGGTTATAATA
>JACEFI010000035.1:17146-163761 GCA_020102295.1 Metarhizium humberi
TAAAATAATAAAATAAAAAAAATAATAAAAAAATATTATTTAAAATTATTTAAAAATAAAATAATATTTAAAGGAAAAAATATTATTATAATATTATTATAATTTATTTAAAATAAACTAATAAATTCTTTTTAAATTTACTTATATTTTATTAAGGTTATTATTAAAATTTAAAATAATTATAATACCTTTTTAAAATATTTTAATTTTATATTTAAATTAAATAAAAATACTATTAATAAATTATTAATAATATTATTTATAATAGCTTTATACTTATTTTACCCTTATTTTATAATAATTTAATTAATATATATTTTATAAAGTTATTTTATAATTATATAATTTATAATAAATAATATTAATATAAAAAGTATAATAAGTATATTAATTAATAATATAATTTATATTATTAAGTATTTATATATATAAAAATTATAAGCTAAAATTTAAAAGAAATAAATTTAATTATAATAAATACTTTCTCTTAAAAGTATTTTAAATAAAATAATATTATTTATTATATATAATAATAATATTTATAATAAAAATAGCTTTTTTTAAAAGTTTAATAATAATTAAAGCTTATATAATATATATAAATTTATTTTTTTTAAGCTTACTTTTCTTAAAATATAATAAATATAATTACTTTTTACTTTTAATTTAATTATTTTATTTTTATTTATATTTTATTATTTAATAATTAAATAAATTAAAAAATATATATATATAAGCTTTAAGGTTATTATATATAATTATAAAAGTCTTAAGCTTATTTAAAAGACTAATATTAAAGGCAGTCGAGCGAACCAGCCAGAGCCTTATAGTGCGATTTTAGCTACTCAACACTTTCACCTCAAATGGTCCGATAGTAGCCTTGTCTCACAAAAAGATAAGACAATTCGGGTATAGTGCTCCGATACGGGCGGCTGCTTGTAGGTATTCGGAAGCTATTACTACGGAACTTTAATGTTCCGGGTATGCATCTCATATACGGGCCAGTACATGAAGTATGTTGGAACTGCGTCATTTTATTTGGTTTTCGCCCCTAATCTGCTGGTCCTCACAGACATGAGGCCCTTCAATATAGAAGGAAGTACTCATGATCACACTCTGACTACATATAGTATCTCTGAAAACCGTTGCTAGATTACATTGTGTGGAAATAAATTATTGTAGCTGCCATTAGAATATCAGCCGTTATGCTCGGCGGAGTAAGAGACGCGTCGGTGTTAACTGTACTTGTTGGGGGCCGAAGTGAAGGCAAAGACCGCGCGTAAGAGCTGTTAGTATGCATTGGCAAAATTACGTCTTTGTTGTTTTATATAAAGCAACGTAGAAATTACTTACAGCTATTAGATATCCCAATATCCTAGGTATACTCCTCAATAGACTTCATCACTTGTTTATGACCATATTTTACAGCCACCTGTGATGGAGTCAGGGCATCTTTGTTCAGAGATTTCGGATTCGCACCGTTCTGCAGGAGAAATAATGCTGCCGTACTCTGGCCATCTCTAGCCGCTTGGTGTAATGGTGTGAATCCATGGTCACCTGCGGCTTCAATATCGGAGCCTCGCTCCAGCAGCAGACGCATGGCCCCCATTTGGCCCCTTCTGGCTGCACTGTGCAGTGCCATGTTTCCAAACTTATTCCTGGCCGTCACTCTAGCACCTCGGTTGAGCAGCACACGGACTACCTCCTCATTGCCTTCGGCTGCTGCCTCATGCAAGGCTGTGCTTCCCCAACTGACTCTTGCATGAATATTAGCGCCACGATCCAACAGGAGCAAAACCACGTCATCATGGCCTTCACGGGCTGCCCAGAATAAAGCAGCCCGATTCTCTTTGTCCCTTGCAGCTATATTTGCGCCGTTGTCCAATAGACGCTGAACTTCTTCTTGGTCCCCGTCTCTAGCGGCGCGGTGCAATGCCGTCAACCCATCATTGTCTTTTGCCTCCATATTCCTATCCACAGGGCGCTCCAGCCCCGGAACAATCCTCTCCGACATGTTAAGAAGAAGCTCTCTTGTGTAAGAGGCCGCCGTGGCGGCGCCATATTCCTGCCAGTCCTTGTTTTTGTGTGAATCTGAATAGTCACAAATGCCCCGAACAACTAGACACGGGAACTCATCCATTAAGCCGGCTGCTTCCATCTCAAAACAGACGGCATTGTGGAATTGTTCACTTATCTTGTCTCGAGTAATTTCCGATTTCATCACTCGATCCCCGGAGAGGATGGTACCGTAATGTATATAGACTTCATCTGCAGGGTTGCGCCCGGCACGCTGGATTTCGAACTGTTTGTCATGCGTATTACAATCAGAACCGGGCTCATGGCGGTAGTCAGCCAAAAACAGGCGATCTAGGGCGGAAGGGCGTCTGTATCGCTCTCGCAAGCGTGGGAACTCATTAAATCGGCGGAGGTGCGTGGTGAAAAAGCTTTCGTCGCCGGCCTTTTGCCTTAGATATTTATCTTCCACGGCATTAACCACACGCAGCATTAAAGCGGGTGGTTTGTTGAGTGTTTTAGTCACTTCAAATCCCGTGGTTGTTTCCTTTCCCAAGTCATACTGGACTACTGCAGGGCCTACCTCTGGCGCTCCAACGACGACATCTCCTAGTCGTACGTCTTGGTTAGGGAGATGAGGAACACCTCCTCCAATGCCCACCAACAATCCAATGGATATATTATTGAACGACCAGTGGATACTCGCTACGACGTCTGCGATCGCTACCTTTCCCTGGGCACCTCGGGCAGGTCCGACTATGGCGACATTATGCTTCCCTATGCGACCCAGTACGTATTCGTTCTTATCTCCCATGGCTAAAGAAACTCTTTCGTACTCTTCATCCAACATTACTGTGATGGCATTCATCTCGAGCGGTTTCACGTAGATGAGCCCGATAGTGTAGGCGTCTGCCGGGAGAAGCTTTTTTGGGCTCATTATCGGCAGGATTGCTGGGAAATACTCGGTTGATTATGTAACATTGATTCCTATGAACGAACCTGTGGGCGCAGCGGAGGGGCGTTGAGTCAGATTCGGGAAGAGAAGCCGTGAGAGAAGCTGTATCCTAATTGTGATGATGAGTCAAGTTCGCGTGGAAGTAGAAGTGGGACAACAGCCGGCACGGCACCCCGATGTTGGATGGCAATTGAGCAGCCCTCGACTTGTCACGTGATGACATCTAAATCCGTGCCTCTCATCGCGCGCCGCGTGTCGTCCCAGCTTCGGACGTTCCGTCTGCTAATGACATGAAGCCTCCAGCCACTATTGTAGTATAAGGCATTTCCACTGTGGAAACAAAATGCTGTGAACCCAACATTAACTGGCAGTGTGCCCTGCCCGCCGTTTCCGCTACATAACGGGTTTTGAGCTAAACATCTTGACAAGTTGACACTCTCAGCTCTGGCAAAGTTTTCCTGGGGACAACACTTTGACAAATTGTATGGCGAAGTAAAGTGCAGGTGAAACCGAGAGATGGTACTGCAAGCGTAAGCCCGATCGTTTGATATTTGTGGAAGGCACGGAGAGACCAGTGAAAAGGCCGCGAGCCAGGCCCATTGGTGAAGAACCTATGATCCAGCGATATCGCTACATCTCTGATGGATTCTGTGCCAGTTGCACACTGCGTACGGTCGCACATTAGCTAAGCTCCGCACAATGCTGCCAAATTAGATTTTTGCGTTTTTCCGATTTTCTGATTTTTATAATTTTACGATTTTCCACAAAAAGGCACTATAAAATAGGAATATTCTTAACCTATAACGCTTTTTACAAGAAAAGCACTATAATAAATATAATTACTAAAAGCACACAATAAAAATATACTACTTTTCATACTATCAAAAACACTATCAAAAACGCTATATAGGCGAAGGCCCGGTGCAGCCAAAAGCCTAGTGCAGCTAAAGGCCCGGTACAGCTAAAAGGCCCTGTGCAGCTAAAGGCCCTGTACAGCCAAAGGCCCAGTGCAGCTAAAGGCCCGGTACAGCCAAAGGCCTTATACAGCGTTTTTGGCAGCGTTTTTGACAGCATAAAAAATAATATATTTTTATTACGTAACTTTAGTAATTATTTTTACTATAGTGTTTTTCTTATAAAAAGTATTATAAGTTAAGAATATTCCTATTTTATAGTGCCTTTTTATAAAAAACGTAAAAATCAGAAAATCAGAAAAACGCAAAAATCAATTTGGCAGTATTGTGCGGAGCTTAGCTAGGGCCTGATTTTAAACGCGTTTTTAGACTGCTAGCAGACTAAAAACACTATATAACTGGTATAATTATAGCGCTTACTTATTTTTAATAAGGGATTTATATATAAAATTATAAAAGATTTTTATTTTAGCTATAAACCCTTATTTATAATATATTAAGCTAATTAAAGCTATATAAATACTTATAAAAGGTTTAATAACCAGGTTTTTAATTAATTTTACCTTAAATTTACCCTTTAAAAATTAATTACTTAATTATACTTATTAAATAAGTATATAAATAAGCTAGCTAATTTTAAAAAGTAATAATAACTTTTCTTAGCTTAAATAAGCCTTTTTTACTTAAATTTATTATAAATAAAATTATTAAAAATAAGGTTATACTTAAAAATATTATAATTTAAAGTATTTTTAATATTTTAAATTAATTATTAAATAAAAAAAAGTATTAATATTAATTTAATAACCCTTTTATCTTTTAAGCTTTAAAAAAAGCTTTAAAAACCTATATAAAATTATATATTTAAAATATATTAAATAAAAGGTTTTTTAACTTATTTTAAATATTAAAAGTAACCTTTTTAAAGCTTTATAATTAGCTTAAAAATAATATAAATCTAGCTATAATATAATATTAATTAGTATTAATTAATTGTTGGTTGTTTCGCTCTGTAGTCAAATGAAATTACACGCATGATACTAGTATCGTGCAAGCGTAAAATCTAAAACAGTATTAGGCTGTACCAGGCCAAGGACAGTAGGAGACTAGAAAAGTAGACCATTTATACACGCATCGTAACGCGTCAGACGTACCAGCACAATTAGTGCCGCGCCGTGGCCCACTAGTCGCGGCCACCTCGCAATAGCTTCAGCTACTATCATGTAGTCAAACCTTGTATATTATCGTGACTTCGCGGCCGTGACTCACGCCAAGTCACGCCGAAAACCTAAAATGCCCACACACGCAGTATATATCTGTAAGGTCTGCCCTCTCCCGCATTCCAAGTTGATCCTGCATCCAAGTCATCTGCCTCTTCTGCTATCAAGACCCTGCCACAAACAACCAATCGTGAGTCGCTGCTCCTACACACACACATCTCCCACAAGCACTTGCTGACATCCACCACAGCTATCTACAAACTATTATACACAAAGTACAGACCTGTCAACGTGAGCCCTTGCAGAACAAGATTAACCGGACCGGCTCACCAACAACAACATGGGCTCCAAAGGTGCCAAGAAGCCCAACACAAGTAAGTCGCCTATTGCAACCTTCAGGGGTCAAAAGCTAACAAGGCTCAGAGGGCAACGCAACCACAACCAATGCCGGATTGGAAGCCCTCCGCAGCAAAAGGGATAGCTGCCACAAGGCTGAAAATCCTGATTTGATAGAAATCAAGAAAAACAACAGGGCTATCAGAGATATGGAAAAGAAGGCCGCTAAAAAAGGGAAGCTGAAGCGCAGCTCCGAAGAGGCTGTCACACTGGCCATGAAAGGGCCTAATAAGGCTAGCAACGCCAAGGGCAAAGCTGCCAAATAGATCTGTATTGGCGGTTTTACCTCTTCCGGAGGGATATTAATTAGTATAATAAAAAGTTATAATTTCCTTATAAATATATACTTTTAATAAGCCTTAAAAAAATATAATATTTTAATAGTTATTAAGCTAATTATTTATATTATAATTAGTTTATAAAGTTATTAATTTAATAATATAATTATATATAAAGTTTATTTAATAATTAAATAAATTAAATATATTATAATATATTAAATTATAAGAGAAATTTATTTAATTTAATAATATTATTAAAGCTATTAATAATATATATATTCTGGCTTTTATATTACTTAAATACTAAGTAAAATTCTAGTTAAAAAAGGGCTAAATAATATAAAATATATTAGTAATTATAAACTTTAATAAATTATTTATTTATATAATAATAAATATAAAAGGTTTTATATATAATTTAATTTTATTATAATTAGCTTTTTTAAAGTCTTTTAAAATCCCCTTTTTATAATATTATCTTAATAATACCAGCTTTAATATAATAAAACGCTTATTAATTTAAAAGCTTTTAATACCTTTTTTAAAAACTTATTATTATTTAAAGGAATTTATATAATTTAGCTAAAAAAGGCCTTAAAATAAAAAAAAGCTTTATAATTTATATTATTATTAGCTTTAAAATTATATTAAAAAGGCATTTAGCTATTATAAGTATAAATAAAAGATAATTTATTATAAAGCTTTTAAATACCCTTTTTCCTTTTAAATAAAATTAATTTATATTATTATAAGTTTTTTTAACTTTATATAGCTTAAAGATATAAGCTTTAATAAATTTAAATAATAAGAAATAATAGAATTATTATTAATTAAGTAAGAAATATTATAAAAAGCTATATAGTATATAAATAATATTATTAATAATAAAAGAGGTTATAAACTTTATAATATTATAATATAATACCTTTAAGATTAATATTATAATATTTTATATAAAAGAGAAATAATTAATAATTAAAATACTTTAATAAATAGATTTATTAATATTTTAATAAAAAAAGGCTGCTTTTTTAAGTAGTAATTAATAGCCTTTTACCTTTAAAAATATTAAGCTAGCTAAAAACCCTGCTAATTTAAACCTTTTTATTTATTAGCCTTTTTACTAAAATTTACTATTATTTAAGCTTATTTTAACTCTTTTATTAAAAGAGTATTTTATAATATAAAATTTCTTAGGTTTTTTTAAAGCTATAAAAGAATATTAACTATTAAAAATAGCTTAAATTTCTCCCCTAATTTATAAGCATTTTTATAGGCTTTTTCTAGGTAATTTATATTTTTTAGCTATAAAATAATAGGTATAAAGGTAATTATATGCTTTTAAGGCTATTTTATAAGCTTATAAATAGCTTTAAATATTATTAATACTAAATTTACTTATAAAAATAATACTTTTCTCTTTTAAAAACTTTTTAATAGCTTATTTAACTATATTTCTTTAGCTAATAAGGGCTATAATATTTTTTATAAGGAATTTAAAGGGATTTAAAGTGTAAAAGCTTTATTAAAGTTATTATTATTATTAAATTTATTTATTAATAATATATTAACTAAATTATTACCTTAAAAAGGGCCTTTATTAAGGAAAATATTAATATTATTATTATTATTAGTTTTTATAGTATTTATATATTTAACTTTAGCTTTTATTATCTTTTAGCTTTTAAGTAAATTATCTTAATTATTTATTTAATAATTTATAAATTAAAATACTTTAAATTTATAAGCTTTAATTATAAATTAATTAATTAAAGCCTTATTTAAAAAAATCTTAGCTTATTTATTATAATTAATTATATTATTTATTAATAATAGCTATAATATAATTACTTAATTATATTTTAAGTATTTTAACTAAAATAAATTAATATTTTATTTACTTATATATAATATTTTTATTTTAATATTATATATTATATTAAACTACTTAATAATATTATAAAAAGCCTTTTAAAAGTTTTATAAATAATTATATTTATTTTTAAGTATTTTTATAATTTAATTTTTATTAAAAAACTTTTCTTTTATTTTATTAAAAAATAACTTATAAAGCTCTTAAAATACTATTTTTTTTATATTTAAAAGAAGATTATTTTATTAAGTATTTAATAATAATTTAAAAAAATATAATATTAATACTTTTTTTTAAGTTATAATAAATTATTAAAAATAATAAAAAAGTAAATATAATTATTAATACTAAAAAAATAATAAAAATACTTATTAATAATTATAATTATATTAATTAAGTTATTATATTTTAGCTATTAATAATTTACCTAACCTTACTATTAAAAAAAATACTATAAAAGCAGTAAAAAATATTACTAAATTTAGCAAAAATTAACTAAGAAATTGGTAGAGACGGTATAAGGGAAAATCCCCACTGTAATTTAGTGGCGCAAGTCCCCTTTTCAGTCTGTTCAAATTCAGCCGCTGCGTTTAGGATCAGGCCCCTAATGTGCCACCGTACACTGCGCCTCGTCTGTGCGGCCTTCTGATCACTGTGTCTGTGGACCCTTGTGCTCCCTGGAGCTGCCTTTGCGTCTGCATCTTGTTCTGTCAAGTGGCTAAAAGCTTACATGTAGTTATGTGTAACGCCACGGTGGGGTGTGTTTGGGCCTCTTCTACCCTCTTCGGCACTCGCAGCGACACTAACATCAGTCTCGAGTAGTCGCAAGCTAGTCTGTAATCTTTAGTTTGGGTATAGGCCTTCACACGGTAATTGGCACTTAGGTACCAGTGGGTTAGTGTTGTGTATTGACATGGGACTTCAGGGTCGGCCCCTTTTTATTCAAACTACTTGAGTAAATAATATAGAACTTAATATATTTCAAGCCGGATATTTAGCTGTTAGTGCAAGCCGCTCTTTCCCTTTATTCCGCACAAGGTCAATAGTATACAGGCCGCCCCCGAGCCCCCTGGCGTCGACGCATCGCTGCACCTCCCGGTCATTGATCCGATGCGCCTCTTCCAGAACAGCCACAGTCTCGTTGGAGTACATCTGTGAAACGGCCTGCCAGTAGTTTCGCAGCAAGGAATGGCGCGTATATCGGGCAAACAGGCCCCCGACAACCAGCACCAGCACCCAGTGAGTTAGTAACAACCCCATGGCGACCCCAAACCCGGTCCAGCGAGTCGGAAGCACGGCCACGTGTGAGAAGGCACTTTCGGCATGCCCGCTCTCGTTGAGCCGCGGTAGCGTCTCGTAATAGACCATCTGGCAGATGCGTGTGAGAAGCGCCTGCAGGGCGACGGCAGGGCTCTGCGTCTGGTTAAGAGTATCCTGAAATAAACTGGTGTGCGCCTCGTGTGCGTTGAAGTCCGTGCTTTGTATACTCCGGGAAAGGATAACGCCCTGGTCTGCGGTCTGGTTACCATGGACCGGATTCCTGTCGCTGCTTTGCGGGTTCTGTAGGCTGGAGGCAAGGGCGTGCACGAAGGTCCAGATGCCGCTGGGGGGAGACACAATGGTGGACGTGTTGGAGGAGAAATTGGACGGCAGCTCGTATGTTTGAGGGTTGAAGAAGTGTTGCCAGTCGGACCGAGGCCCGAGAGCCAGCACGCCCCGGCGGTCTAGTGGCGGCCGGGGAAGGGCGGCACCCAACTGGGCGCGCGCAGTAGTGGTGTTGTAGCGCTCTGTGGACGGTTCCCAGGACGTGATGGGCTCCAGCCCGTCCCAGTTGCTGCGCAGGTCTGCGACCAAGGTGTCGACGCCGACGTTGACCGTGCAGGCCGTCACCCGCAGCATGGGGGTACCGGCCCCGTTGCCGACCATGGTCCACGGGCTAGCGGCATCGTTGCTTCCGACATGGATTGTGTCAAGACGCTGCGCGTGGCCGTACATGTAGGGGGCGGCGGTCGGGGAGACAAGGTCCAGGAGCATGTACATGTTGGATTCCGCCCACGACACCAGAGGGTCTCGCAGCCAAACGGTCCAGCGTGCGTCGTCACGAGGCAAACACAGGCTCGTCATTCCTTGCACGTGCGTTTGGGCACCTGGACGAGTGAACAAGACGGGGGGCAACGCGCACGTGAACTGGACGTATGGCTGACTCCCCATCTCCCGCAGCATCGGATACGTGCCGTTGGCGACGGAGAGTTGTCCGGACAGGCGCGCGTAGCTTAAGTCCCGCACATCCAGGCCAAGGTCACGCAGCGCCGGCTGCACACAGACGACTCGCTGATCCATGATGGGGACCGGGCCGCGGAACGAGCGCAGTGATGTCCGCTGCGCCGCCTCGGCGTAGGGCAGGAAGGCGCGGTACGTGTGCCCTGTGTCGTGGTACCCTGGCCCACTGACAAACGGCGCGTCGGACGGCGTGTGCTCGGCAAACGTCCAACTGGCCGCCGGGGGCATTGACCACCACGCTCTCGCTGGCAACATTGAAAAGTCTTTCAAAATCAAGACATTCGTCGCGTTGCCCCTGTCGGTAAAAGCGCTGTTGCTAAAGTCTGCCACAAGAAGGGTGGAGAGAAACTGCACGGCCGTCGTCACCGAAACCTCGAGGACAATGAGGGCCGAGATGGCTGTCGAGAGGCCAGTGCCGCGCAGGGGCAGACTCGGCGTCAACAACAGGCTGCTCGGGCTCCCATTCAGAGCTCGCATCATGGAATAGAATGGCCCATCCACCAGCGGCGTGCCAACCCGCTCCAGGATAATGGCCGCAAACATGGCCGTCGCCACGCCGGCCTGGGCCGTCACCACCGCTCGCAGAATCGCGGTGCAGATGGTGACGATGCGCGCGGTCCAGCCCGCTTTGACGACCGCAACCCAAGCCCGGCTCGGCTCTCGCCCTGCCCCTGTTGCCACGGACTCGCTCCAAAGCCAAGCCACGGGTGCCACGAACAAGACGAGCATGAGCGAGCCGAGACCTAGAATGAGCATGCTGGTCATCCCCAGCCGGGTCCACGGAGAGACTTGCTTCTTGGCAACGGCGGAATCATGTGCAGCCGGGCTCTGAGCCCTCTCTGGTGCCGTCATAGGACATGGTGTATACGCGACATCAACCGTGTCACCGTCTTTGGGGCCTGCCATGGCAGCTCAGCAGGGGCATTAAATTGGACTGGAATGTAAACGTCGGAGGTGTAAGCCATACAGATTCCTTTAAAAAGAAAGAAGAGAAAACAAGACAATAGGAAAATAAAAAAAACAAGAGGAAAACAAGAAGCAGAGTCGAATTGTGTACTATATATATCAGAAATGTGACTCTGACAGGGCAACAGCATCATCACATTGGACGTTCCAAGAGTCGGTCCAGACAAGTGCCGATCCTTTCTACAGCCCTGCTTCTATTGTGCCGCCTTGTTGCATTTGCCGATAGGGCAGCAGTGTCTGACAGCTCAATTGTGATGATGGTGAGTGTGGCTTGGCCAAGCGCGGCCATTTCTGTTATTGGGCCGGATACCCAAACCTCGTAAGCTCGGCCACCTTTTGTCTGAGACTCGCCATCTTCTTGACAATCCCGCGGCTACTATCTGGGCTGTGCTTCCCTCCCTGATCGGGCTCTGTCTCACTCCTCAGCTACGATGGCAGGGCCCGAGATGGGGCCAACCCCTTCACTGGCCCACGACACCCCGGCTTGCAGGCTCATCACCACCTCAAAGGTCAACGAGCCAGTCAACAGTTGACCGTCCGCGTGGACAGGCGCATTCGCTCTACACTTTCTTCATGTTGGTGGTAACTACCACCCCCCGCTATAAATCCGCCTTGCGGCTGA
Organism: Metarhizium humberi; assembly: GCA_020102295.1. Taxonomy (NCBI): domain Eukaryota; kingdom Fungi; phylum Ascomycota; class Sordariomycetes; order Hypocreales; family Clavicipitaceae; genus Metarhizium; species Metarhizium humberi. The sequence goes on from JACEFI010000035.1 coordinate 28,667, forward strand.
CACGCAATGCCGCCTGCAAGCTAGCCGAGAATAAAAGGGCCATGTGATGTTTGTAGTGTCGGATGGGTAGCCTTTGTGTCAAGAAGACGTCTTGGGAGACCTGTGCCGGTCACAACTTCTCACACATGTCCGGTAATCCCCAATGAGTTGGACCCTTGAAATCTCCGCTTGCGGCCCGAGCCGAGTACATCGACGAAATGGTGCGCAAGGTGGGGGTCATACTTGACCTATTCGACCGAACCAGACCCCTTTGGAAGTCAATCAACGCCGCTGGGTGGTCGAATACTCATATCCGCATTGACTGTAAATGGGATGTGGTGGGGGGTTTTGAACGGGCATACTCGAGTGCACATCCGCCAACAAGGAAGCCTACCAGCCCTGCTAAATGCAGCCTTATCGGTTCCGCATGATGCTTCGACCGATTTGCAAGACATACAGAGTGACTCTTCCAGAAACAAGACCGCCGATGAAGCCCCAGGGCTCTCGCACAACAAGCATTTTTCGTCTGGTTTAATGCCATAGGGGCTACATATGTAGCCGCCACAATAAAGCTCACCTAACCCATGTACGCAAAGCATCTCATGCTAGAAGTGCCTCCGTATATGCCTCATCAGGGCATAAATTCGTAATACGCTGCGGTTTCAATTTCCAGCTGTAGAGCGTTATCACGGCTATAAACCCAGTTAATCTGATCTTTTAGGTTTGAAAGAATGAATTATAGCTTATTAGATCTTGGATCAAGTTCAGCTTCATCTAATCAGCAAGTCGTCGGCGACGCCAGCAATCAGGAACTCATGGCAGACACAGGTGCACTCTCCGGGAATATAGAGGCCTATTCCAATTACAATTCTGAGTCAGACGCGAGGTCGTCGACGTCGTCGTAACCATCGACCCTACAAGACGTCGTGAATTGCACCCCTGCAGTTATTTTTATTTCATGGAGACGCCATATCAAGGCTGTATCTATCTTTTTTTAACATGATGCTCTGGTGAGCATGCTCGGACATTGCAAGCCAATCGTGTCAAGATAGGTCGGCTGACTGGAATTAACGATCCAAAGTATCACAAAATTACCGTGAGCATCGGGTCGAGTAAAGTGACAAGGTCTGCCTTAAATAGTTATGATTTCCAAGACTGCACAGTCGTTGGTGGAACTTTGAGGCGCCTGCGAATCAAACTTGTCTTTGGCTACTTTGGAATCCGGTATTACCGCGGTGCTAATAGGCGAACGCAACCGCCTTCTTTCAAGAAACAGTTTCTAATTTGCAGACCCTTGTCAGGAATCTTGTTGGAGTCTTGGCGACATTCAATGCTTATAAATCCGGTGTATATAGGACCAATACCCCTAAAGGTAACACCAGGCCCATAAGCCGCGGAATGTCGTATCTGAGCCTTATTCCCTTGTGGAAACAGTTCATTATAGCGTACAGGGATTATTTAATTTCACTGTGTCCTCGGGCCACTTGATTTAATACCAGGGTTGTGGTCTTGAGGTCCGTTAGAGGTACGGTGTGAATACTGTCACAAAGGCGTCATACTCTATCCCTTTAACTACGTGATGAATTGGCGAGAGAGTGCGATCAAACCGGCGGTAAAATATAGCGTCGGCTATGGCTCTGGAGACTGGGGAACCTTTCATGTATTGGTCGGGACGGTTATAGAAGTATGAAAGGATCATGTAACCGTATCATCTAATGAATACCTTAACCATATAGAGCGTGGTAGCGACTTGGATACGAGGTTGGGGGTTTTGTTGAATAGCCCGAACGGCCGAGATGGTTCGACTCTCTTTATTAAAAGATTGCAAAATTTTTGGTGTAGAAAAAAGTCAATAATTGAATAAAGATGGTTCCACCAAGATGGTGGCGTAGCTAGCTCGTCATACACCTACGTTATACTAATGTGTTTTATCATTCAGGGGCGGCGTCGTGATTGTATGACTCGGGGATTTGGTCCCTTCGGCTGCCCATGTATCTATCAGCATTCTTTCAAGATTGCAGAAAGACGTCTTGCTTGTTTACGAGACGCTCAAGCCCGAGCCAGCGACGCGTGGGAATCATGGATCATGCTCATGAGTCGCCAATTATTGGCCAATTTTCGCATCGCGAAAGCTGCTTCTATGCTTACCATCTCCATGTACATATCTGCCGAGGATAAATAGGCAAGGCTGCCCGTCCAAATCGCTGCGTTCCGGTTCTTCGGTAGTAACTGCTTGCCTGTGCTATCTTGCGTGTTTCTCTTCTATAAACCTATTATTTCCCATCCAGCAACAACTCCAGACTGACAATGGTACGCAAGGTTGCTGCTACGTTAACAATCGCGCTTTGTGCTGCTTCAGCATCAGCGGCAAATATTAACAAGAGGATTATTGGCGGAGAAGACGCAAAGTATGGTGAATTTCCATTCATCGTCAGCATCCTCAGTAACAGGGATCATCCGTTCTGCGGAGGAAGTTTGCTAGATAGCACTACTGTTCTTACTGCTGCCCATTGCATCACCGGAGCATACTCGGTGAAGGCAGGAACGCTGGTACGTACTTTCAATATTGCCTTCCACTTGGCAAACTATTGCCTTGGCTGCTAGGAGTGATGCAGAGCTAATTACACGGATCCAGAACAGCTACACGGGCGGAGTGGATGCAAAGGTTGCATCTGCCAAGATTCACCCCGACTACACAGATGGCGAATCTCCTTGGCATGATATTGGCATCTTGAAGTTGTCAGATCCAATCGAGCCGAGCGCAATTATAAGCTATGCGAAGCTGCCGGTGAACGGCTCAGATCCCGCCGTCAATTCCACCGCAACCGCCGCGGGCTGGTAAGTGCTTCGTATAGCAGGACATGGTCGGAACAACGCTGACGTATAGGACAAGGGGTACGCAAACAGCTCCCAAGTACCATCTGGCTGGCATTAGCGCTGATCGACTAAGCAAGGTTGTGATTCCTATCAGCGCACGCCAGCACTGTTCAAACGTGAACCCGCGTGCGGGTGTAGAGACCATAGTATGTGCCGGTGGTGATGGTAAGAATGTATGTAAAGGAGACAGCGGCGGTCCTCTTATCGACCGAGAAACAGGACAACTCATCGGCGTTGCGTCATTTGTCATTAAGGATGCAACTGAAAAACACTTCTACTATTGCAACCTGTCTCCTTCGGTGTATACCAGAGTCAGCCGTTACATCACCTTTATCAACGAAAACCTTGGGGAATCTGGTTATACTATTCCCGAGCCTCTGAGCCCTGAAGCCCAGAGAATAGCCAAGGCCACGGAGCAGGTTGAGTTACATTGTGCCCGTTTCATGAACGATGCGGATGCCTGTATGGCTGCAGCGCCTCCCTGTATAGATGAAGCCGAACCCTACAAGACAACCGACGAGCTCCTCCGATGCGTTGACAGAATGCAAGTCTGTGCTAGCCAAGATGAGCCGGGCAAGCTCAATCGATGCATAGAGAATGCAAAGGCGTGTGTTGGGAAAGAGGAGGTGACTTTCTGGGACCTCGACGCGCTTGCTCAGTGCGCCAAGAAAGATCTATAAGGGCCATATTCTCTGATGGCTACATGTGTGGGATAAGGCTGCTTTTATTGAACTACAGATCTTCTAGTTTAGCCGCAATTTATGCTCTGAAAAGCGTATCTATGTATACCGATCTCGTCCAACTAGATCCGATGCCAACCTGAGCCCTCGTCGTAGATGTAAGCGAAGCTGCTCGTGCTGGAGCCGGATCCCTTATTTATGCCTGGCATGTGGGCGATTATATAGACGGAGAGATGGGCCCGGGTCCGTTCCTATGGGGTCATCTCAACACCACTTACACGCAGGTAGACGGGTCGCTAACTCGCGTCACGACAGTAGACGATGATCAAGGTCTGTGGAACCGTACAAGCATGCTACATGTCCGTGTACTTGGCATGTGCTATCCAAAAGGCTCCAACTGTACCTTTGACACCTGCAGCGACTCTGGGGACATGGTGCCTGTCGCCTTCATCATGTCGTTTTGGCCATGCCTACAGACCCTGGCGGCTAATTTTAGTCGCGGCCAATATCACGAGGAGGTTCTCAGAGAGCAACGCCTGCACTGGGTATCTGGGAGAGTCGGCTACCAGCTGGTCGTCAACGAGACTCTCAGCAACGGCTCTTGGAAGGAGTGTCATGACCTTAACAACAGCACAGATGCCAACATTATGCCAGTGTATCCACCGCCGCCAAAGTACGACAGCACCGACGACGACAAGGACGACTACTCCTCTCCGGTTGATCCGAGCTGGCATACTCAAGAGTGTGTCTTTGGATTTGTGTGACAAGGGCATGATAGGGCTTGGAGCAAATAGCTCAATTCATCTAATAACAGTCTTTGGTATCAAAGGTCCTTGGTTTTCCTTAAGGCCTTATTGACAGAAGACGTCTATAAATACAAGGGGTTAGTCAGGGACTTTGCCCTAGGTCCCGTAATCGTAGCCCTTGTGTAACAGGCCATTTCCGTGTGACACGTCATGACACGTCCGTTGCTGAGTTTCCGGCGGGTTTTTGTCTCTTCGATGAGAGCCGCCCAAAACTATCTGGCGTCATTTGGCCCAAACCATTGGCTGCGGAGATGGACTGGCTTTCCAGCTGCTGTGACAATCCAGAATTCTCTGAACCACCGAGATCACTTCGACTACCGCAGAGTAGGTCATGCGGCAATTGATCTACGGCAGATTGAATCAGGTCCAGAAAGCCGGGCATGTACACCCGATAGACATTCTTGGTAAAAGTGTCTGTTGCCCACTTATCTCGGCCGTCGAGCTCGGTAAAGTTAAACTTGCGAATCGTGTGCCGATGGATTGTGGTTTTGGATGCACCTATGGCCGGATACCACCCATCAATCCTGACTGATTCATTATCGTGAGAGACTGAAAAGACAAGGATTTCGCCATCGTGTTCTTTTTCGCGCCCAACTGCCTTGAAAAGCTCCACGACGGCTGTTACCGCAATTGCCATGCTATGGGCATTCTGTCGGTCGGCGACGTCAAGTCCTTTCTCGCCCACACTTGGCCTCGCTAGCGAAGAAGTGGAAATACATTCGGTATGTAGCCGCGAAGTATGACCGGGAGAAGACATCGCCAATGAATGGTTCCAGTCTTTGTAATTGCTCCTCTGAGATCCATGACCACTATATATACTTGATAAGAAAAGAACACCTGTGACTAGGGCTGTTGCCCGGTCATGTGTTCAGTCTGTGTAACCTCTAGGTCCTTTGTCGGTGAGGCCCCTTTGTTGGGCCTCTGAATGAGCGACTTGATCTTGACAGAATACGTTATTCACATGTCCAAAAACAATAAACTGTACTTATTTAAGTAGCACTAGTTGTGTTGAACATCTAGTGAGACTTCTTTGCAGTCTAGCCCTTATTTTCTCCTAAATCTACCAAGCGAATTGTGACAAGGGTTCAGTTATGAAGGCTTGGAGCGATAAAGGGCTCAATTCAATAATAATCTCGTAGGATGTCAAAGGTCCTGAGTTGCTACGAGAAAGGAAGAGAAAGGTGACCGCCTTATATACATAAAAGGAACGCCCGGGCCTAGGGTCCTTGCCCGGGCACGTGTTCTAGCCGTGTAACCAACAAGTCCTATATCGGCGTGAAGCCCCTTTGTTGGGCTTCACATAGAAGAAATGCTCACGAGAAGATGGGTCAGAGTCGGGAAAACCTGAAACTCTGGCCTTTTTCTCAAACATGACAACACAGTCCGAGCCGCCAAATTGAAAGTGAGAAATCTCCTCTCCTTTTTTGATCTTGACGCCAGGCTTCAGACCCTCCCCCATAACAACAGAAGAGATTGTAGCCATGCCAATAGACAAGACGGCAACTCTGCCTAGGTTGTCATTTTTGATGATTACCAATCCTCGCGTTTGAAGAAACTGATAGCCTGGAGTGTCTGGCATATCAAGCGTGTTGATGCCGGAGGGATTCCTTTGTCCCTCAGCAATCAGGCGAGAGGGCTCCAAATAATTGTGGCCAACCTGCTCGTCTGTCTTGACCAGCACCTCGAGGTAGGCTGTGCCATGAATGACATCGACGACTTCCACTGTCCCCGAAAGGCGGATTTCTTACCGAAGAAATGGATGATGCAGAGGATACCGATGGTGAGCTGTCTGTGAGCGATGAGCGTGACTCTGAGCCTGAACCCGAGCGTAAGTCTGGCAGTAAGAGTGCGGGGCTGTCAGATGAGCTCCCCGGAGATGTGTGGTATAGTGACGTATTCATCGTACGGCATAAGCCAAAGTTTATTAGCTGTCTATTCGTGTTTATATTCGTGTAGCAGATGTGACTTTCTCGGCGCAAAGACTAACGTACCTGAGTTTTCTTAATAGGTATTAAAAGTCTGTTACCTCAATTATTAGCTGAAAGCATTTAAATTATTTCCGCTCAACTAGAGCAAACGCTAATAGTAATTATTAAGGCTATAAAAATAAACACCACCTCTCTTAGAGGGTCTTTAATCAAGAACAATAACGTTATAGTCTGGGGTTTGCAGGAAGTATTTATGTTTATTGTATTATAGCTTATTGACACATGAATATTTGTATGTATTTTTCTTTAAACCTGATACCAAAAAGCTATAAGCGGCAAAGGTAATTTGCCCGCGACTAGATAATCTAGCAAGATCAGCGAACATGTCGGAAGCTCGGTGCGGAGTTGATCATTCCCGCAATTCCAGGCCCCGTTCTCTCTGCGTTTCATGTAAGCACCTGAGGAATAATTTCCTTTAGTATCGTCTATTCCCCTACGTAACGAAGAATCAGTGGCATTAGATTCGACTGCGTAGTCGAGCAATTGACTAGTTCGAATGTCTGCAAGGGTCAATAGCGTCTGTAGTGCCTCCGTAAGGCGTGAAAAAATTTCACACTACTGCTCCTGTTAGAGAGCACGATGATATAGTACACCTTAGACAAAACGAGAGACTCTTAATTTTCTATCTAAACGAGCGGAAAAATGCGTTATTAAATACTGCTAGAATACTGCTATTTAAGCAGCACTAGTATAACTTCCTTTTGCCACTTCAGCAATAACGATTGCGTGTTCTTGATAGAGGCAGTATTATGCTTAAATAAGCGGCCTGATCCTGACACCATCTTTAACCAGCGAATCAATCTATCTAGTCACGGCAGCAAGTCCAGCACCTCCCCTGGGAATTAATGGGTTAGCTTCGGCAAAGCTACGTTTAGACTTATTGGGGGCTCGAACCAGTTGTTCAGAGTGCTTAGGAGCATAAATATCAGCAACTGTTTTTAATGCAGTGACAAATATCTTGTGTTGACATAATACGCACCAAGCTAGGCGGGCAGTCTGGTTCCTCGGGGAGGCAAATAAGCCAACACGGACCCCGACGGAGGTCAACAGGTGTAGACATTGCGGCTCCCACGAGGAGAGTAATCATGGCTACAAAGGACTTCATGTTTCTGATGGAAATATTCGGCGTATTTGTTCTGTAGTGATGAGACGGGGTTACTGGGTCTGTTTCTGTGGCCACGAAAACAAGCACCAGACGCTATATAATACAACTCTGGGGCGACCTTTTATACTTGAGTAATACTGTTCGGGGCAGGGGGGACTTTCTAACCGTAATAGTCAATCTACAAATTGTCCGTAATAGGTCTAGTTGGTAGATATCCACGCCCCCAAAAACATGAATTCATGCTGGGCAAAGGACATTATTCCAAACTTGCAGAATGTTAACCCCTCTGCATCCTATTGCTTTTCAATTACAGTCCTGATAAATCAAGCACGTACGGGGCTTTCGCTGTTTCGATCAATGTGTTCAATTTGTGGCCCTTAGCACGGCTATATGTGACAAGAAGGAGAGGGAGAAATGTTGATGACATTTGTTGACTTGTACAAAACTGGCCGATGCATCAGTCAACGCGCTGGCAGCTAGCTAGGTGTTAGATACACCAGGGGTATCTTGATTCACGCTGAGTAATGTAATGGATTAGGGCGTGGCGCAATGTAACCGTGATAACAGGTTCGCTGCACTTATAGCATCATACGATTTATGGACATAAAAGGGCGGCCTGCCACTTATTCAATTCGTACCATGTACTGGAAGGCAGAAGGTGACGTAATGGCTTACTGGCAGGGCGATCTTGCCTGTCGTTCGCTCGTTCGGTCTACTAGAGTTGGCTAGTACCCTGTTTCTGACATACAGATCTTCGAGAGCAACCTGGATTCGCATGTAGATATGACAAGGTTTGAACTAAAATCTCTGTTTAGAGTTCAGCGTGAATTCCTGCTGCCTAAGCAAGTACGTTATGAACACATGCACTGTTACACCACCGCGGGAAGATACTTATTTGTGGGCCAAGGCGGGACTAGATACTTTCAATGTTATGACCAGTGCTGTATGAGGATAAAATTAGGCTTTGCATGGTAGGGATATGGTGTCTGGTGCTGAAGTGCCTACATGCAAAATACCTGCTGTCATTTCAAGTTCTGCGTATCACCTCCTGAGACGGCTACGTCTACCGGGATTCTAGCCATTCCAGGAATGTGACATCCAATATGACGCATCACAGGAGGTTACAGCACAGGAAGTTCTTGTGTCTTTGAGGAGTACGTTCTCAATTAGCCACTAGTTCTATCGCCATCTGCCAGACCAAAGGGGTCGGGTCTTCATGCTATACAGCTAGGTATGTACGCCATGCCTTCCGGAGTCTTCGTCACATCTCGTCACATTCCATCCTCGGCGAACTCTATCTCCGCAGATGGAGGGGACAACCTTATCAGAACAAATATAAAGTTATGCAGTGTAATACATCTAAACACAACTATCCGGAGCCGCATGTCATCTCTTATTGCAGTTTTGGTAGCCGAATTCCTAGGTGTTTGTAATAAAACTAAAATTCCAGGTTGAGTTATAATATTTAAAGCATTTTATGGCAACGTGGCAATTAAAACTTCAAGCTACTTGTGTTGTCTCCCCATCTTTAAGGAAAGACTTGATTCGTTGAACACAAAGCCGTGGTAACTTTGCCGAGCACACTTTTATTAATGTTGGTCAGTTTACATAAGTGGCGGTTATCCACATAAAGTGAAATAAGTGGGAGCCTACCTTGTCACGTTATGGGACTTATATTGACTGAGCTTCTTCATAAAATTATTATTCTTGTTGGTGCCGCAAGTAAAGTTTACAGCTCTCTGCTAAATATTAAAAAACTTTTCTTCGTCCGAATTTAACTTTCAGCTAAGTTTAATTATAAAAGCCAACGCTATAACAACCAGTTATTGCACTAAACTCTGCTACTTCAGTCTATTAAGGCATTATCCCATAGAAACAGGTCGTTATAACCTTATTTTCATACATGCGAAAAAGTTAAAGCACAAAATCGAACTACCGGCAAACCATACCCCAAAAATGGCCGCTGTATATACTGATATGGGGATAAGCATCTGACAAACCCTTCCGGGCCTAGCCAGCAAAAGCGGTCGCATACTTTTCGCCTCCTCACGAAGAGTAAACTATAATTATAACGACACGGGCAAAGTTTGTATTAATATTATTAACGCAAATCACGTATATAATATAATACTGGGTTACATAGCTGAAACGCTGGCGTTGCTGGCTTTGATCTACGTCCCCGCCTAATAGAAATGACCTGGCTTAGAGTTAGCGATAAAAGCTTTACATATTCCTACTATTTGTATGCAACCTAGTATGTTCCACGAAATATAAATCTGGCCCCTGGTCCTTGTATACCTACCACGCACTCCGTCATTTTTAGTATCAATCTCCTACTTCAGAACTTCCATTTGAGATACTCTACTACCTAAGATCCCAAGGCCGCATCCACACATCATGCAATACTTTAGCATCTTTGCCCTTCTTGCAACCTCTTCCACGTTTGTAGAGGCTCAAAAAGTCATTGTATGTCCAGTAAATTATGTTGGATATTTGGTAGAAAGGCTAACATAAATAACTAGGGCAATCGCCATCCAGACCCATATTGCCGGACTCGTATCTATGATCCTATTCATGATACACAATGCGTTGATACTTATCATTCAGGGTATAGACTTATCCTTGCCAGTCGCAATATTTAGATCGGCGATTTTGCTAACCTGCATAATAATAGATGCATTGCTATATACGAAGGAGGTAATTGTGTGCTCTATAGGTATGCTGCTTCAAAGAATTTGTTGGCCGCGTCTAAAGCTAAGCTATAAATTAATAGAAATCGACAATGCACTGGCTCTGGGGATCCGATCACAGCAACAGAGGGAATTCATCCTTTGAAAGAGTGGCGATATCCTGGTTCGATTCAATGCTTTGTAGACTAGGCCAACAATATCTGAAAGAGTATGCTGTGGTGCTTGCTCCCGTCGAAATTCAAGTTCAAGTCGATTTGAAATAACGTATATCTGGCGGACAAATCATCCACGTGGCCGAGCTTCGGTATAAGGTGAGCTGGGGAATGCCGTTGACAATTGACGCGGCCGCGAGGCCAAAAATATCCAGAGTTATCTACAGTCCCTTGAAAAATACTTAGTTGTCCAGTCGAATTCAGTTCGAGCTAATAGGGTGCTTATCGGCTGTCGAGATCAAGTCGCTCATTCACAAAGGAGCAATCACTATCCTACTCTTGGAAGTAAGAGTATTTTAAAGTACTTAGTTTCCATATAATTCCACTCTTTTGTCTGGAAAGTCAAGAGACTGTCATTTGTCTAAAGCCGTCCAAACAATCATGCTGTGAGATGTCTCATTCAATGTTGGCTTCTTGGATCATCTCCAGAGCTTGTCACTGCGGAAGATGAAAGCCAAGGCTTGGCAACTTAACGGGTGTTCAAAGTATTTTAGATCAAATATCGCATATCAGGCCTACCCTGATTGTACCTCACGTGGGGCATTGCAGCAACTGCGTCATCTATCAAAGGTTTCTTTTATGTGTAAAGAACTGCAGGGGAACCGTGCAGCTCTTAATAGAGTTCTTTCTCCTGAGATGATTCTCATTTAATACAATTGGTGCCTTTGCTATTATACTGGATCTTTTGTGACCCTCAATTGTCTGACGTAAAATCTAAAAAGCTGGCAACCACGAAAATAAATTCAGGTAGTCGAGGGGTGAAGGCAAAAGGCATCTGAGTACTTCAAGGTAGATAATACCACAAAACATGTTGAACGCCACAGCTCAACACATATAGTCTTGAGATAAAAGGAGTGCCTTGATTCTATAAGATCGAGATACAACTATGGTACGATGTTTATAGAAGGCGCTGGCTAGACCGTGATATTATATTATATTCAACCAAATAAACCAAAGAACATATCATATTATTATTACTGACAAGAAAGAATTTCGCTATAATAATGCCACCGTATTTCCAATAACTAAACAGCAGTATTTTCTTCCCGGGATGCATCGGATGCCGGTGCCAATTATTGCTCTATTCTACGATTATATAGGTCAGGTTAGCGAAGCGCGGTAACACACTAGAAACTATTTCAGGGCAAATTTTGATAGGACAACTTATTCGTTGCCATTAAAGTCTTCTATAAATAATTCAATACAATAAATTATCATAGAGCATAAAAAAACAAATAAAAAAGCACATAATAAACAGAATACTACGAATAACAGAAAGCCAACATAGTCGAAATCAAGTAGAATTCCGCCCTTAACATCTCTAGCATTCCCAGGTTTTAGTTGTGCTAGATCCATGCGTCTTGCTACCAAGGGGTTTATGTGGCAAGTACTCGGATCCTGTGCATGTTCATGATACTCGTAACGCCCTGCTGTATGAGCCAATTGCTTTAGGCAAGGCCTAAAGTCTAGCATTGCAGCCGCGAGATCGAACAGAAATTGCTTGGGCAGGTCATCTTCACTGGCCCATGTTGTCAGCCAATTTCCCTGGCCGTGATACGTATACATGTCGACCAAAAGGCGCCGAGCCTTGGACGATTCCAAGGTCCTGTCATATATGTAACGGATGACTGGTCCAACAGGATACCAGTATTTGTCATTAGATGCTAAAGAGCGTGACTTGAAAAGCATTGCATCTAGGACTGCATCTTTAAATTTCGCATCCTGAATCATGTCTCCCAGCACGTATGCCTTTGCAAGCTGTAGGTACTCGGCATTTCCTGCATGCCCTGGGCTGTCGTTTTGAGCCAAGAGCGTTTGACTATACAGCCAGTGGAGGTATAAATCGAACAGTTCTGGGTCTTCCTCGCCTAAGTTCACGGACCTCTTGATTGATGTCTCCCAGTTGCCATTCATTGCACTTTTAAAAAACTCGGAAGATGAGCATATCAAGTGCTCGTGAACGGTAAACGTCGTTGGGGGGTCGGATCCCACTATAACCTCGATCGTTCGGCCACGCAGCCTGCGGTACTGTTAGACTGACACAGCATTTTGGACGTCTGAATAACGACTCACCCAAGAGGCTTGTACTTGCAGTACGTTGTTGGATTGTGTATATCCCTTGCAGCAGCCACATCGTTGTGGATCGCCGCCATGGCTGCAAGGTAGGAGTTGGGAAATGGAGGTTGCAAGACGAGACAAGGCTGACGAAATTGCTGTCGGCTACCGCTTGTGGAATGAAGTATTCGATCACCTGAGGCGTAGATTGGCTTCAGAAAGGTCGAATACTTACGACCGCCCACTGTAGGCTAGAAAACAATATTGGGCAGCAAAGCCGGGAGTGGGTGATGTGGTAGGTGTTTTAACTGCCAATTTAATTTGGTAGATCTGCTTTTTCTTATACTGCAACTCAGCACGTGATAATGCTCAACAAGGCCTCGTTAGGCCATAAACCTTATTTTTGAGTTGCATTTGACTTTATCCTGTCACGTAATTAGACTTAGGAACTAATCGTAGTGCGTTCACGAACCATTCCTGAGATGATGTAAGAATTCGACGGTGCCAATTAGGGTGTAAAAACAGGTGTCAACGAATACGTAATCTAGCATTTGAGGTCAATAAGTGCGTAACTAGCAAAGACTCGTCATGTAGGAAATCTGGCTAGACCAGCTAGCTCAAAACCTTGAATGAGGGCACCTGGCCCTTTTCTATTGAACAGTGGCCTTCTCGATGCCTTCCGATTGTAGCTATAAAAAGACCTCGATTCCCTCGATAGATAGATTCAACCAAGGACCAAGTCCACATCTAATGTGACCTATAGCTTTGAAGTGTCATAATAAATACCTGGGTAAAGATAGTTTTTTCTTATTTTAATTAGGTTCTCTAATTAGTATTATCATTTATTGCTATTCCCCTATTCCTATAAACTAACAACGCGTAAATCTATTACCGATTGCGTGGACTAAATAGGCATGTGAAAGCTCAAGCTTCAGACAAGAATTCTCAAAATAGCTTTCGTCCTGCCAAAATTGAGCACTTGAGTATCGTGTGGGTGGACTGTAAATCGACAGAGTTTGGTTTAAATAGCAATTCGAGTTTCACTGTAGATTTGAAGCAGCCGCAGTTGAACCAGAGTTCTTACCTCGGCCGACAATCACTAGCAAAGCCAGTCGTGTCAAGATAGCTACGACGGATGAAACGCCTTGTAGACCTGCAATGCTCCTTCAACGCTCTGCGCCATGCCAAAGAAGATGGTCAAGAAAAGAACAACAATAGCGACCCAGAAGGTATACCATTGGACACCATTCCGTCGATCCCACCACCACTGAGATATTGTAGCAGGCCGAGACTGGTCGAAAGCCTGCTTCAAGATAATCAGGCGGTTGTTCCAGAAGTGGAATTCCTCAATTTGTCGATGGTCGAGTCGCATCAGGTCATATTTTAGAAGTGCCATGTCAATCCGATATGATTCGGGATGTCTCCTTAACCACTTCCGAGTTTGTTTATTGTGTCGAGGAAGAGAAGCGACAATGTCCGTAGTGTCTCTTCCCGGAGACCGTCAGGATACAAGGAACTGTTCTGGTCAGCAACGGACTTATATTGCCCCTCACAAATTAAAGCTATAAGCTATAAAGGGTAGAGTTATTTAAACGCTAAGTATTTATAGGTCAAGTAATTATTACAGTTTAACTGTGAAATTAATTATCATGTTATAAGACTTAGTATTAAGTAAGATTCTTTATAAAGTTATTAATCTTATTATTTGCTCTCTTCTATTATAGGACTTAAGATATTTAATACTTTTAGAGTAGAGCCGCTGGCCGAGCTCTAGAAATATCTAACAGTCCATTAAATAGACAAGCTTAGATATAAGGTCCCTATTATAAACACCAAATGTCAACTTTATATACTTGGCTAAAATTTACACGGTAACAGGTAAATACATACGCAAGTCTGTGTATTCTGTATATATATATTATATTAGCGGTTACAAATTACTCTCCCCGATAGTACTGGTAATTAACATACCTGATGACAAGTGCATTCCGTCTATATTTACCAAGCAAAATTAGCTTATTTCGGACGATATCCCCTGTAAAGTAATAAAGGCCGTACACGTACCGTAGGCCACTATAGCATGTCTGAATATTAGCATCCTGCTCGTAATTAGTCCTCTTATAGGTACAATTCAAGACTTACGCAGTCCTCAGGAACTTCGCACTAAAATTACAGCCAAGTAAGTAATATAACTATAGTTGTTGCGTATATTTAGACGTACTGGGTGCGGGTCGCACATTGGCTACGTCCATGACCAGGTTAGTTCTCGTTTATAAAGGCGTTAATTCCATGGGATCAGTATTCAGGACTGGCTCTAATGCTATTATCCCCCTTCAAAATATAGTAGCCACTTACTTCATTAAAGATATTTCGGCCTATCTTAGGCATAGCAGCAGCTAAGCCTACAAAGATACTAAAACAGACTGCGAATACCTTCATGGCGACGTGAGGTATTAAATTTGGTTGAACAACTGAGGGGAGTATAGGCTGCCTGGTATAGTTTTATAGCAGGTTAGAGGAGACTGTAGTGATTCAACATTTCGTCTGGGTGATTTGGTGGCTTATATACCCCGGGACCATTCACACAAGCCTCTACTCTAATCAAAATATACCAGGTATAAGCAAATAGTACGAAGTGGCAATAAAGTGCCCCTCCTAGCCATGTTAACTAACCCACAAGCTGGCTCAGTAGCACTGCAACTACGGGGCACGGTGGCTATTGACTTTTGATGGCTGGTCCTAATATATGTTCTAAGGTGTGTGGCTGGCTGCCATTACACTTTGCGAGAGTTAGAGTACGCTACAAAGAAATGACCGCACACTCATCTAGTAATAATTTACTAAAGTTATAAAAACGATCGTTTCGCAGCCAAAGCAGGGACAGACAAGCTGCCGGGATCTAATGCTTCCTAAATAATCGCATTTTGAGGCTATAACCTGATACAACGCTTTCGGCGAGGACCAAACGTCCACACCCTTATTTTACCTGGCCCATTACAGGTTGTTTGACACATGAAAAAACATAGCAGTTACCTACCTGGTCTCTCCGGACATCAACACCATATTTAACCTTCAGGATGCAAACTGAGAACAGCTGTGTTGGATTTGGCTCCACCCACGTCACTGGCTTCGCACCCTACCAAATCTGCCACATTTGCAGGAAATAGGCTTTTTTGAGTGGTATGCGTAAATGTGGAAACAATGTACTATTTGGGCTTTTTGCCTGCAGCGATCTCATCATACTCAGTCACT
Source organism: Metarhizium humberi (assembly GCA_020102295.1). Lineage (NCBI taxonomy): Eukaryota > Fungi > Ascomycota > Sordariomycetes > Hypocreales > Clavicipitaceae > Metarhizium > Metarhizium humberi. The sequence continues at coordinate 44,311 of JACEFI010000035.1, forward strand.
TCGTGTCACGATTGGCAGCACACTTCACTACAAGTTGAAACTATGTAAACCGGAGCCGGTAAAACAGATCAATTGATGCCAGAAAGCCAACCTTAATCTCTACAATATACCCAATGACCCGCGATTTCTTCGAGCTGTCATCTGGTGCTACAGCCTCGGACTTGTGCGTGCCATTGCTTAATTCTCCCCGCGTAATCTCTCTACATATATAACTGGAAAGGCTATTTGTTGCTCTCTTCACCTACTCCTTTTTCATTCTAATTTGATTATGCTATATGCCACAAGGATCAAAATTTCGCACACATGTGGCACCTACTGTCTGTTGCAGTGTTGTCTCACGTCAAATACGCGCGAGGTTTAACTTGCGTTACAACACTGTATTCCTTTACCAGCATAAACCTTGTAAAATATTTTAACTTTTAGCGGCTATAAAGAACAAACAGCTCTTATTATTGGAAATGGGATATGTAGCGGGAATTCTTGGTAAAACTGAGAGTCAGAATATACCAACTTTAAAAAAGCTTTTAGAAATTTACTTTCACCTAGAAACTTAAGGGTGGTATCTCAAATTCCAGACCAAATAGTTCCATGTATATGCTTTATTACGTTAAGACCCTGTAATTGTAACGTTGCAATTAAATCTTCAAGCCACTTGTCTCAAGGAAAGACTTTTCTCGCAACCCACCAAGCGTAGTATTTTGGCCAAGCGACGATATTGGCCGGTCCACATACCTGGCATCCTATTCCGCAGTGTGAGCTCTCAAAGTGTAATATTGGCGTGACTGGCGGCGGCACTGTCGCCCGGCGAAGCTGATGTCGCAAACCCCTCACCATCCACATGCAGACGAAAGGGTAAATTAGATTCCGCACTAAACTCTGAGCACCATGTATTTTGCCATTCAAAGCGCATGTCCAACCTTTGGCGCGGGGCACCTGTCGGTGTTGAGACCCCCCAGGTAATCCATCAACAGCTGCAGACTACTCTTGGGGAAGTGTACATATGTAGAGCTTCAATTTTAGCCTAGCGGTGCAATTCTTGTATAGCAAATATGCCTTGGATTAAGTAGACTTGACTAGACCCTAACCCTAGCTCTAACACCAAGATTTTTTTCAACTTTCAACCTTTAAATTTTCAGCTCAGAATGAATAGGTGATGGAGGCAATTCTGTGGCCTAGACTTCCAGGCTCAACGATTAGTACCATTTTCCATTTGCTTTAGCCGTCTGTTCCCGACGCGTCCTTTGCATCCACAACACTTATATATATGTCAGATGTAGCATGGAATGACTGGCCCGAAATTCTTGCTGTGGACGTGACTGTGAACTTGGTCTTGGCCATGCGTGGCGCCTTTACGCGTGGTTTCATTCTGATAGACCCCTCGTCTGGGCCTCTCTGGTTCACCAGCTCATAGAACTTGGTATCCAAGGCAGGATGAACCCGCCACTGATACCCTGAGCTAGTGGCCTCCATTTCATTCCACATGACTCTAGCGACCTCGTCCCGGAGACACAGAGAGTCATTCAAGACTACAGAAACTACAGGGCTAGTGAGAGAAAGCACTTGCAGTGTCATCAGTTGTTAGCTGCCAATGTTCAGGTAGGTAGCTGACTCCAGTGGGCTTCAGGGACTGCGCCCGAAGCATCCACTGATAAACATATCGCGTCGTGGGGGCGGCGATCTTTGACTGGCTAGCAATCACCAGACGTTTAGGAACCTTGGTGTGTGCATCAGACTCGAGGGCGACATAGTTGGAGCCGTGCTTCAGCGTGCAGAGGCAAGCGTTTATCTTCTTGGACTCGAGATCGGCGACTGGCGCGGCAACCATGTCCATGTCCCAGAAGGACCTCGCTACAATCTCTTCGATCTTGTCTTTATTCCCATTCTTGTCCTTGTCCGCAATCTTGACAAAAGTCAACTTGGACTGGTGCTTGTCGTCACGAGCCAGATACCATACTGTACGCTTTCGACTGCTTCCATCATTAAGGAAATATTTTTGCGTGTAGATCTGACTCTTTCCGTAGCCATTGGTCTTTAGGCTCCAGACAGTATCCGTGGTATAGTCCAACTCTTCGACGTTGTCGACGCTTGCAGGCGGCTTGGTAGATCCGTAAAGGCGAAGGTAAACCTGTTCTTTTGCACTCGCCAGCTGACCCTGACTGTAGACTCCAGGAAACTGTACCGTGACTTTTTCAAGCCTGTCAGTTTTGCCGATGGCATTGAATTAGCCTTCAAATCTACCCGGAGCCATTGCCAGGCGCTTTCAAGAACTGGCCGCCCAAAATTCAAGCAGGTTTCAAATACAAACACTCACATCGGTAAGACAAGGAGAATGACGAGCTTCAGAAGTAGTTCAAACACTTTAGTGTAAAATGGTTCGGATCCTGGGTTGTGACGGAACAGTAGACAGGTGTTTGATGTTGACGCAAAACCGAAATTTAATGATAGACTAGATTCAAAGCAAGTGAAGCATCTAACTAAACAAAAACATAAACATATTTTGAGCAATACTATTCTAGATATAAGCCATCACATGCCATTGAAACCTAGTAGTAACAATGAGTGATGCTACGTAAAAAGTCATAAGACCTCTGACGTTTCTCCTGACGTGATCGTCTTAGTCGCAATTGACCATAAAAGTAAAGTCGTCAAGACAATAGCGTAATAAAACGGTTAAAACAACGCACAAAACAAACTTTATTCCCCATTCCACACCCAAAACTACTCAGGATATGTATGCAACAGGGGACCCGACAGGGCAAATAACTAAGCAATAACAGTTTCGGGCCGGATAGCTCTTTGATCATGGACTGACCATGTGATTCATTGGTAGGCTGTCGATCCGCTTCCTGGATTGAGGTTCCATGGACTAGCTTTCGGCTTATCTAGTAGCGCCACATTTTTCTTCTTCCTGTTAGAATACAATACCGTTCATATGGGAATTAGCTTCACTCACCTCCGTTGCTGGGCTCCCAACAGTGCCCTCTGTAACACGCCCGGAACACCACGTAATTGTTGTTCTGGGGCTGAGCTCGTATTTCGGCGACTACCCGTCTACCCCAAGTGTTCCCGGTGACTAGTCTATGTTCCCTTAAGACTGGCAGTTGGTCGTCGAGGACCTCAGGACTCCACGCGCCCTTCGCGTCCACAACACCCCGAGCTCGATCATCGGCCCAAGTAGCTATAATAAATCGATCAAGCAGAACATTCGCCCAATGTTCCGGCCTAAAATAATGTGCCGGGCGGAACAAGTATTCAAAAATGGACTTAGTTCGGTCGTCGTGGGCGGGCGATTCATTTTGCCACATCTTGTAGAGCTCTTGTAGCTGCCAGGCAGTATCCTCATCATAAAGATGGACAAATAGAATTGGATTCTCTCCAAATTCGCCAAATAGCCCGGGAGGCAGTTCGCGACGTCTTTTGCCGTGCAGAGTAATCGTGAAAGATGCCCATTTATCGGTACGTTGGTAATTCTTGGCCATCGCTAGAAGATCGTAGCGATTGTGAACAGTATTCTCAAGTTCTTTCCAGCTCTCCGGCGACCAGAATTCAATCCCGAATTCCGGCAATAAATTTGTTGGGAAGGTGATTGGTGTCTTTCTTCTCTCGGGTCGGTTCCAAAATAAGTGTAGTTGATTCGTGTCGAATGCTTCCCGGTAGGAGATAAATGGAGCAGGTTTGGCTGCTTTTGAACTAGATTTTGATATTTCGTCCTCGACTACTTTGAAAAACTCGTCCAATGGACTATATCTGAAATCTTCTCTTCCCTTTGATTTGAGGTCCCAGGAGATGAGCCACTTATCCGGTGGCGCGCATGGGTCGATTCCGGCGGCAATGAGGGACAATGGATCCAGTTTCTTGTTGGTGAAACCATAATTTGAGGCGATTTCATACGCTTCTCTTGTAAGTTTGTACCATGAAAGCGGGTCTGCGTGATGCACGCGGGCTTCCCATACCCAGTTGGGGACGGTCGGTTTGTCGTCTGCCGGTTTGTCGTCTCTATGCTTAAAGACGAATTCGATAGTTCGTTCTGGCAGGCAAAGGCTCCAAATGTACTGCCGAATCTCCGCCGGCAATACATCAAAGCAGGCTTTTGGCAAATCTGGCGTCATGTCTTCCATGGCTTTTGACGCAAGCTGAAGGGTGCTAGAGATGTTGAAGAACCATAAAGAGGGTGAGGCGATTCTTTGAATAGGAAACCAAACCAGGTGACGGCATGCCGGGGAGAAGGGTGACGAGCCATTTATAATGTGCATCCCTTGACCGTTCACACGTATACATGAACATGTTTGACAGGCACATGGCAAGAGAGCACACCGAGTCGTCTCGGCGTACGGCATCTGTTCAAGAGGCCAAGCATATACGTTGAAAGAGACCGGGTTCATGGACCCAAGCTATGAGCGGCACGTACCGTGCCTCAAAGGGGAGCACACCATCTTTCAACATTTCTGGGGTTGTGCGACATTGCGCTACACTGGAGCAGAGGCCCTTAGTTTGACGGACTCATTCCCTGCGTGAACGTAGATGTAGATGCGCTTTTCTTGAATTCCATATGCCATTTTCTACTGTCTCATTCCCATGGCAAAAGAGTCCAGTGGTTGTCCGTACACTTTTAGAGGATAGGTCGCGGAATCGAGTACAGTGTCGGTATTACCATTACAAAGACACCTTTGGGCAAGAATCGGCACCGTTTGTCTAAGATGAACAAAGGATTCAAAAGCGTCACAAGAGCCACATATTCACAAGTCGAACAAAGAAACGCGCATGCTCCTTCGTTTCAGACACGTGGCCTTGTGATTCAGTATTCACGTGAACGTGCCATTGTACGCAGCTTGTAGACATCATGTTTTGATAGGGGTCGCGGGCTGTTTAACATTCATTACGGACGCGTAGTAGAGAACTGAGTACGTATTTATTTTAAATGGTGAAAAACAAAACATTGACTGGGGAGCTTATGTACATCCACAAATAGTCTTCTTGGCCCACAATGACCAGGGAATTCTTTGTTCCCCAAATGTAGGCGCCGTCCGACAGCCGCCATTCGGAAATGCAAAATGCAGCAACAATTCGGAGCCTGTACGGTCCTCTTCCTAGCTCAAGCTGGTTGTCTTTGACATAGCTGCAGAAGATCCGAACAGCACTAAGGGATGAGAGCTCACACTATATGTGTACACAAACCAGCCACACCCACCAGCCGTCACTGGCTCCTCCCATTCGGACTTCGATGTTCGACTCGGAAACTGAGTTTCTTTCATATCACCGTGTCAAGCCAGGCGCGGGATTTGAGAAGAACGGGCGCTGCATTGCCGGCGATGCTCGGGTGGCCTAGTGCGGACAGTGTTTGGGTCCTCCAGCCTTCCAAGGCACAAATGGATGAGTATTGATGACAATTTGCGACGACAACTGGCATGGAAGAGCACGGCCGGTATTCACCGCAACTAAGGGCCACCGTTTATGGTGATGCCAGCGACTCGGAAGTAGTAGTGAAGGCCCAGGCCACGTTAGCTTGTCTGCCGCCGTGCATGAGGGGACTCCTTCATAAGGGTTCAAGCAAAAGTCTTGGCACTTGACTCGACATTATTTATCCTCGTTCATCGAGCCTCAAATATAGCCGAAACGCGAAATGTGGGGCTTCTGTGCATTTGTCACCGTACCCATCAGTTGGTCAAACTCCAGAACCGGCTCCTCGGATTTGATTCTTCCTTCCCCCATTCCCGAACCCTGAGGCTCAACAGTGAACATTCAGCCGCATCCCAGACCCGACCCGTGACGAGCCAGCCATGCGATCCAGCCTCTCGTGCGATGCATGCAGGCAAGTCCATCTCATCAACGCGATATAGGTCAATTCATTTAACAGTGTGATATGCAGGCGATCCAAGCTCAAGTGCATACACGAGGGAACCGCGCCGTGCCAAAGATGCCGCAAGCTGGGAAACAGAGACTGCGCCCTGACCCGACCCGTGTCAAGAACACCACGTAGTAGCAAGGCGAGACGTAAAGATGTTGGAGATTCACCAAGGGCAACGGAAACTCCCCGACAAATTGATGATTCCATACTCGCCGCGCCTCGCGCCGCTCCTGATGCCGCCCGTCGCCAACACACGCAAAGCGAGTCTCCCACGCGGTATCGAGCCCAGGCGAAGCAGCAGCCGTTACCCCCGTCCGACTACACAAAGCAATTTGTGAGCTCTCACATTGACAATCTTTCCAATAGCGTGATTCTCCAGGCCGTCAATCTTTTCATCAACACATTTCCGGAGCTCGCCATCTTGCATCTTCCCACCTTCATCGCGGAGCTGCATGCGGAGCGCGAGCCCGAAAGCAAGGTTCTGCTCGGTGCCGTCTTGGCAGTGACCAAGGCGCAGTTATCCGTGCAAAGCGCCTCGTGGGCCGATGAACTGTTGTCGCGGGAGCACTATGCTCTGTATGCAAAGGACGTGCTATCCGACTTCATTCTGCAGCCACCCAAAGTGCAGATTGTTCAAGCCTTGTTGATCATTACTCTTCACGAATGGGGGACCAGAGACTTTCACAAGGCATGGGTGTATTGTGGTGAGTAATGCGCCGCCTTTCCGGTTTTCCTTTGCCAAGTTTCACTGGTGCTGAGCCAAAGCCAGGAATTGCTATTCGCATAATGCAAGCATTGCACAGCTTGCGAGCGGCACCCTACCCGCTCGACATGACATCCGAGCGACGGCACGACTCTGTTTCGTTGGCTGTGGAAACCAGAACCTACTGGGCTTGTTTCATCATGGACTGCATGGTCAACTCGGGCACGTATACGCCTCCCATGCTTCCCATGTCGGAAATGGAAAAGATGAGGATTGCGCGGCCGCTGAGCGCTGTGGAATTTGCCTTTGGGCCCGACGCACCGCCGCAGGCCGTGGGCGGCCATCACTCACTGGCAGGCCAGTCGACGGGCATGCTCGATGTGACGCAGAGCTTTGAGATTCTGGTGGGCGGCTTCGACATCTGGGCGCAGGTCATGACCTTCATCTTCAACGACGGGCGCCGCGCACCGGGCATGTGTGCGCCGCAGAATTGTCCCTGGGTCCCCGGGTCGCCGTGGTCACAATCTCGAAGTCAGTTGGAGGCTTGGCGGGCAGGCCAGCATCGCAAGCTTCATTATCCCAGCAACTCGGTGGCCGTTCACATGACGCTCGGGTTTGGCGAGACGTTTGTCTACCTAAATCTCCTGTACTACGTGAGGTATGTTGCCCTTTCCAATAACGGTATATGACATCGGAATGTCCTCCAGGCTTACACCACCGCAGCACCCTCATGCTTCATCGCGAATACTTCCCCTTCCTGCCGACCCCGGAGTCGGAGCCGCGCGGTCCCGTGGACCAGCCCATGTTGGAAGCGCCCGCCCCAGAAGGCTGGTGGAACGAGAGCTCACGACTTCTGTTTGGCGCAGCAGAGCACATTGCCACCGTGTTGCACGAGGCGTCTGAGTGTGGCGTGCATCTCATGACGCCCTTTACTGGGTTTTGCGCATTCTCGGCCGGCTACCTCAATCTCTACGTGTCCAAGTATCCTCGCATGAACCTCGACCGTAGCCCGCGAGCAAAGGAATGTCTTAAAATGTGTCTGGACTATTTGGAAAAATTTCGACACGTCTGGAAAATCGCAGACGGATGGGTACGGCTTTCGCAACACACCTGTAGCCATTTGGCGCGCTGACATTGGGGGGCTTTAGATCAAGACGATACATCATGCGTCTGTGCTTTATGAACGGGCCACGGAAGACCGCACACGATACCAGGGACGGACTCGGGCAGACTTTGACACGCTTCATCAGTCGGTCCACGAGTTCCGTGTTGTGGATAGATCCGACGAGCATAGTCGGGAGATACGTGGCGCAGAACGGCCCTTGGCGCCGGCGACGTCTCCTTACACGCCGGGGGCGATTCCAGAACATGAGCTCGACACTAATACCTTGCTGAACCAGCTGTTCACCGAAGTTAGTAACAATCTGGAGGAGCAGGGGGCGTGGTCTCAATGGTGGCCGGCAATTGAACAGGTCGATCTTCAATCCACTGGGCATTCAATGCCAATGGCGCCCTGAATGAGTAAGTTCTTCTTTTTTTTCATCGCTATGTCTATCTAGAAACCAATGCGCCGAATAATGCAACTTTTATATAATGCCTGTTCTCGTCACCGCTAACAAATGTGTCCACGTCAAGTCATCAGAGTCATATCTCCCCTTGCAAACATCACACTTTTGTGAAAATCTTCCTCGAATTCATCATGCGAATAGCAACCATGAAGAACATGCCGACAAAGGACGCAGCACCGGCATAGTACGCAGCCGGTCGGTAGAGGCTGACATCGGTCCCAGTTCCCGCCAGGGAGTACAGCCTCGCAGCAATCGGTGTGCCCTGTTGCCGGTGTTAGCATTCTGCGTAAAAGGAAGAGGTTCCTTGTTCATGATTTGGGTTTGTATTCACCAGGAAATAGCCAAAGATCCAGGCTTGCCACAGAATGGGCAAAATGCCCATGGTATTGGGAGCCCCAAAAGTAGTTCCCACCGCCAGAGGGAACAGACTAAAAAAGGAGCCGCAGCCAACGCCGTTGATGATGGTGAAGAAGACCAACAGGCCCATGTTTGTCACAAACGGCCAAATTGCCAATGCGCTCACGCCGCAGAACAAGAGCGAAATGTTGAGACTGTTGAGTGGTCCGAGGAATGCATCGGCAGAATACCCGGCAAACACGCGACCAAATGTCGATGCGAGATTCCATATCGTGAGGGCAATGATGGCGGTTGAGCCAGAGCTGCCGACTGATCGGGCGAAAATGGGAATAAAGTACGGCGGGACAAAGAGAGGGAAGCACGCAATGGCACCGCCGAGGATGAGAAGGACAAACTTGGGCTCCCGCCATCGATACCTGGCCACCATGTTAGTTGAATCAAGAAGTAGTCATGTTTTCCAACGCGGGATCTAGCGTACCACTGGAGCTGCGGAACGGCAGACTTGGACAGCAAGGGCTGCTTGATGCAGTACGCGGCCGGAAGACAAATCGCCCACAGCATGAAGCCCAGGATTCTAAACGTCCACTCAATCCCAACCTTGTTGACAAGTTCGTTGGCGGCAACGCCCATTACCGCGGCACCAAGGCTCCCTCCCCCAAAGACAATGCCCGTCGCAAGTCCACGATACCTGCGGAACCACTGCAGCGGCGCGGTCGAGCAAGGCTGGCAAGCGGTTAGTAAGAACACCCACCCTCACATCAAAATAACAAACGTACCAAAATCGTCAAACCTCCCCCGACACCAAATAGTATGCCGTGCGTGATAAACAAGGCCCACAAATGGCCCACGACCCAACTCGACAGAAACTCGCCCAGTCCCAGAAACACGGCGCCCACCAAGGCCGTCCTCCTGTAGCCAAACTTCCTGACCAGCTTTCCCACCAGTATACACAGCGACACCATAAAGGACGTGGCTAGCGATCCGACAAATGTCAGCGTCGTCAGCGAGTAGCCCTTTGCGTCGGCCATTTTCGCCTGCAGTATGCCCCAGCTGTATATGACGCCCATGTACATGAAGAGAGACATGGACGCGGCGGCCACCACCACCCACCCCCGCCAGGTGTCGAGGTGAGCGTCCTCCTTGGGCGGGATACACTGCTCGGGACCTGATTCCTCGCCGGTATCAGAGGCCGACGATCCGGGTGTGGTTGGCGGCTTCTCGGATGCCGATGCCATGTTTGCTGTTTGTCTCGGATCCTCGAATCTGTGTCTTGGACGTGCAGTAGGGCGAGGTTGGACTTTTTTTTCTAAAGGGAAAAAAGGGAAGAAGTCGGCTGTTTATTATATTTTATTTGGTCGGGTTTGTGCTTCTAATCCGATGCGTTTACAGCTATTTGACTCCATTTCTGGTCCATTTTTTCACGTCTTGCTCATCCATCGTGTGGATACTATTGTCGTGGAAGTCGGTGATGGTGGGGCGTTGTTGCTATGGATGTATTGTCCCCTGTGGAAGTGGCCTTGCGAGATCCATCTCGGGCCGTCGCCTCGGCTTTGAGATGGGCAAGGCTGGTGGTGAAGCCGATACCGGGACCAGGGCGAAATCCTACCCAGGTTCATCATCAGTCATATGGAGAACTGGTTTGACATTTCTGTCCATTGACACACGCCCTTTAGTTGACGTCGGATTTCGGCTCTGGATGGGGGGGTTCTTCGGATTAGAGTGTGAATATAAACTGCGAGATGGCGTTACACGGCATGCATTGTCGACGCCGTTTTGGGATAACCTTGCATAAAGTCAAAATTCGGAAGACGGCCTAAAATAAAAATACAGTTGAAGCCTTATAGATTTTGCGTGTTGTACCTGTACCATGGCGCCTCATTGCACCGCAACACCAACCACCGGCGAAGCGGCCTCCGCTGCACAACACAACGGCCACCTTTTGCATAGGTCGCTGGCGAACCCCCCGCACATGGTGGAATCCGCGTCCGGATGCACCTTGCACCTCTCCAACGGCCGGGCGGTGGTGGACGCCTGCGGAGGTGCCGCCGTGGCAATCATCGGCCACGGCAGCCAAGAAGTGCAAAACGCCCTGGCCAAGCAGGCCCAGAAAGTCGGCTACGTCCATACGCAGTCGTACAGCACACCCGTGGCCGAGGAGCTGGCCGACCTTATTCTGGACGGGACGCCGTACGGGCTCGAGAAGGCGCTTTTCCTGGGGAGCGGGAGCGAGGCCGTCGAGGCTGCGATGAAGTTGGCGCGCCAATACCACTTTGAGAGAAACGACACGGACAGGATGCACTTTGTTTCTCGGAGGCAGAGCTACCACGGGAACACAATGGCCTCCATGTCCGTGTCGTCGAATTTGGCGAGAAAAGTGCCCTACAAGGGGTTCGAGTATCCGCATGTGTCGCACGTCACGCCGCCGTATGCATACCGGTACAAGACGGACGGCGAGACGGACGGGCAGTTTACGGACCGGCTGTTGCGCGAATTGGAGGACGAGTTTCTGAGGGTCGGTCCCGGCAAGGTGATTGCTTTCATTGCCGAGCCCATTATTGGCGCGACGGCCGGCTGCATCGTTCCACCGGCGGGATATCTCGCCGGCGTGCGAAAGGTGTGCGACAAGTACGGCATCCTCTTGATCTTGGATGAGGTCATGTGCGGCACGGGGAGGACGGGCACCTTCTTTGCGTTTGAGCAGGAACACGTTGTGCCGGACATTGTCACGGCCGCCAAGGGTCTGGGAGGCGGTTACGCCGCCATTGCCGGCTTGTATGTCCACGGCAGGGTCGTTGATGCTCTTCGACAGGGAAGCCAGGCCCTCAACCACGGCCACACGTACCAAGCTCACCCGGTGTCTTGCGCCGCCGCCTTGGCCGTGCAGAAGATCCTAAGGAGGGACGGCCTCGTCAACAGGTGTCGGGAGATGGGTGGTGTTTTGGAGAAGCTGCTTCGGTCAGAGCTGGCCGAGTGCAAATCTGTCGGCGATGTCCGGGGCCGCGGGCTGTTCTGGGCAGTGGAATTTGTCAAGGACGGTGCCACCAAGGAGTGCTTTGATCCTTCCATCGGGTTCGGCGCCAAGGTGACGCAGGCTTCTTTCGAAAGGGGAGTTGCTGTGTACCCGGGTGCTGGGACGGTGGATGGCGTCAAGGGCGATCATGTGTTGTTGGCGCCGCCCTACACGGTCACGGAGGAGGAGTTGGCGACGATATGCCGGACGCTGAAGGAATCTGTCTTGTCTCAAGAGGCACAATATCTGTAGTTGATGGCGGCACATAATAGATACGCCGGGCGCACGCCGGCCGTAAGTAGGCAAATGCGGATGCCATCCATTGATTATGTGCGCTCGAGTGCTCGCGATTCCGAAGTTTAAAGTTCCAGGTTTCCACAATGAAAGCAGGCGCACCCCGAGCCGCACCTTCCGTCCAGATGTCCATTCGATCAGCCCGACGGGGCCCCACTCTGCGGCGCTTGACCTGGAACCTGTTGATTGATGCGCAGCTTGACTCCTCCATCCTTTCACTCACACCCGCAGTCACTCGCTCGCTCACTTGCAGGCCAGGATCACCAGTCGACGCCCGCATGGGTTGCATATAGCACTGCCGCTTGCCGCTGTCCTCGTAACGCACATTTCTTTCCCGCCATGGAGCACCGAGCCATCCCCCGAGTCTCGGTGGCCTGCAGCGCATGCCGAAACCAACACCTCCGTTGTGATGCTCAACGTCCCGTTTGTGGCCGATGCCGCTCCCTCTCAAGAGCTTGCTCGTATCCCGAGTCGAGAAGAAGCACAAAATTCAGAATGCAGAAGCGCACCGCTGCAACCGATGCTGCCGTCACCGCCGCCAATGCGCCGTCTCCTCGTCAGCTTCAAGTCCTCACGCCAACAAATACAGCTTCAAACGTCGGCAGCGACGCTTCCCTGGGCTCCGATTCTTCACAGTCACCCTCGGCATTGACCGTGAGATCTTGGTCAGATAGAGACACTTCACTTTTAGACTTGTACTATGAATATTTCCATCCAAGTCACCCGTTTGTACTGCCTCGGCGAGCCCTTCAGGCCAAGCTGAGCCTCTTGGATGACCTACCAAGTCTTCGGCTACTAGTCAATGTGATGCAGTACATTGGTTCCTGCTACAGAGACCCGGTCGCTCGTCAACATCATCTCCGAGCAAGCATTTACGCTTCGGACGCTGCTGTCGACGGCTTCACTGTCCAGTCCACTCTGCTCATGTCCCTGGCTGAGAGCATGTGTGACGAGCTAACTGAAGCCGAAAAATTATTCGCCAGGGCATTGGCGCAAGCACGACTCATTGGCATGAATAAGAAGGACTTTGCGGACGCAGAGGTGGGATTTGATCCAGTTCTTGCCGAGAGTTGGCGTCGGACGTGGTGGATGGTCTACGTGGTTGATGCCAATTACTGCATCATGCGTCAAGACTACAAAACGGCTCTACTAGGTGGCGAGAACAGCGTGGACCTGCCTTGTGAGGATGAATCTTACGACCAATTGGTGAGCCCAACAGTACGGACTTGGTGCGCCAACTCACACTGACCTACAAACTCAGACAATACCGCCCACTGCGTCAACCATGTCGGATTACCAGTGCCGCGAGTATGCATTGGACGACACGTCATTCTCTTCCTTTACCTATCTGATCGATGCAAATCGCATATACGTCAGGGCCATACGCTCCTCGACACAGTATTCGGGCGTTTCCCAGGCAGAGATGATATGCGGCAATATGGAAGCCGAAATAGCCTCCTGGTTCATCATGCTGCCACCTTCAAAGCGTGACCTCCCAGTCCAGCAGGATGCCATGAATCAGCTCATGTTCCAAGCGCACATAATGATGTATACGTGAGTAGAGCAAGGATTCCACCCTCATTATATTTATACATTGGCTAACAAATATCCAGCGCTCTTGTATTCCTACACCGCCCACTTTCAAACCTAAGTTACAACGCCGCCGAGGCCCTGTCAGACTGCGGCAGCCCTCCCCCGCCTCTGCGTCCCGAAGCCAGCATCGGCAGCATCATGGATCATCAGAAGCACGCAGACAAGCTCTTCGACGCCATTCGAAAGCAAAACCAGTGTCTGATTCTGCTCCCCATGCGCGCCGCCCAACTGTCCCCGTTTCTCATCTGCACCGTCGCATGCTGCACGATTGCCCACCTGGTGGCCTGCAAGGGGGCGTTTGAGCCAGACGAGGCCGAGATTGCACGATGCCGCATCCGAGTCTCCATGGGCACCCTCAAGCACTACGAAGATATTTGGCCCAAGGCAAGAAAGATTCTAACGCAGCTGAAGAAGATTGCCCACGCTGTCCTTCAGGCTGGCGCCGTGGCCCAGACGCCAATTGCCGACTTTGAGATGCTGGCGGAGCAGGACGCCATGTTTGCCAACTTTTTCGACAGGGACTGGTTACAGGCGTTTGAATCGAGCGCGGCGTGAGGATTTTGGAGTCGACCGGGCGAATTGCTCGCGTGTATTATATTACGAGTCATGATTTGTATGTGCGTAGACGACAATTGATTCCTCTGTACAACATGCCTGCGATTGTTCAAACCCCGCGGCTTCTGTACACCGTAGCAGCGTCCTTGAGTGGAGCGCCACGCAACAATGGAAAGGCCATTGAGAAACAACATGGCGGTGCCTGGGTTAGTAATACAAAGCACCTGAATGCTCGGACATACGACGCTCGCCCCTGACCAAATTGTCAGTCCGATTTTCCCCCTCGGCCGATGTGGGGCCGATCCTCCGCTCCCGAATAGCCTAAGCGGAAGCATCTGACGCCGTGGCATGCCCCGTTGCGCACTTGGAGTGTCTTGCAAGTCAATGTCAATGTACACTTTATAAAAACAACCCATTTTGCAGCCAGCATGCCTATGAACATGCGTCCGAGGTGCAAGGGCTTGTCAAAATGGCACATCTTGTCCGCAATACCGCCCTCGGTACTACCGTACGCCTCCTCTCCCGCGACACATGTCTCTGTTTCCCGGTCGACTCGGCGAAGTATCAACGTATGAATATAGATCAAGCCGCTCCATACGGGGGGTCTATTGACCCATTGAGTGATGATAAAGACGCAGCGGCAGATGTTAAAGTGAATTGGTGGTTTATCACAAGGTTGATAAAGGAGGCGGCTAATCCGAGCAGTGAATCCGACGACGACCCTGAAAATCCACAGAACTGGGCACAATGGCGAAAGATGTTTGTTTCAAGTGTGATCTGGTGAGTCGCTAATCTGGGTCGGTAGGAGGATCAACTACTGACTTGTAAGTGTTTACACGTTCACAGTGCACTGCGGGTCGTCGATATTCGTGCCGAGCGAAGAGTAAGACGGTGCATCTCCCAGAAGCCAAGACTACAAAGTTAATGTATTGATTCAAGACAAATAATGAGTCGGTTTCATGTCTCGGAAGCGGTCTTGCCCCCTATATTTTAGGCTATGCGTCTTTATCCTCTCGACGTTGCACCGTCATGCTAATAAGGAGAAGATGGTCTTGGGCCGCTCTTGTTCTCGTCCCTGGGTGAGATTGCCTTTATTGGCCGTAATCCAGTATACATTGTCGCATTCTTCATCTTCGTCGTGCTCTCTGTCGGCACGGCTCTTTGCGACTCCTTTGCCGGGCTGGTCGTCCTGCGGTTTCTGCAGGGTTTCTTCGGCAGCCCTTACTTGGCTACTGGGGCAGCCACACTCGGCGACGTGGTATGGTTTCAAGCATTTTTTGTAATGAACCAGGCTAACGCGAGCAGTTTTCTATTATATATTTGCCGTATCCTCTGGCTGCGTGGTCTGGTGCCATGTATGCGGGACTGGCGCTGTCTCCGATCCTTTCTTCTTTTGCCATAGAGGCTAAAGGGTATGTCGACCCGATACTAGGCTGATTTGGGAACTTTGGATTACCATTCTTTAGTTGGCGCCGGTCTCCGGGGGATTTCGCATGGCTTTCTGCTTTCGTGTTTGCCGTCCTCGTCTCCTGCATCCTAGGCACAATATGGTATTGCGCCTGGTACCACCTCACGAGCGAGGCCAGGGTCCGCAAACTCGGCACTTTTGACTCGCAGGAAACTTCCCTCCGGCCCGGGCTCCTTGGTGTGCTGGGCGTGCCGGTGGGCATGCTTCTCTTCGGATGGACCTCCAGGGAGTCTGTGCCTTGGGAAGTTCCCACGCTGGGCATCATTACATACTGCGGGTGTTCGTTTGTGGTAGGACTGGGCATATTTATTCACTTGCCGACTAGTTACCCGCAATATGCGGCGAGTTTGTTCGCTGCAGACGATGCGTTGAGGAGTGCATTCGCTAGTGGTGCCATTTTGTACGGGCGGCCGCTGTATGTGAATATGGGGGTTGCGAAAGGATGCAGCTTGAAGGGCGGGTTGAATGTGCTTGGTGTCTTTGGGTATCGGAGTTTGTATAGATATGGGCCGATGTTGAGGGCCAAGAGCAAGTTTACGGCTCCGTGAGCGATGCGCATTGTATAGAAATGGAAGAGCAACTCCTCCGGCGGGACTGAGAGGGGTCCAAGTTGCGTGTAGGATAGATGGCGGTTAGAATTTCGCTGGTACTAAGGAACCAGTTGACTCCTCTTCAACATGCTTGATTCGTTCTTTCGATCGTTCATATCCAGTTGCATGCGGTCGCCGGTCATGTATGCCCGCTCGTAAGAAGGCAATTCACCCGGCGGACTGGTGACATTGACTTGTGCAGTTGAGGTGACAATGATGTAATGTTCTGATCAAACCTGAGACATTTCACTTGAACGTTCAAGTAGCTCAACTACTGCACAAGTCAATATTGAACTGTTCATGGGGCTTGGATTCTTCATGTCTGGTCTGGCCAATGCTTTGGGGCCAACAGCAAGCGAGACCAAAGCCAGGCGCTTGTAAGCTAATTATAG
Organism: Metarhizium humberi; assembly: GCA_020102295.1. Taxonomy (NCBI): domain Eukaryota; kingdom Fungi; phylum Ascomycota; class Sordariomycetes; order Hypocreales; family Clavicipitaceae; genus Metarhizium; species Metarhizium humberi. Next base: position 60,686 of record JACEFI010000035.1, read on the forward strand.
CTTCAATGTTGACCAGTGACTTGAAATGCTAGAGGTCAGTTCAATGCTGTCATTGGGCAGAGCGTCCCGGCGGCGACTAGGTTGGGCGGCTATTGGGCGATGCCGGCGACCATCAACGCGGCCCGGCCCCTGATCTACACCGTCATCGGTTCGAATGCTGCCGCAGTACTCCATACATGTAGATTTGTATCAGAAACTCCACAGGTTGGGCGAAAACCAGGCTGGGCCTTGTGTAACAAAGGTCAACCTGCAGCCTAGCCGCATCATTAGTACTTATGTACTCAGCATGCATGTGGCTGTTCTGCAGGCTGACTGGCCGGCCTTCTCCGCCCTTTGCCGCCCTGAATGCAAATGACATTGACTTTTTCCAACTTGGTTTGTCTCCCTTGAATATTTATCGCATATAACTCCGCGAGATTGTTCATGTCTTGCCTTGAAGCATCGTGGTATCGGTGCAGACATGTCTTCGTCAACAGAGAATACAAACGCGCGATGCAGATTCCGCCATCGTCGCATTTTCAAATGCCTGAGCCAATTTCGACGCAGGTTCAAAGCCCGTTCAAGATCCAAGTCAGTAATGCATATCAAATGACAGAAATATACTCATCATTCACACAGGCTGCCTGAAGAAGACCAAGACACGTCGGTCGAGCCCATTTCGGTTTCATCCATCTCGATACATGGCAAACTGGGTCGACAGCCCGCTGTGGATGATGGCCACGATCAAATTTCACCTGTGGACAGTCGCTCCATAAGCACATCGCACCACACTACCATCGATGAACCCTCCCAGGCGGTTGTGGACGATGCGCCAGCTTCAGACCTTTGGAGCGCGGCATATCGCGAGGCCGTGGAAAGTCTAGGCGAAGACATAGACGTGGCGATTTTGAAAGGCAAAGGCATTGAGCAGTTATTCCATCAGCTCGAAGAACTCAACACGGAGCTGACTGAGCAGTCTGCCTTCCTGGCGGGTGTGGAATATTTACAACGTATCAAGGTACCATTGGAGAAATTCAAACTTGCCTTGGATCTGGCGACTCCGCTCACCGATATGCAACCGGTTTCCGCTGCTGTCTTTGGGGTGGTCAAGGGCGTCACAGCGGTACGTACTATGATTGAACCGACCAGTCGATTACCATCTCGCAGAGCACCTATCTAAACGCTCTTGATGCAGATTGCCATAAGCTTCGCCGCTGCCGACGTCGAATTTGCCAAGAAGATTGGCGAAATGTTGGAGCAAATGTCATACATTGATGAGTGCGACACGCTGGGCCAGAAATCGGAGAATAAGAATATACACAAGGTAGTCTCTGTCCTTGACCCCTTCGCAGCTCATCTAACTGTTCGTAGGCCTTGGTATCCGTATATCAAAAGATTCTGGAGTTTTATCAAGCTGCATACGACATATTAACTAGGAGAAAAGTCAAATTAGTCTTGAAAATCATCTTGGAAAACGATAAACTGCCTGCCATCATCAGCGAGTTTATAACGCGCGCCAGCAATCTTCGAAATCTTATTCACACAACCACATTAGAGGTTGTCCAAGAGATCCAGGCCATGCTCTACGACCAACAAAGTAAGTCTCCATTTCTTTCAGCGTCATTGCCTACGAGTGCCAAGATTCTCATTCTCTCAGTTGCCGCTTGGCTAGGCCGTGAAAGTGAGCTGGTTCAAAGCGAACACCATGACTCACTTCAAGCTATTCGTGCCGATGAGGCCTGTGAATTTCTATTAAAACACGCCCATTTCCTCAACTGGTACTGTGGAAACGACGCCACTGGTTCCCAAAAGCTAATCATGGTTGGCGACATGGGCAGTGGTAAAAGCGTCTCTATGGCGTTTCTTGTCGACGAGTTGGTCAAAAAGAGTCAGTTCCAGCTACCCCGGGCCAAGGTTTACTACTACTACTGCCAATCTGGCAAGACTGACAACTATGCCTCCTTCCTGTCGACCTGGATCCTGCAGCTCCTCGAAGACTTTCCCGCCAAGAAGAAGGCCTTTGTCGAGCTATACAACCAGGCTAGAACACAGGGGGACCGGAATCCGGGAAAGAACAAGACCTTTCTGGAACGCATCCTCAAAGGCTTCCTGGGAGACGTCGACCGTTTGCTTTTCATCGCAATCGACGGCCTGGATGAGTTTGATAGGCGGTCTCGCAAACAGCTGGTCGAGTTCCTGGATACATCAATGCAGGTGACGTCCAAACTAAAAGTTGTCCTGTCTACCCGTCCCGAAGACGAAATTCTGGAGCTTCTGGGCGAGACGCCAAAAGTTTACGTGAGCTCTCACGCGGGGAGAGATGGCATCATTGTCAAAAAGATTGTAAACGACAGGTTGAATCACTTGTCGCCAGATGTCAAGGGGCTCATTATCCGCACGCTGTCTGAACGTGCCAACGGGAGCGCCATCTGGACGAATACCGTCGTTCAGCTAATCGAAGGGCTCGAGATAAGAGCCCTCGGTCCTATGAAGACGTTTTTGGAAGACATACCACTTCCCGATAGGCTTCACACCCTGTACAGCCAATGCATAACGAAATGTACATCGAACCGGCCTGAAAATAAGCCCATTGCCGTCACGGCTTTGAAATTCCTCTCCGTCGTCCGCAGGCCGCTTAGCATATTGGAACTCTCATGGGCTGTGACGTTGGCCCTGGCCGGGGATAGCGTAACAAGTATCGAATCTCTAGCCGATCTTGTAGACAGCGGCCGCGTCATGAGCCTGATCCGACCGTTTGTTGCCCACATCGACTTTGGAGACGTGAAGAAGCGTCAGGTCCGGCTGCTGCACCTGTCGGTAAAGGACTTCGTCACCCAGTCACTAGCTTCGTCGGGCATGCCGCATACACCATCGGCCGAGTGCTGCGCGGAGATGTTGGAGGCCGAGTTGATGAATACCTGCGTCAGGTATCTCCTGCTCGACGAGGTTGGCCAGAGGCATCTCTTTTCTGACGAGCAGCTCGCTATCGAGGCTCTGCCGCAAGAAGTTGACCTGTTCAACGACGACAGCGAGCCCAACAACTACACTGCCAACTGCAGTTGGGACGAGTGGGAGGAGACCATGATTCGCTACGACCCGACGGAGCGCGGCTTTGGGGAGTTGTTCGTCTACGCTTCGTGCTACTGGGTTGAGCACTGGAGCGTCATCACTCGGCCGTCCCTAGTAGAGTTGGCGAGCATCGAAAAGCTATGTGAGCCCGGTTCTACCAGGATTCACAACTGGATTGAGCAGAACCGCCGGCCCGGGTGCGTCATTCTGCCGAGGGTCGTATTTGACCCTAGTTTGTATGACCCCCTTGGTATTGCCGCGCTGTTTAGCTCGCCCGACATGTTTCGCCACGTGGTCGAGAGTTCGGACTTTGGCAGCGCAAAGTTCTTGCCCGAGTCAATCATGAGGGCTGCTGATCAACTCATCCAGTGGGGTGACATATGTAGGCTGAGGATGCTGCCTCTCGACGAGAAGGCGAAGCATCGGCTTCTTACTTTCGAGTTCTTCCGGCTAGTTATACACCAGTGGTTTGGTCGCAAGACTGACCTACGACGTCAAAATTGGGATGGAGTCTTTGACTTCATTTATGACGCGCTGGACGTCATGATACGGGAAAAGTGGGCAAACAAGCTCTTTTGTGCGGCTGCCGCGAAGTGCTGTCTGCCTATGATTCAGCGTTTGGTGGGCAGAGCCAGGATCAACAAAGAGCTGGAGAGCGAGCTGTGTTGTCGAGATTCTCCAGACGCTGACGAGACATTGAATAACAGTGCAGTGAGTCATTTAATTCAGGAGGCTATGAGGGAAGATGACATCGAGGTGGTTGAGTATTTAATAAAGCACTACGGTACTGGGTCTTTCGGCATCTCCCAGAGAACTTGAGAAGCATGTCAGGGCAGGGGTTAGGGCGATTGATATGCACAATTGCTAAAGCGTTTCCAAATTTTCCTAATCGTACTTGAACATATTTTGGGTCTAAGTAATCATAGTTGGGCTTACTACTTGACAGATGAAGGCGAATATTCCACTAAATCAGCATTTCCCTACTACTACGCTGCACACGAGAAGTATCATAAACGAATGAATGAGTAGCCTAATTTGAGTTTTCTATACTCTATTTTTTACTTTTACCCCTTGTCGGCGAGGGCGTTTTGCAGTGTCTCCGTTGCTGGCCCTCACATTTGTAGCTGAATCATGTCCAGCTTAACCCGAGCACAGATGCTTCTGGCAGTGTGCCCTTAGGTAAATGCGAAGGAATGAAGAGTACTTTGAGCCTTGTAAGTTTCAAAGTTATTGAGGAGTGGTCCAAGTATGACTCTCCGAGTTGCAACTCTTGCCCTCGGCGCCGCTGCCGCAAACCACTACCTGGAACTACCGCCGGGCCAGCTCCTGGAGCAACCCCGACGGCGGCAACACCAAGGCAGACCTGGCTGACCGCAAGGTCAACTATGGAAGCACTCCCCCCTGGGACGCTCTCGACAAGATCAAGGACCACTGACATGATGGTGGTCCGCGTCGAGGGCAAGAGTGGCAATCAGAAGGCCGACATGAACGTACACGTGACTATTGAAGTTCCTGATGTCGGCGGTGGTGTCTGTGGCGATATTACCAAGGTCGGTGGTGCCATGGCTGGTTCTCTTCATGGTATTTTGGGCGGAATCTTCACCCTTGCTTCTGTTGGTTGCAAGTAAATGGGTTGAAGTCGTGTTTTTAAGGAACTGGATGTATGCTGAAACATAGATGTCTAGACTGTAGCTATGGAGATTTCCAGTGAGAAAGTTTGAGTCTGCATTTTGAATCGTGGCGACATCGCTTCTCGTACTGCCTGTCTCTGGTACTCATACAGAGTTGTGTGAGCAACTTTCTTCATTTGAGTGGAAATGGTTAAAGTACGATGGGAGGATCCAGTCTAAACGCATCCCCCCCAACCCTCCAAAAAAAAAGAGAGAGACATGGAGAGACGAATGAAAAAGACGTCCTTGGCGCAAACCACAGTAAGGCCGTAGTATTATTTTCCTTCGTGAAAAAGACTGACGCAATCTCAGTTCCTGGCTGCCGGGTAGCTGGCAGAAAAGGCTTGCGGACATCGGCGTAACCGTTGAGGGACCGGTGTCACGTGCCTCAACCAATCGCCGCTCGGGCCACATCGGGGGAACCTTTTTGCTGGGCAGGATACGTCGATGCACGGGTCCGATAGTCCCGCCCGTCCCGTCATTGGTGCTCAACCAAGCATGTGGACGCCCCGGCTTGGCCAACATCAGGACCCTCTGGCGATTCGCATTTGCATTTCTGCCACTTTGTTCCCTAACACCATTCATCATCCTCCCCAAACCCTCGTTTTCATCGCACAACAACACAAATCAGTTACAGCGCGGGCGCACACGTCATTGTAATACGGCAGATTCCAGTCACTCTCTTGAAACCCTCTCAACTTCGCCCAACGGCGACTTCGTTGCTCCATCATGAGCGCATCGGCTACAGTTGCCCGCCGGGCAGCCACGAGGACCCCCTTGTTAAGAAACGGTCAGCATTGCTTAAATCGTCTTGTTGCATATCCAATACTGACTTTACGTAGCCCAGGCCTTGTCGCGCGGCGTTACACCCAGCTTGATGGCCAGACATATCGGCCGTCAGTCACAGGTTTCGGCACTGGCACTGCTGATTCCCATGCGACAGGTCAGCACCGAGCATCACCGACCTGACTCACAACATACTGGCCCGCCACCGGGTTTCAACGTCGACCAGGCTAAGAAACCGTTGCCGAAAGAGAACTCCGCTGTCGAGGCCAAGGACGTAGATGCCCAGAGCCCAACCGCAACCGCTGGCCAACCTGACACAACCCAGGCCGAGGCCGCCATAACCGACTTGGCCGCCAAAAAAGATGATTTAGCACAGCAGAAGGAGGTGACCAAGGCGGAGAAGGAAGAGAAGAAGCTCACTATGTGGCAAAAGGTTAAAAAAGAGGCTCAGCACTATTGGGATGGAAGTAAGCTGCTTGCTACAGAAGTCAAAATTAGCTGGAGACTAGCGCTCAAGATGGCTGCTGGCTACGACCTCACCCGAAGAGAACACAAACAGCTGCGACGAACAGTCCAGGATCTGGGCCGCCTCGTCCCATTCAGCGTCTTCATCATTGTTCCACTTGGCGAGGCACTTCTGCCGTTGGCGTTGAAGCTGTTCCCCAACATGCTGCCCAGCACATTTGAGGGCCAAAAGTCCAAGGAAGCCAAGGCCACCGTCTTGCGATCCACGCGAAAAGAAGTGAGCAGCTTTTTGCGACAGACTCTCAAGGAGACTGGTCTTCCGCTAAGCCAGGCAACGGCCCAGAAGGAGGAGTTCGCCAACTTCTTTCGCAAGGTCCGCTCCACTGGCGAAGCTCCCACTCACCAGGACGTCATCAAGGTCTGCAAGGTCTTCCGAGATGACATGACCCTTGACAACCTGTCTCGCCCCCAGTTGGTTTCCATGTGCCGATACATGAACCTCAACACCTTTGGTACGGATATGATGCTGCGATATCAGATTCGCCATCGCATGAGACAAATCAAGCGAGACGACAAGGCCATCAGCTTCGAAGGTGTTGACAGTCTTACCGTCCTGGAACTGCAGATGGCTTGCGCTGCTCGTGGTATCAGGACTCACAGCGTGTCTCCTGCTCGCATGCGAACCGACCTGCAGTCATGGTTGGATCTGCGTCTGAAGGAGGGCGTTCCGTCTACCTTGCTCGTCCTCAGCAATGCGTACATGTATGGTCAGGGTTCTGGCGAAGGCTCAAGCCAGATTGACGCTCTCATCGGCGTACTGTCCTCCATCCCCGAGGAGTTGTTCCACGAGATCGAGCTCGAGGTCCACAACGCCGAAGGCGCCGCCACCAACAAACAGCGTCTCGAGGTTGTCAAGGAGCAGCAGGAGCTTATCGAGGAGGAGAACGAACAGAACGAAGAAAGCCAGAGCACTGGCATGGCCACACCCCGTGACGTTGACGACATTGACGAAAAGGAGGAGAGAATCATGCATGCTGAAGCCGAGGGTGCTGACAAGAAGGCTGCCAGCGAAATGGTCGATGCTGAGCGCGAACAGGCTCAAGTAACCGAGCGACAGGCCAAGACCCAGTCCAACACGGAGCAAAAGTGAACAATATAAATGACAAAAAAAAGCGCAGATCTTGATGAATTGACCAAGACTCGCATTAAAAAAAGCGACACGCAACGTCGGCGTCAAAGCACATCTCCCCTACTCATTACCACATGCTGGGCAGAACAAATTCCAAGCCACTCTATCATTCAACGAATATTATTCTATTTTCATATGTATGATTTGAAATGTGGCGGAGTAGGCATTTTCTTTTTTTCCGGATAGGGGCTGGGTGTATTGATATGCACACCAGAAAACTCAGCGGGCGGTGCACATGGCCCATCTCATGGTGGGATCACGGTGAAGGCGACATATATACATCACATAGACTTTTTGCCACCAACAGGATAGGAAATAGACTGCATTGAATTTTGTATGTATTAGCTTTCTGCTGCATCACGATGGTGTGTCGTACACTTAACCATCAACAGTGCTTGTGAAGACTGAATTGAAGGCTCCGGAGGCGTGCGTCATCGTCGTAGGGGCTGCTCTCATGATGTTGTTAAGGGGTACATATGTGGCATGACTGAGATGACATACGACCTTGATGCTTCACTTGAAATAAAATGCGAATGCGCCTAGTTGATTTAGCTGCTGGTCAATTTGATTGGGCCCATAAACTACTTCATTCTAGCTTGCGACACTTGAATCTTGTTCTTTGCTTGTTCTTGTCTTTGTATTCCGCAACAAACACCCCGGGGTTCTTCAGCCCCCACATCGTCATCCCACGCCAAAGCATTGATCCGAGCTTCCACCAGCTGTTCCTACTGTTCGCACTTGCAACCTTCGCCCATTCAGGAGCATATTTCCCCTCGGCTGCTCCCTCTTTCCTCTCCGTGCCCCTCACGGTCGACGAAACTGATTCCTTCGCGCCATCCCTCTCTGCAAAGAACACCTGCATCTCAGCGCGAAAGCAGTCGAGCTCGTTGCCCCCGCTCGCCGAATCCGTACGACGCCGTGCTGCACATTGAACAGCAACACCATGGCGGTCACTGACCAAGACCACGACCAAGACAACTTCTCCAGCATATCATGGACGGAACACGACCCCGCAGCAAATCAAGTCGCAGGGCAGCACGGGCACCATGCTGGCGAGGCCTCAGGAGCCAGACGTAGCGGCCGCGAGCTCGATCCTCACGGGCTAGGCAGCGAGAAGCTCGAGTGTACAGTTGGTAGTCCGCTCAAGGAGAATGACGGCAGCAAGGATGCATTCATTTCTTATCTGATTACCACTCACGTACGTATGAACACCTATGCGACATAGCGTCGGCCCTTCCCTCCGGCGCCGAGGAGGCAATGTTGGCTGTTGACTGCACAGTCCCCTCATCGTCATCGGTGAGACACAAACAGCTAACATGGACATGTTCCACACCAGTCCACCTTCCAGTCGTTCCAGAAAGAAACAACGACTGTCCGGCGACGCTTCACAGACTTTGTCTTCCTATACAAGCAGCTCATGCGAGACTATCCCGCCACCGCCGTGCCCCCGCTCCCGGACAAGCAGCGCATGGAATACGTGCGCGGCGACCGCTTCGGCCCAGACTTCACCTTGCGACGAGCACACTCGTTCCAGCGCTTCCTCACCCGCTTGTCACTGCACCCTATCCTCCGCCGGGCACCCATCCTGCACAACTTCCTCGAGAGTCCCGACTGGAACGCGACCATGCGCAGCCGCAGCGCCCGCGCCAGCCTCTCCACCGACCCCAGCAACTCGAGCGGCGTCTTCGACAACTTCGCAGACACCTTCATCAACGCCTTCACCAAGCTGCACAAGCCGGACAGGCGCTTCATCGAAGTCAAAGACAAGAGCGACAAGCTCGACGAGGACCTGGGCAACATTGAAAAGATTGTCGCCCGCGTCGTCCGCCGCGAGGCCGATCTCGAAACGGACCTCAAGGACCTCGCGGAGCAGTTCCAAAAGCTCATCACCCTCGAGCCCGGCGTCGAGCCCGAGGTCCACGCCTTCGCCGCCTCCATCCAAGACACCGCCGCGCACCTGCACACACTGCGCGATGTCACCGACCAAGACTACCTCGGCTCCCTGCGCGACATGCAGGCCTACTCCCTCTCGCTCAAGAACCTCCTCCGCGCGCGGGAGCAGAAGCAGCTCGACTACGAACAGCTCACCGAGTACCTCAACAAGTCCACCGCGGAGCGCGACTCCCTCCAGTCGGGCTACGCATCCTCGGGTGCCGGCTCCTTCATCCGCGCCAAGATCGAAGACGTCCGCGGCGTCGACCACGAGCAGGCCCGCCGCGAGCGCCAGCGCAAGCTGGAGCTGCGCGTCGAGGAGCTCACCACCGAGGTGGAGCGGGCCCGTGCCACGAGCGACATGTTCGACGACGAAGTCGTCCGGGAAGTCGCCGATTTCGAGCGCATCAAGAGGGCCGAGTTCAAGACACAGCTGGGTGGGCTGGCGGATGCGCATGTCGGGTTTTACGGGGAGGTCGTTGACCTTTGGGAGAGGTACATCAAAGAAATGGACCAGGAGAGCGTGCTCGCCGCGTAATTGATATTGCTACAAGTTAAACACTGGCGTTGCGGCTGATTCTGTTCCTTTTCTCTCTCTTCTGGCTCGGCGTTGGCGAATAAGATCAAGTAGTTACGATAGCAACCTTTTAAGTGTCATACAGAACGTTCACGGCGCTCTAATGCGCTCGTTGTAAATAGACCAGTTATTGAACAGCCCCAGGCACTATTCGGTCCGAAAAACCATGTCTCATGTCCAGTGTGTTCAAGTACCAAATAAATCTATTCGTAATGCTGGGCTAGGCATGATCCTTTGATAATACATTCAAAACTCCTTTTGATCCCATGCAGATGAGCAAGGCATTTATTTGAACAGGAAGCGTATTCCAAAACTGGGGGAAAAAGACAACCCGTCAACTGTCATCACGGCCTTGGCCCTCAAAAATATACACCACATCCAAATGAAGTCTTGTTCCATGTACCTAAACGCCAAGGTGGTTATGATCGGCTTCCTCCGCCAAGGGGCATTGTTTCGGCCGCGCCTGAACTGCCCTCGTCGTCGCTCTCCTCACCCACGACATATTGATCCTCTTCATACCCATTACCAGCCAATCTTTCCGTTGACGGATCTCTGTATTCATCAAATTCTTCCTCGTCATCACTGGCCCCGGCAAATGCATCATATAGCTCGCCACCGCGGGTTCGGCGGCCTTCACCGCCCTTCTCATTGCTATTCAGACCATCGGCCTCTTCTTCATCAAGTAGCTCAAACTCATAGTCGTCACGGGGCGTGTTACGACGCTTTCGAGCGATGAAGAGGTAAATACACAAGCCAATACAGAAGAGCACAATAAGAACAGCAGCACCAATAACCCACAGCATTGCTGTCTTGGACCCAAAGCCGGGGAACCAGGATGGCGGAACGGTGGAAGTAGCAGTAGCAGTAGTAGTAGGTGAAGCAGTGGCTGTAGGCGTGGGGCTGGCTGTTGGCGTAGGACTTTGCGTAACAGGAAGATCGACATACTCATCCTCTGTAGGCATACCCAGTTCGGTGGCTTTTTTGGCATCGATAGACTCACCCCATAGCTTTAAGCGCCAGTCAACAAATGAACCGTTGTGTTCGTTTTGCTCTGTATCTCTAACAACCAAAGTCCACGTTCCAACACCGGATTCACCCCTGTATGTGCGTTAGTCATTTGATGTGAGCAACGGCGTGAGGATTGGGATTATTCCTTACCAGTGAGCAACGCTCATAAAGGTCCAATTAACATAGCCGGCATAGTGCTCGTCACCGCTGCGAGTAGTTGCGATCTGACTGACCATGTTGGATGGGCTGATCAAGTCGACGCTAATGTCACCCCGTCGAGTATGGTTGACATTCATAAAGACTGTCACATGCTCCAATCGTTCCAGATTTGCCTCCTTTAGCATGTCCTTCGTGACAGTAAAATTGGCACTAATGCCGGTTGGCCCTTCAGGAATTGCCCCATTGACCTCAAGCCGAGGAGAAAAGAACCATGCTTGAGGCTTCACCTTGTTCCAAGTCTTGGCTTTCTGCACAAGGTCGTAGGTGTCAATTTTGCCATAACCAAACGCGTGGCTGAATTGCTTTCCAATACTCGTCTGGTTCCAGACAACACCCGGGGCCGAAAAGGGCTTGGCCGTGTCCATGACGAGATATTGCATGTCTCTCCAGCTCAGCTCCGGGTCAACTTCCAAAACTAGGGCAAATATACCAGCGGCAAGTGGAGCTGCCGCCGAAGTTCCTCCGTGACGATCTGTGCATTTGTTTGACCCGACATCTGTCGTGTGCTAGGTGTTGTGAGCCAATGTGTTCCCGATGAGTGAGGGTATTAGTTAGTACTTACGATGAAGCCGTCGGAAGTGCTGCCACCGCTGCTGTAAGTGACCGCGAGCTGAGCGGAGCAAGGTTCTGAGTAATATGTCTGTTGATTATCCCTGCTAACAGCGCCGACTGTGATGCTGAAGATGGAGTTGGTATATCCATCGAAATTGCAGTTATCTCCACTCTTCGCTCCGTTACCGCTGGCAAAGACAAAGATAGAGCCGAGCTTATTTCGACCTTCTTGAATAGACTTGAGCATGGCCCTTCTGATCAGAACACTGGGGGCCTCCATGGTGCGGCCATCATCAGAAGGGCCCCAAGAGCATGAGTAGATTTGGTTCTTGTCGTTCTTGTACATGAGAGCCTCGGCCTCATCTTCGTCGGAGATGACGGCGCTCAGAATGCGGATGCCTGCGACCTTGGACTCATACGCAACACCGATACCACATACATCGTTGCGGACAGCGGCGACTTCTCCAGCGCATCGCGTGCCATGGTGATCATCTGAAAGCACAGGGGCGGGTTCTGGATCGTGGTCGTTGAAGTCGTAGGAGCCTTCGGCGAAATAATTCTCTCTAAGATCCTCACTGTGCATGTCTAAGCCATCATCGACGATGGCCACGGTAGCATTCTTGCCAGTAATGCCCTCCATCCACACACCAGTCACGTTGACGTCATTGCCGACCTCGACAGAATTAAACAGATGCCACTGCGCCGTAAAAATCGGGTCCTTAATGCTGAGCGTATCCATGATTGTTTGCTGTTTCTTGACGGCCGAGAGGGCAGGATCTGCGACAGCACGCGGTTTATGAGCCCCGGGAGGAGGTGGCGGGATCACACGTTTATGCAAATGTCGACGCAGCTCCTGCTTAGCCGAGAACAGTACTTTGTCCAGCACATCGTACTCCTCTGGTGTGCGCTTCTTCCTCTTACTTTCTAGTAGTTCTCTTCGTACGACGTCGTGCTCAGTTTTTCGAGAGCGGAAAACGTGATGGTCGGACAGTGCACCGACGGTACCTTCGTGTCGAAGATGTAGGCGAGACGCGATTTCTTCTGGAGGAACAGAGCGTTCGATCTGTATGACGTAGTAGTCGTTGTCTTTGTAGTCCCTTGGTGCATGGCCAGCATAGGAGAGGGACACGAGGCCAATAAGGCCAGCGAAAAGCGCAACTCTCATATCGAAGGAAAACGTGCCGTGCACGAAACGGAGGCGATGGCCGCCCCGGGGAAGGCGAAGAGCGGATACAAATACCAAAGGTTTCAATACATCTGAAAGCTCTATGGCGTATCTTTAAATACCCAGGTAGACACACACATGAGCCCGCATCAAGGGCTGGAGCTTGTGTGTAGGGATTGAAACTTCCGTCGCCAGCGAAACAAGAGTCGTCCCCAAGTCGAGATGGAAGTGGCTAGTTTCCCGTCCGGAGAGCGCGGAAAAAAGAACTCGTGACGTTGAAGTGTATCTTTACAAATGCGCTTGCGTGCCGGGCCACAGGCCTTGTGTGCGATGGCTTTGTCCGGCCTGTGGATGATGAAGGGGGTATATAGGTGACACTTTCGGCCAGATGAAGGAGAGACGTCGGATTTGAAGCGTCGTGGTCTTTCACGTCCAGACCAGGCCTATGGCAACTGGGGGCGACCCCTAACCAAAGCCTGCAACGCTACGGAGTACTGACTGAAGGCAAGTGGGCACTGGGGTGGTGGGGCAGGTGGGTTCCCAGTACTTGGGCCTACTATCGTACCGCTACCTACAGTTGAGCGGGTAGTTCATAGTGGGTACTTAAGTACTTAGAAGTATGTAGTACTTAGACTTGGCAAGATTAGAGATTAGAAGCATACGGTGCAGTGGACCAGACGCTACTACAGAAGGAACGACAGTGTCCAAGCTTCAGCTACACTCGGTCAAGTGGTTGTATTGGGGGCTACAGAAGTAGAGGGTACGCAGCATATGGCTTCTGTCCCAAGAGTCCTTAGGCGCAGGGCTTCACATCTGGAAGTTGCCAGTCGGCTTGTGCGCGCGCGACTACGGAGTACCTGAGTGCCTTTGTATCCTGGACATGCGGAGTGCACACGCCCCTTCAGTTCCCTCAGGTCTGGCCACTTCAGCGTGATCCATGCGCAACTTGAGGATTGCATCAAAAATAAACGCGTCCTCGAATATTGTGCGAGGCGGTTAAATTTTGGGCGCCGTTGGTACATTGTTGGAGCCTTTGGACCATAGGCACCCAAGAAGTGAGTATTGGAGTCGCTTTAGTCCAAAAAGGTAGGTGTGTAGAGCGCCTTCCCTATTTGCACGATGGAATGGCTGACGCCACAGGCGCCCCTTCCAATTGACAAATACGAATGAATAGGATGTCGAGTAGGGTCACCTTTCTCTCACCACTGCAAATGCGATCCTCAGCGCCTTGCCGTCAAACCGCTTCTTGAATCGATATGACACTGTCGATAGATGCTAAACCCTCCGTGTCCCACTTCTAGCTCTGCTCGTCTAACCAGCTCTAGGTTCTAAAATTTGTCTCGTCTGTCTGTCTTGACACCGATGAGAACGCTATTGGTGCAGTCGCATCGAATTTCAACAACTCCCCATACCAAATGTCGATAAACGCCGAATCCAGCCATTTTCCCTTGCGCCGCGGCTACGCCCCGTTCTGGCTACCCGTGTCTACAAGGCCTTCTCCTTGTGAATCTCGATACTTGGCGGTGCACCAGTCAGCTCCTTGCATCGCGCATATATGACAAATTGCCCGGAAACCAGTGCACAGGTCATGACCAGACGTGGCCCTAACCCGGTCAACAACAACCTCTTGGGGCCGAATTCCTTTGCCAGTTGAAACATTCTACTTGTGGCACTCTGGCTCCCGTCCCCAGCTCCCTTGTTGATGGCAGAGAGCAACGTGTCTGCTGGGTGTGACAGCACGGCAGCGGCGGCACCAGCAGCCAGACCCGACGTGAGCTCCACTCCCGTTGACTCCAGGCTGGTGAGCTTCGCTTTTCGTTCTGGGCCCATTGACCGAAAAATGATCTCGTTGACGGCTTCATGGACTGAGAACTGCCCGACGGCGAACGGCACCTGCTTGAACAGCAGCGGCACGAAACCCGAGTAGAATCCTCGAAAGCCTTCTTCTCGGGCCATTCGCATAAATCCCGACGTCAGCCCACTCGCGTAGCCTCTCTGCGAGACTAGTCGGATTCGAGTTGCCTCAAGGGGGCAAAGCAGAATATCTGCAAAACACTCTGCTGTAGCACTGGCACCCAGGTATATGCCCATGCGGCTGCTGACGGCTTTGTCTGGTCCTCCTGCCAACGCAATGTACTGCTTTTTGAAGAATTCGTATCCGGCAAACTTGGCGCCGCCTTGGACCAGATAACCGACGGCGGTTGGACCGAAGCCGGTCAACAATGCCGATGAACCCTCTTTTGCAACAATTGTGCGAGCCGCTCGAACCATATTGAGTCCCTTCATAGCATCGTCGACCTGAATTCGCGTCTTGACAACATCAATCGGCGTCGCGGCCTGCAGTGTTTCGTAGTCAGTATCGGATCATGGCGGTGTCCCCAGCATCTTCGCGCATTGAGCGAGCCAGTTATTTGAAGCATCATTGGCATCGTACCGCATGAGTTGATGTAGCAGCAAGCGCGCCTGCGCAGAAGAACTTGACATAGTCGCTGACTGTGAAGTCCGGCAGCTCGTTTCCTTTGGAAGCCATCTTCGTCTATCAGGTTTTGTTTCCTGGTTTTTATTCTGGCACCACTGACTGAATTTGGCACAATCCAGAAAAATATCGCGCCTTCATTCGAGGGGTGCCGGTTTTTAAGTAGCGTCCAGCGCAAGCTCACCAAGCTACCGAGGGCCTTGGATCGCCTTATCGCATCCAGTCTTCCTCATGACGTCGTTCCGCCCTTGCCGGACGGTCCGTGGACATCTGGAGATAGTGCACCAATCCTCCATCAGCTTGCCCCTGGGCTGTGCCGACCCCTGGGCTGTGGATCCCAGACGTTGCTGCCCATTGGAAACTCAGAAAGCTGGGGCCGTTTGCGCCATGGACGGGTGTTCGGCCTCCCCATTTCAAATGGAGAGGAGGCTTTTGGTCTCTTTGGCCATCATGGCCACTCTCATGTTGACTGATGGCCTGGCGGTATCACAAACTACCAAGTCTTCCGCAGCCTACCTCAAAAACGGCTTGATCTGAATGCCTAAGATTAGGACAGCCCTTTGAGAAAGCGTTTTGCCATCGGTTTCGGATTTTCTCCATGCTGAAGTGATACTCTTCAAATGAAACCTCCAATTCCCGGCAAGGGCTGATTCTTGATGGCCCTAATATTTGCAACCACGCTATGGTTTAGGAACTCGTGGGACGATTGGTATTATAAGAAACCCCATGCTGCGGATACAACGAAATGGCCTTGTAGCGCAGAGATCGCGCCATTGATATGTCAGACAACATACAAATGCTTATATTGCCCAGTTCATCTGTACTTGGAGCGTGGCAGTTTGTTAAAGTTCACAGCCACTTGAGGTTTTGTTTCACGTCTCTCTGGTCCCGACGTTAAATGCTGCAACTCGGTCGTTTGTTTGTGAGTGCCGGCCCCTTCTGAGAGTTCAGGATGAAGGGTGGTCAAGATGACTGGTGACATCTATACGATGCCACAGCATCAGCGCTTCAATCGAATATGCCAGCCACACCGGAAATCGTGTAGCCATGCAGCACCAGAGACAGTTGCGGTCCATTCTCTCCGTTACTCGCGCAGCCTGCCACAGGGTTTTATCTGCTGACTACGTGGTGAGCTCGTTTTGGACTCGGTAGCTTCAGCATTCGCCTTGTGTGTCGCATTTATTGCAACGAAATGTAATTCCCCTTGCTCAAAGCTCTTCCCCGACTTATGATATTCTTGAGTCCTTGCGCAGAACTTGAGAGATTCGTTAGGCTTCTTACGACAAGATACTACTGTTTTGCCTAGGCATATAAACACCCCATCACGCCTCAACTATTTCGCCCCCTGGTTAAGAGGCTTGCTGCCGTCTCTCGAGAATGGCGTTGCGAGCATGAGGTGCGTCTGACTGCTGCTGCCGGTGTTTTGCTTTGCTTCCTGTTTTTTGGGAGACACCGAAAACTTGCGGGCGAGAGTCAGCAACGCCACTGGTAACAGGAGCGTAGGGGTTTAGGCAACATCGACTGGAGCAATGGATCTCCTTGGCATGCCAATAACAACGGCCAGAAGAAGTGTCTACAAATAGCAAACGTCCAGCAACAGCAGGGTCAAAACGTCAAGCCCGCAAAGTGTCCGTCTTACAACAGAATGAAGGCTGGTCTCTTCAAATGTTCCTGCTTTGGCATCGCAGTAGTAGGTACTACTAAGTCACTACCAACAAGCACTGTCCCTGCCGCACGGATTAGATCCGCAGTGTTTGTTATTTGTTTGCGATGCACAAATTATTATACATGACATAGGTCCAATTTCTCGGTGCTCAAATAAGCACTGGCACGTCGTCGATGGGTTGCTAACCGAAGCCTTTGCAGACGACCTGTCAAATTTCCCAGGCCAAGCCCCTGCATCCGCTTTAATGCAGGTCGTGCACCCATGAAGCCATGATTACCTGCAACTCTCATTCGATTCTTGGCTCCGTTTCTGTTTGCTTTGTTCAACGCAGCTCACTTGATCGGCGCCCGTCTGGCGTTATCCCTCTGCGCTCCAAGGTCCTGAAGGCTTCATTGCAACTTGATCTATTCAACATTGACAAGCAGCCTGATATCCCGCTCCAAGGCCGCCACTCTTGACTGCTGATTTTCAGCTTTGCCTTTGCCTCCCCATGTCCAGATCGCCCTGCCCATATCATGCCCACGCCAATTCAAGCCATCATCCTGGACAGTGGCTCGCAGGTAGGAGACTTGGTTACTTGAACTACACAATAATAACTGCACCCACGACGTACATATCCTGGGAATGGTTCAACAGCGTCGGACGTCTCAACTTCACTTGTCCATGACCAAAGGGTTGCACAGCTTCGCAGCTGCATTCTTTCTTTCCGATAACAATACGGAGTACAGTAGCACAAGTTGATATGGCCCATTGGCTTGGGAGAGCGAGTATTGGGGGCGCTGCCAAGCTTTTGTTGGCAACAACCCCCAGCTCATCTCCACACAGACCGAGACAGCCTTCTCGTCCCGGGAACTTGGGCCTTGGGCAACGGGCAAACCATGGCCACCTCTCATGTTCGTTGATTATGAGCTATCGCCGCCCTCTACCGACAGGTCGGGACGCTAATTGTGTCTTGGGGCACTAGCATCGCCGAGCTCTGTTGCATGCGGCCGTCTCACCCCTGTGAGATGCTGGCACAGCCTGGCCGTAACTGCACCAACGAAATTATGTCACTCCGAAGACCTCCAGAGGCGCTGATTCGCTATTGTATGAGACAACAAGGCCCTCGGCTCAGTTTCCTGCAGCCGAGAGACAACAAAAACACCTTCACTTGGGCTTCGCCCAGGCGCCTATCTCCAAAGAAGCAAGGGTTTCGGGTTGCGAGGGCTACCCATGGCGTCTGCAACAGACCAAATGAGGTGGTTTCTTTTGTATCATACGGCCCACAGCTAACCGTGATACTGGTAGTAATTACTCCTCGCTGTCGTTCAATTTCTTGACTTAGAAAGGCCATCCTGGTGTCGTGGCAGGCGTCCATACCAAGGCCACGCTGCTTGGGACGCCTTCCTTACCTCGATTCTCGGAGCTTCGGGTGTTGGGAGTCTTTCCATGGTTTGTGTGGTCTACCACTCTCTTGGTTCGTATGCCTACAGGGGTCGGTTCCAGTCTGTTGGAACGGGCTGGTAGAGAAAACATGCCACAATATGACCAATGAATGTTCCAGGCACCTGGTGGTCATGACCCGGCGCTTTGGTTCTCTGCATATGTATGCACATGTGCGAATGGTGCCACAAGCTGACTGGTGTCAGAGACAATGGATCCATCTGCTCCTTGCGGATTGTTTTCTCCGTGCTGGTAAATCGTTTCCTCGGAGTGTAGGAAATCGAAAGGTGCGGTTGGGATGGGCGAAACCCCTACAAAATAACAGCTTGCGCCTTTTACCGTTTACTTTGTCTTGCCTACTCAAAGCCCGAAGTTGGACATTTACGCTTCAAGCTCGTGTATCAACGGCTGAGCGTTCTTTATTTCACCGTTGGCTAGTTGTTTACTAGCATCCTCGCCATCTCTCACATTAACACGGCCTCCACTATCAGCCCCCTTTTCTGCTTATAAAACCCCGACACCTCATTATCCTGTTTCCCATTCGACTTAACATGGCTGTGGGTTCTGACGGCAATGGTAAGCCCCTTAGAAACAATCACGACCAAGTGTAAGTTGTCTATCCGTACGATTTGCTTTTAATGTGGCGGTGCGGGACTAATTGCAATGACAACTCAGAAGCTCCAAAGTAGGCGCCGAAAGACTTGCTGGCAGAAACCAGAGTGACGTCTGTCCAAAGTCTCCGCTGTTAATCATGAATCCCCAGGAGACGCAGCTTCTCTCTGGAGGTAGTGGAACACAGAGTCTATGGGTAGAAACGCCATTCCCGGTCCCTAGGCCTGACATTTTCAAGTCGTCACCTACAGTCCCATTTTCTCTTCAAGAGTATCTCAATGATGAGAACGGTTTGGAGCGGTGCATAGCAGGCATGCCTGGGCAAGACCGATGCTCAAGCTCTCAAGAGCGCCAGGCTGGCCAACAAGCTTCGCAACTTGACACGCACTGTCCCTCACCAGTTGCAGTCGCCGACCCGGCAACAAACACTGGCTTTTCTGACTCCGAGTATATCGAAGTGGACTATGCAGGATTGGCGAGCGCGAGGGGCTATGAAGCAGCCGCCACCACCACGACGGATGGCTTGGGTGGCATGGAAAGAAATGAAGTCACATCACTTGACTCTTGGTCTACATTGTCCGGCGCCCCTTTGGCCGGCTCATCATCATCATCATCATCATCGTCAACACATTCTTCTAGCCATTCCCTCCTCGACCCATCATATGCCCCTTGCTCAAATTCTCTTCGCTATGAATCCCTTCACCGCCAGTTACAAGAAGCAGGACTGGCTGGCCTAGGAGATGGCACGAACAGCATCCAGCTGTACCACCGGTAAGAAAGTGCCGGTCCTTGACGTGGTTGTACGCAGCAAGCGCTTTTGCTAACAAAGAAGCGGGGGTATAATAGGGCGGCTACGGTAAAGACAAAGCACGGTCGAGTGAATAAGCATCAGAGGGCACGTCGTCTGGCAGGCGATGGTAAGCGCACCACTGGAATGGAACTGTCTGCAAGGGCATTAAAACTCATAGTTGTAACAGGATAACGACGCATCTCCTCGTCCATATGTGTGTGGGGTTGTTTAGTTGACGACCTTTTGGAACTGTGAGGAAGAAATGGAGGGGGGAGGGTTTCATACTGCTATCTAAGCTACACGGGGTCTCCTGGGGCGTCAATGACACGATGTTTCTCGTAGGGAATTTTGCCAGTTGTCTTGATCAAGTGCTCCTCAGTGACGATGCCAATGATGCAGCATGGCCGGGCATGTAGAGCGGTGGCACACATGGACAACGCAAGTCATCCGGCCCGCCATGTCGTAGGGCATGGAAGACGCATGTATTACATGGCCGACGAATAGGAAGCACACCCGCCCGACTCATTAGAGCCTAATCCATCCTCAAGCCGTCTCTCTCTCCCGCCCGTCCATCCTCGGTCTCCGGGAGGGGAGGCCCCTTGCATGGCCGCCTCGCCCACACACTTTTTGAACCCTGTTTTTTTCTTCTTCTTTCCTAGGCGGCGCCGAAACCTTGCTCGAGTCATGATGGCGGTCGCACACCCAACTTGGTCCACAATTTTGGCAATTTTTTTTCCCTTTCTAGTTCTACATCTTGACAAGCCTTATTAGGGGGTAATAAGGACGCCGTGTTCAACATCGGATGACGGGACACACCCGGACAGTTGGACTGATCCGGCCCGGTTAGCTCAATCGGTAGAGCGTGAGACTCTTACGAGTACACGAAATCTCAAGGTTGCGGGTTCGACCCCCGCATCGGGCTTTTCCTATAAGAATTTGATTGAGACGGTGGTCCTGTGATCTGCTTTTTTTGGATCATCTTTTTGCTTAATTTTTGCCTTTGTGTGATTCCGCGACGAAGAAAAATATCAACCTGCACGAGTGAAGGTTTTTCCACGTTTGGCAGTGACACGATCAGCCACAAACTTGGCCCCTGGATCGACCTACACGTCTTGCCTGTCCATGTCCGGCCCCCCATCCTCCGAAGTTTGGATTGTCAAATCTCGCAGACTTGTGGATTCCGCCGCTGCCATCTGCTTGGCAGAAATGTCTGAGCCATCAACCACCTCGTCAACACGGTTCCCTCGTCCGTGTCTCTCGCGCTGCCGACGGACCAGGATGGCCCTGAGCCCCGGGATCCCGCAACAGATGATGCCCGTCATGGTGCCCACCGTCGACAGCAAAGACATGTAGCTGCTGGAGTAGGCGAAGTCGGGGCCAACCGCGTCGTGCAGCGCCTTCATCCGAAAGGCGGACACTGCGAGCACGCTTTGCTCCCATTAGTATCTGCGGCCCCTTTGTCGACGTTCCCGGGCGCCAGTGAAGAACATACATTGCCCCCGCGTCCAAGACGACAATGGCAGCTAGACGGCGCTGCAGAGACGCCTTCAACCGCATCACGTACACGGCCGGAACGGCTAGTACGGCAACGTCCAACGCCAGGCCGAGAGACTCAAACGCCATCAAGGACGCGGCCTGGTCCCCGCATGTGCCGGCGATGTTCTTGTCCCAGGTGGCCGCCAGCGGCGTGCACATCAGGAACACCTGGAGCACCGAGGCCCCGGCCAGCAGGGCACACAGGACCACGAGCATAGCCAGCCCGTGCCTGGCGGCTTTGACGGGCGCGAGGAGCCTGCCGAGCAGTAGGCAGGCCGAGATGCGGATGAGGCTGTTGGCAACGCTCCGGAGCGCCTCGGCGACGAGAAGCGACTACGTTTTCCGCGCAGATGGGTTAGTGTCATGCCCGTTGCGGACGAGGCCACATCGTCATACGTACCTTGGCCATGTGTTCCAGTTGCGTGGCGGACATGTCTGTTTCGTGGCTGCCCTGGCCCTCGTCTACAATCGCCCACGTCGACAGCGAGACAAGAGCCGCGGACAGTAGGAACGAGGCCGCGACGAGGGCGTCGTCGGTTTTGAATTCCCCGAGCACAAGGACCGGCAGGGCAGTCGATGTGAATCCGAGAGATGTCAAGGCCCAGCTGATGCCGAGCGTGCACTTTGCAAGAGGAGTGTATTCAGACATGGTGATGCTCTGCACGGTACGCGGACATGGTATGCCCGAAGTCTTTGGCAGGATTTACACATGGGGGGAAACCCAACGATTTAAAGGGCAAAAGGACGTGTGCAGAAGCCCAATTGGGCAATGGCATTTCATCGAGGCCATATCCGTCAAGTGAGGCGGAAATTTCTGCTTTCCATTTACAAGGCGACACGGCGGTGAAGTCACGGCCAGCGAATTTTGTTCTTTGCACAGGGCAGCTTGGCGATTGCGGCAATGAGGGCGGGCGGTGCAGACACGCTTTGTCAGACGGATTCCTTGACCAATCGAATCACACATCACATTGACAGACGGGGTGTCATGACAAGTTGCAGTGAAGGATGAGGCTGTCTTGAAGCAGAGGCTATCCATCTACCGTCGTGTGCACCCATTACTGAACCCCAGCTCGTCTAGATCCCCTTTTCTAATGCACCGCCAAACCGAAAAAAAAAAACCACCCCAATAAATACAAGCAAAAAATACACTTATAAACACAGCTCGCAGCTCACACCTGAAATCGCAACGGCGACCTCCTCCTCGGCCTCGCGCGCGGATACTCCCTCCGGCCGGCCCACAGCTTGGGCCTCCGCAGCCGCGACCTCGGCACGTCCCCGGACAGGGTGGACATGACGTCGTCCTCCAAGACGGGCACGTCGTCGACGGGGTCGAGCATGTGGATGCGCGCGGAGACGTCGTCGGGCAGCGGCGCGGTGAAGACGCCCTGGATGTCGCCGTGGGGCGAGAAGCCGGTGAAGCGCCAGCCGAACAAGAAGAGGCCGGGCGAGCGCCGACGGCCGTGGCGCTTGTTCTCGGCGGCCCACAGGCGGCGGCGCTCAAAGATGCTAATGGCGACGAGGAGCGGCCCGTTGAGCACGCGTATGACGGCGACGTTGATGGTGTGGAAGACGCGCGGCGAGACGAGGAACTTGAGCGGCAGCACGGCCAGCACGGCCAGCATGTTGAAGGGCGGCGGGTAGGCGAAGAGCGAGTCGCTCTTGACGCCCTCAAAGGTGAGGACGGTGCGGCGGAAGCGAATCTCGGCGGCCTCGTTGGCGACAATGTGCGAAAAGGTGTTTGTCAGGATGGCCACGAGGATGGTCAGGAAGAGCGTGTTGCCGAGGAAGGCAAAGGCGATCATGAGCGCGGGGCCGAGCACAATGTTGAAGCGCACCGACTCGGCGATGCCCGTGCCGTCGAGGCCGAACCAGATCCAGAGCAGCCACTTGCCGACGGTCGGCCACGCCGGCGGCGGCGCTGCCGTCGACGTCTGGTCCGTCTGCCCGGCGTCGTAGAGCCACAGCAGCGCGAGGAGGAAGCCCAGGAAGCACCACACGGCGAGAAAGGTCAGCAGCGTAAAGTCCCTCATCATGGCGTGCAGCGAGATGAAGACAATGTTGTGCGGCATGACGTTGAAGGCGATGCGCGTGAGCAGGACGGGCGCCGCGACGCAGAGAATGTGCAGGCCGTAGCCGTTGGGCAGGCGGCCGGCCAGGACGTCGTAGGCGCGGCCCAGCACGTAGGCGGCGTAGATGGCGACAAAGGTGACGTCGAGGAAGGACCAGAGGCTCTGCGAGTGCAGCTCCCAGCCGTGCTCGATGACGGACGCAAACTCCTGCAGCACCCAGCCCGCCGTGTAGACGGCAAAGGCGAGCTCCCACTGGCTCGAGGCGGCCTGCTGGTTCGTCATGGTCATGACGTACAGCAGGACGAGGACCATGAACTGCACCATTTCGATGAGGGCGCGGATCCGGGGCACGATGAGGCGCCGGTGGTTGAGGATGCGCGACTCCCGCGGGTCGTAGAGCTGGATCGGACGGTGCTTGTAGTGGTCGGGGAGGATGTCCATGAAGGACAGCGGCGTGTAGACGACCTTGCCCATGTGGACGGCCTCGACCAGCCGCTGGCACGCGGCCGAGCTGATGAAGGCCTTGCTCTCGGAGAGAATGGCCAGCTCGAGCGCCGTGAGCTTCCTCTCGTGGCCGCCGCGCCGCTGGATGGGCCATTGGAGGTAGCGGCCCTCGCGCTCAACCTCGTACGGCGCGCCGTCAAAGGGGTCAAACCCCTCGACGAGGATCTGGGCCAGGAGCAAGAGGCCCTCGTTTCCGGGGTTGTCCTCGTGGAAGCGTCGAATGACACGGGTCGCCACGAGCTCGCAGAGGATGGCGCGGGCTCGGTTGACGCTTTGCGTGGCGAGTCCGGACTGCGACTTGAGGAAGAAGACGCGGTTGGCGAGGAGGCAGTACACTGGAAGGAGGGGAACACTCAGTTTTCTTTTTCCTTTGGGCGACGGGACGGACGGCTCTTACCAATGGATATATTCTGCGTTTCGTAGAGTCGGTCGACGAGGGGCCTGACAATGAGTGCGTTGAGACTTGGCTGGCGGAAGTGGTCCAGCGTGTACGGATCATCTGCCAAGTTGTGTGAGAGGGGAGGATATCACGACTGCACCAGACAATGAGCGTACCTATACTGGCGAGAACCAGGCGTCTCACTCTATAACAGCACACTTAGCTAATTATGACCCAACTGAGAGGGAAGAAAAAGAACCTGAAAAGAAAAAAAGAAAAAGGAGGGGTCTGTCGTACCGATGGAGTGTCACGTAAACAGACTCGGGCTCACACTCCTCGGGCTCAAGCAGGTCGACTTCAGGTTCCTCGGCGGCCCTCTCATCGCTCATCCAGTCCTCCTGTGAATCCATTCTCATAAAGTCCGCGCAAAAATGAAGCTGATGAAACCATCTCAGTGCACAGAGCCAAGCCTCGCGAGCTCGCTCAGCTATATACGCCAAAAGTCGACGATGTTGAGGTGGCGAGAAGGGTGGCCGGAGGGCAGGTATTTAAGAGGGGCCCGGGTTGACAGTCGCATGCCGCACGTCGCCGTCGGCGAGGCCATGTACGATGATGCCTCGACGTCATGTATAGTGCGGTGGGTTCGCTTCGTTTGTCTGCTGTGCTCGCACGTAGTGGCGATTTGCTGACCTGCGTTTTCATCGTCATCTTGTTCGTTTTGGCGGATGCCGAATGCAAGGTGGGCCAAGCGAGTCGGACGAGAAGCAACGTGCACCTTGTATCCGATGGATGGATGTATCCTCACCGTCGACCAACTTTTGACAAGGCCGAATTCCAGAGTTTGACCCGGCTCCGTGACATGCGTTGCGCATTGATCATCTGATGCGATGGACTGGGCCGTCGGGCGGCTGCGAAACCAATAATTGCCGTGAACCAATACACTGGGCCGATATCTCGGGTTGCACCAACACTCCCTGTCCTGGAAAACCATGTTGCGTCCCTGCAATTTGAACGATTTGATTATGTCAACAATGTAGCATGAAGAAAGGAGTCGCCATTTTCGCTCATGCTCACATAATCGGCTGACGCCTGCGGTGGCCAAGTACACTGGTCGATTGGGTTGCCGCAACCTATCGCTTGCTTGCTCTGGAAATATAAAATATACCAATTAAAAAAGAGAAAAAGAAAGAAAAAAATCACTACCCTGACAGTCCCAAGATGTTGAATCGCAGCTACCAGCCTCGATACTCCACCATCTTCGTCAAGCTTAGCCTCGTCCTCTCACAAGGCACCAGCAACTCTTTCAGCACGGGAATCCACCACTTCTCAATCCCGTGGCCAAGCTTCATGGCAAAGGCGTACTCTGCATATTCCGGGAAGAAGCCGCTCCTCCCCCAATCCACAATGCCAGTCAGCCGTCCATTCTCAACCAAGATGTTGCGCGGTGACAAGTCGCCGTGCGTGAGGACAAATCTGTTTGCTGTGCCGGCAGCCTTTGATTTTGCGCGCGACTTCTCCAGGAACCGGCGCATTCTCCAGAATGTGAAGTCGGATCTCCTGACTCGACCCAAACACCACGCGTCAAAGGATTCTTCATCCTCGAACGGGCCGATGTAGTTTGGTTCCAGCCGATCGTAGACATTGTACGTGGACTGTTTGTCAACCCGTCCAATGTACGGCTGGGTGCAGCTTCTCATGAGCGTGAACTGCTCACGTAGCTGTTTCTTGATGGATTCCCTTTCCGACTTGCTGAGTTTGTCCCATACAGTGTCCAATGACTTTCCAGGTACCCTTTCGGCCACCAAGACGCGTGCCAGCGGCCGTTTGGGAGCCATGGTCACGACGTCATAACATCCCCGGACTTTGGGCGCCAGGATGCCATGTGTTGCAGCATAATGCATCATGTCTGCTTCAGAGCGCTTGAGAAAAGGTGCATCCCCGAGCTTGAGGGCTAGTACATCGCCGTTTGACGTTGTGTGTTGGAGGACCCGCGGACCTATCCAGAAATAGAGTGCTGGCATGTTCCGGTCGACAGCATCTTCATAGGTGAGCTTGCTGATTGCGGCGACATCTTCATCTATGGACTCGGCCATGTTGTTCCGGTAATACGCCTCAGTCAGAACCAGCGTCTTCTCGAGACTCAGAATTTCGGGGGTAGTTGGGAAAGGAGAGGATATGATGTGATGCACAGCTTCGGCCTCACAAGACGACCAACACATTGGCAGGTGTCACGTGGCTCCCTCTGCCGCCGGGATTAAGCGCTGACCCCTGAACGGCCCGTTGATATCCAAGAGCACCGGCAAGGTGGAAAATTACGTTCTCAGATGTCACGAATTCGAAATAATGGAAAGCAGTGCCTGGTCTTGCTTCCCCATCGCCAATGCCTATGTCACTATCGAGCCGCCGAGGATGTTTCCAAACGCAAATCGTACAATCTCTTGACCAACAACTGCCAGCATTTCTGCATCGACATGGTTACTACTTGCATCAAATATACCCGCAGTCGGTTCCTCGTTCGGCCGTAGAGGACGAAGCCAGAAAGCTACCGTGGTGACCGGCCACGATTTTCTATCGACTGATGGCCCTGCCGGCTTACACTCGGCAGTATTCTGCGGCAATGATGTGACAACAGGCATGACTTGTTGTCGACGGCTTATTTCTGTGTTGTGGTTTGTGGTGGATCTGTTTGTTTAGGCTGTTGCTGATTTCCTGGTGCAATCTGGATTGTTCTGTCAAGATTCATATTAGAGAACATGCCGAGTAAGACGTATGTCATTTCGGAAAAAAAGAAAACAAAAAAAGAACCCAAGCATTTAAGTAGCTAGTTTACACTGATTCCGATAGAAATTTATATTCGTCAATGTCTTAAATCCCCCAAAGGGTTCCTTGAAATTGCCCCTGTCTCAGTTCCACGCATGAGATGAAAGTTTCCAACCACAGCACTAAATAACCTTTATATTTCGCCAAAAGAACAATGTACAATAGACTGACAACATCAAAAGCCCAACCATGATATAAGTTACACAATCCTTCCGACGGACCCCCCACCCATCAACACCCACCACAAAACCACCATCGCCACTCACTCCCACTCACCAACTCCCCCCTCGCCCTCACCCTCACCCCAACCACCACCATGGCCGAAAAACAATTCAAACCAGCCCTCATCGTAGTCGACTTCCAAGAAGACTTCTGCCCGCCCGTCCGTCCCCCCCCCGCCCCCACCCCCGCACCAATCCGCCCTCTGACCGCTCGCAGAACGGCGCCCTCGCCGTCCCCGCCGGCCGCACCATCGCCCACGCCGTCAACACGCTCCTCGCGCTCCCGTTCCCCCTCAAAATCGCCACCCGCGACTGGCACCCCCGCACCCACGTCTCCTTTGCGAGCAACCACCCGTCCTCGGAGCCCTTCACCTCCCGCGCGACGATCCGCCACCCCTCGGACCCGTCCCGCTCCTACACGACGACCCTCTGGCCCGTCCACTGCGTCCAAAACACCCCCGGCGCGCAGCTCGTCCCCGAACTCGACCTCTCGCAGGTCCACCAAGTCCTGGACAAGGGGCAGGATGACCGCGTAGAAATGTACTCTGCGTTCCATGACCCCTTTCACGTCAGCGACAGCGGGCTGGCCAAGAAGTTGAAGGAGGAGCGCGTGACGCACGTGTACGTCGTCGGTTTGGCGGCCGACTTTTGCGTCAAGGCCACGGCCGAAGATGCCGTTGCCGAGGGGTACGAGACGTACATCGTGCAAGAGGCCACGAAGCCCGTGGTGCCCGATGCGTGGGAGACTTGCAGGGAGGGAATTTTGGCAAAGGGGGTCAAGATGATTTCCATTCACGGCGACGACGTTGCCAGAGTAAAGGCGCTATAAGAACAATAAAAGCAAAGTGCAAACGCCTTGATTTGATTTCAACCAGTTGACGGCTTACAAGAGAGACTACAATGGCTGCCCAGAGAATGTCCATCACCACTCGGTATTATATATATGTATATACGTATTTCTATGTGGGTGCTTTTTTACTCTTTGAGCCTGCTTTCAGCCTGTTCCAAGAAAACGAAAAAAAACTCCCGAGATGCGAAATATTAAACTCCTGCCAATACCATGCTGATGCCCATTTTTGCACTGCACCAGGCCTCTCTTGGAGATCTCCTCTGGTGGGGTCAATGGCGAAAATTCGCAACTATCGCTTCGCCCTCTGCTGTGCAGCAGCGCTCTTAGACTTATCCTGAGCATTTGTCATGGCTAGAGAAACAGGGGTCATGGGAGGAGGAGCAGGCGTGCCAGTTCTCGAGGGGGCGGCGCTTCTGTTGTGCTGCATATGCGCCTTGACAAGGTGACCGGCCTGGAGTGCGCTGCAAAGGGACAATTCACCGGCCAAGACCGCAGCACCGATAATTCGTGCAAGTCGTCGAGCATTGTCGCCAGGGTTTGTTGGGTGTGGACCCCTGACACCAAGCATGTCGAGCATAGCACTCTGAGGCTCCAGGATTGTTCCGCCGCCCAGGGTGCCGACTTCGAGCGAGGGCATGGAAACGGCGATCTGGAGGGACCCATGAAGACTAGAAAGATGCACAGGTTAGAACGAAAACGCCACAAGTTTAAGAGATTGAAAACTCACTTCTTCATTGTCGTAATGCAGTTGGCACTCTCCACCACTTGAGCAGGGTCTTGGCCAGTGGCAAGGAAGATGGCAGCGACAATATTAGCAGCGTGCGCGTTGAAACCACCAATGGAACCAGCCATGGCAGATCCGATCAGGTTCTTAGCAACATTGAGCTCAACCAAAGCATCGACATCACTCTTCAAGACGGACTTGACGATATCGGCAGGAATGATGGCCTCAGCAACAATTCCCTTGCCACGACCGTCGATCCAGTTCATGGCAGCCGGCTTCTTATCAATGCAAAAATTGCCAGACACCGTGACAATATTCATGTCCTCAAATCCACCCTCAGTAGACATGACATTAAGTGCGTGTTCAACGCCTTTAGAAATCATATTCATGCCCATGGCGTCGCCAGTCGTAGTTTTAAACCGAATATACAAGTTTGTTCCGGCCAAGGCAGTCTTCATGTGTTGCAGTCGAGCATAACCACTCGTTGAATCAAAGGCATCTTTCATTGTCTTTTGGCCAACGTCGGAATCCAGCCAGAGTTTAGCGGCACCAGCCCGCTCGAGGGTTTCAAAGCTGACACAAGGACCACGGGTCATGCCATCGCTAGTAAGAACAGTAATGGCACCGCCACCAGAGTTGATAGCCTTGCATCCACGGCTCGTACTAGCAACTAACACACCTTCGGTCGTAGCCATGGGAATAAAATAGCTCTGTCCATCAATAACGAGAGGACCAGCAACACCTACAGGGAGGGGCAAATAACCAATAACGTTTTCGCAGCAGGCTCCAAACACTCGCTCCCAGTTGTAGTGCTCGTAAGGCAGTAAAGACGAATCTAATCCGTTGGTGAGCCCCGAGGTAGCCTTGGTGCGGGAAATGATAGTCCGCCGGATCTTGACGGCACGGGTGAAGTCTCTCAACGTCTTTTCAAGTGCATAACCTGGGATCTTGCCGCGCATGGACATGGTGACAACTTCTTCATCATTAAGCTCGTGGGTTCGTTTCTCGGCAATAAGTTTCTCCAGTTCTTCAATTGATCGATGCTCTGACGGGGACTGGGACCTTGCAGGCTTGGCCTTGCGCATCTGGAGGCCATCACCTTCGTCATCGGTCAAGGCAGGGGTCGCGGGTTCGGTACGCATGGGTGTGGGGGGCACATATTCTCCGAGGGGCAGAGTGGCAGACTCCGTGTCATTAAATCGCTGAGCTCGGGCAAGTTCCTTGCGGTCAATACTGTGATCGGGCAAATTGGGATCCTTGATGCTCCATCTGGCCACGTTGAAGAGATATCCGTTGAGGCCGACACTCAGTGCTAAAGCAACCACGATCCACTTTGACAACACAGGGTCTTCAAGACTCTTCAGGAGACTACCGACCATGCGGCCTCCAACGCCATAGTCGCCAAACTGAACAGAAGAATCGTTAGAGCCGAGGCCGCTCTCGCCAAACGACGACGACAGAGCATAGTGAACCGAAGGATACTCCAGCTCGTACTTGATCGGGGTCAGGATAGTAACGCGAGTCGGCGTATTACTAGCTTGTGCAGCACTCAAAATGGCGTCCAAACCATTCTTTGCAACCTTGTAGGGGTCAACTGGTAGAGTTGAAACAACTCCTCCGAGACCGCCAGCCCAAGATCGCAGGGTGGATAGCGAGGCTGAACTACGGAAAGGAATAGTGCAAATGTTGATGACGTTGATGAGAAAAAATCCCGAAACCATGAGCACCTTGAACTTGGGAACGGTGCTGCTCCTCATGCGGCCAAACAACGTGGTGTCTTTAGATCCAGAGCTATTGGACTGGGCCCAGTCGTCATTGCTCTTGGCCACGTTTTCGGCAATACGGCGGCTGACACCATCAGCTTCCAGGGCCATGCGCATATCATAGTGTCGCTTGATGCGGTTGATTTCAAGTTTAATGCTGAGAATAGCGGTATAGAAAGTGAAAAGCAAGATGCAATCAAAGAACAAAATCCAGGCAGCCAGGAAGCAGAACTGTTGGAGACCGCCCTGAACTCCCGACGCTGCACCAATGGTGAGGATTGCTATTTCAATGGCATAGTCACGCAGAATCTCGTAGCCCTTGTCCTTGATGGCGGCCTGAATGGCATATGAAATGACATTTTGAGACTGAGTTTGTTCATCGGATTTCCTGCCAGGCTTGGCATCGCGAGCTTGGGTACGGCGATGCTCGACAGCATGACTCAAAACTGCTCTTGTGAGAACAATATTCTTCTCAAAGCCGATGGTCACAACCAAGAATGGCAATCCCTCAGACAAGAGAATGACACTAATAGGAACTCCGAGCTTCGTAGTGACAGCTAGGCCAAAGAGGAAGGCAAACACGGATGAGAAGAGAGTGCTCATGCCCAACCAAAAGTTAGAGCCCATCCGTCTCATGGAGAGGAAGAGGGACACAAAGGTTAGGTGCATAGAGAGATATCCGAGGACCATGATGACAATATCAAGAGTCTCGGCGTTTTTGAGCAGATCGATGAATTCCACCCAAGCGTTGCTAAGCCACTGGACAATGGTATTGCGGGTGTTGACCTTGGCTGCCTTCATAATCCACATCTTCTTTTCGCGGCCATGATGGGTAACAATTTCTTCTGCTTGCTCATCGGGGATTTCCTTTGCGGCTGAAACAAACTCAGGCGCCTGTTTCTTGGGAACAGAGTAGGCGAGGATGCTGTCCAAGGTGTAAGTGTTGAAGGAGTTCTCGGTAACAGGAAGAGGTGTAATCGAGAGGTTCTGAGGCGTGGGAACGACATGGGATCGAGGAGCGGAGCTGGAGGAATCAGTCGAGGAGGTATCAGGGAAGACGAAGGTGAGGAGTGCCAAATGGTTGGCGTCAGCCACAGAGGCAACGTCTTGTTCGATCCCCTGCCATTTCCACTGGGTGTCGGGGCCAGCGATGAGGTCCCTACTGCCTTCAACCAGAGATGACCAGTCGGCTTTGCCCAGACTCACGGGGCCCTCAAAGAGACTGTCTTGGATCAAACCGACGTAGGACGTGCTGGCTAGGACGGCCACAATGACGACGGTATGGATGGGATGGGAACATGCGACTCTGGACAGAAGCTGCAGCAGGGGCGCAAGCTTCTTGCCAATACGGGAGGGGGCAGCTGAGCTCTGAGAGCGGTCAGGCTCCCCTCGAAATCGGGTCGGCAGAAAAGAGGAAGATATCATGTCGACGCGATCGGAGAAGGTGACTCGGCGGTTCGGTTTACGACATTTGTTCTTGGGTGAATTCTCGGCGACAGCTCGGTCTACACAGAGAGCGGGTTTTCTGTAAGCAGATGAAAACGACGTTGACGACGGAGAGTCTCGTTGGTCCAGCAGGTGCTGACCCTGCGTCATCCTGCGAATAACAAGAGTCGAAGTGGCCATGATGCACCAGCGAGGGACACGAGCATTTGAGCGAGAAGCTGCAACGGGCTGGGACTGGGAGCTTGCCGGGTATTCGCTCAACGGAGAAGATTTAACGAGTCCAAACGAACCCGAACAAGGAAATGCAATGCTATATACTTACCTCGATTGAGGCAGGTCAGCCGTCGACGGCACGACAAGGATGGAGGAGGGCTGTTGCTGTCGGCTTGGATTGACTGATGGCGGATGATGTGGTGGCGGACCAAAAAAAACTATTGTGGTGGTAAAAGGAGGGAGCGCGGGGCCAATGCAGGTGCGCGAAGTACGGGAGATAGCTGGACCCCGAATAGACAAGGCAGAGAACAATAGCAACGGACGAGCCAATTGGCAGCAGACCACAACACAGCAACGAAGGGTGTGGAAGAGGGGAATAGAGGGATCGACGGGAGATTGGAAGTGAAGGTGAAAACCAAGGAAATGAATATCGAACGGGCTGGACTGGACCGGGTCAGCAACTTTATGAGTCCCTGTCAGAACAACTCGTGCAAGCTCTAGATTGGTCAGGGGCGCCTGTTTGTAGAGCACGGAGCACGGAGTAGGCGGCTTACGGTGCAACTACGGAGCACGGAGTACCTGGGCACGCCACTGTAGATGGGTTAGGGCTATTTGAACATTGAACATTGGGCTCGGCGAAGAAACAGTGCTGGAAAACCCGTAAAGTGACAACATCGGGATGAAACTGAACGTAGATGTACTTGGCACATCATTCCGGCGTTGGCTTTAACTCGCTTAGAACACAACGCAACAGAGCAAGTGAACGATCCAGTGGCCATGATTCCAAAATGCCCACCGAGTATTGTATGGAGTGCTGCGTGGCTGGCGCAGGACTTGGCATCGATTGATCACAATCATGTCATGCGACATGGACTTGACCCTTTTGAACCTGCAGCAGCATGCAGCCTGGGCCAAATCCACCCAAGACCAGAGGACTTCCCCTTATCGGGTCGCGGACACGCCTGGTGCCGAAATTGCTAATATGCGGCAGAAGGGGGAAAAAATCCTCACCCATCGAGTTAGTTGGGCAGCTCGATGCGATTTTTGCCGCAAATTGGCCGACAATCGCTCCCAGATGTAGCAGGCGGTCAACGCTTGCCAGTTTACCAAGGCTCGTTAGTTTGCCCCCGTACGTTTGGATTGCCCACTGTTCGCTTGAAATTGCCCTTCACCCTCCACCCATGTCATGCCAGGCCTCTCGACCCAGTTTGTTCATCTCGACGTTATGTGCGTACTGCGTATAACTACTTATTGCAGTAACTATAGCACTGCGTACTCCACAGTCAAACGTGTTACTGACAGTTCAACCACAGGCGAAACAAAGGGCGTCCACACCCACCCCATTGCTCAGCCACGAGGCTCTTCCACCATCGAGGTTGTGGGCGCATAGATGGCCCTGGATGGCGTCGAGGCTTCCATTACATCCTACGAGTATTGCAGAGTAATACGCAGTTCAATTCTGTCTCGATGCTTCCCCCCACCTCGCTTTTGATGTTGGCCTGCTCCATCCCTAAAGCATCCACTCTGGAAATGTCATCCAATCCATCGCCATCGAACAGCTGTTGGCAGAATGCTGGCAGAAATACCAGTTGGTACAGAGGAAATTGACGCATTGCGGGTGGCAGAAGTCACTGTTACCGCTTTGTCAATGGCCATGGCTGAAGCGGGTCTGTCAGCAGCTCTTCATCAACCCATCACAGTCGGCCATGCCATATTGAGCAATACTGAGCCTGGTAACAAGCATAATGGGAAGCCATGTGTTTTTTTCTTTTGTTAGCAATGGCCAATGCGTTCATCGCTTGTACAATGTGGCCATTTTTGCAACATCCAACGCCCACGTTCATTCACCCCACCTCAGACAACTCGGAACGGTTCAGAGGTGCATACATAGAACTCAACTATGGAGTGCGGAGTTTTCCGCATTCATTCAGGTGGCCCAATGTGATTGATCCAGAGGATGGGGAACCGGGCAGTACCTGGATGCTTATTGCTCTTCTATATTGACAGTGTCTGAGCCACGAGCGTAGCCAGCCAGTCGACCCATGTTTCCTCTATCCTGCTCTCTGAATCGGAAAGTCCATGGACCCAATCTCGACGAGGCAGCAGATAACGTTTGGACATAGGGCTCCGAACCTCGCACTGAGATATGCAGCATAGTGCCACCGCGTGGCCTTGTGTGGCGCAGCTCTTTAATAGTGCCCATTGTCATATGTCTAAACTAATACTAGCATTGCTGGGCTGTCATCTTCGAATACTGAGACAGTCTACTCTGTACCCTTAGTAAACCGGGTCGGATTGGCAGAACGCTTACGGAGTAGTCTATGCGACTTATACAGGTCATGCACACGAGGCTTAAAACGTTCCCCACCCTCGTCGTTGCTTCAGCCAAAAACATCTTACCCAGGATTCCCCATTCGCAGAGTTTGTATGAAGGCGCAACATCAAGCTATGTGAGATCCCCGACGGAAACCGCTTTCTCCTTTGTCTTTGGAACCCATCATACCATTTCGTCTCGAAGTTTTTCCTTGCTTAGCATTTCGTAACGCCCTTCCTCTAGCAACTTTGTCGTGGTGATGCGGGTCGGGTAATTCCGCAGGGCCATATTTGTGAAGTGTGTTCCGTAGTGAATACCATCAGCTGGCTCCTGGGAACCATTGAATCCAGGCAGTGGTTTGACCATGGCCCGAAAGTTCGGCTCGTGGAAATAGGCAAACGCAAAGCGCTCTCGAACATTCAGACCGACCTTGTGAGGCGTGGACTGGAGAAAGCTGTTGGTCATGTACTGCATCATGTCCCCTATACATGCCCACGGTTAGTCGAGAGCCACGAGGGGAGAGATGGCGTCGGAATCACGAGCATGACTTACCAGGGAATGCAGTGAATACGCCCGGAGTCGGCGGCACATACAACCAACCTTCCTCATCTTCCTTCATCCCAGCTACACTTTGCTTCCAGTTGGCAAACGATTCGCCTTGCTGGGGAGGTCGCACAAAAAGACCTGGTGAGATGGTAGTTAGCGGGGCCTATTTCTTCATCAGACTCGGAGAAGCCGTATCCATACCCCCGACCTCGTCTTGAGCTGCTATTACTAGCAAACCATAGTCTGTATGAGATCCAATGCCACGACCAGCCTTGCCTTTCCCATTGGTTCGGTGTCTCGCAGGGAACCTGATGCCGAGAAAATGAGAGCTTTAGTATCATCACACCTGTTGCGAATGCAGTTCAAACCATGTCTACTAACGTACCTGAGAACTCGCATGTGGTGCCACCCGTCGTCGGTGTACTTGGTCAAGGATCCCTGCGGCACATCAAGCCCCAGCTCGATTAGCTGGAGGACCTTGTCGCCACTGGACCCCATGTCTGCCATGTAGTTGAGCATAGGGCTCTTCATACGCTTGTCTAACCAGGGACACGGGCCATGGCATGGCCACTTCTCCAAAACTCTGGGGTCCCCTGGGTGTAGGTCTTTTGTTACGGTGAAAATCTCCGAATAGTCGGCAATGCCCGCAGTAATTTCTTCTCCAGAGGCAACATAGCCCGCATAACTACATTCGTTCACGCAGGTTTGCTTCTGCAGCGGCGTTGCCTTGAAAAAGTCTCTACTGGCGGCATTGGCTTGGGCATATATTTGTTGCTGTGACGGCGACATGGCAATTTGCAGAATGCCATGGCGTCTCCAGGCTCGCACCATGGCCTTGGCCATGGCCCTGTCAGAAAGTGACCCCGACAGTCTTTCAGGCAGGACAAATGTTTCCAGCTGCGCTACGGCGGCTGAGAAACCTGGCGGCATGGTTGTTTTGTGGGTAGGTTGAATAGAGTTCCTGGCCATGGGCAGCAGGGACCGCACCGTTCTTGGAAAGAATGGAGTGCTTGTACGCACAGCATCGACTGTAAGTGAAGCCATGTTAAAGAGGTACAATCGTTTTTTAATGCTAATAAGATCGAAGTCGGGAACTATGCAAGTGGTTTTTATCCATATCCGTGAGTCGTCGGAGATCGGGGGGCATGTCGAGTATAAAATAGTCCACGGGTGACGGGCGAAAAGAAAATGTAACAGCATACTCTATCAGACTTTTCCAAACTCGTCGCCTTTAGTATCGGCGGATTCCTCCGGTGGCGCCTCGAACAGAAAACACTGCATACCTTATTTCTCTCGGGTAACATGAGTGGCCGACGTCTTCGGATATGATTTGAGGTTGCTCTGCCATCACCTCTAGACATCTCGAATGGATCCAAGAAGTACGGCATGTGGGGCTAGGCTTGCAATGCGTCTAATCGGCTATTGTCTCTCAACTAAACTGCTTGAGGCAAGCTGTAGTGCGACCAAGGGCACGAAACGGTGCCTGTAGTCCCTGTAGTGCTCAGAAACAAGGTTACTTCCGTGCGAACTGGATCATCCGGTGGCCATAACCGGCCGAGAAAGGAACGTGAAAGAAACATATCGAATGCTCTCTAGGGTTTGTGATTTTGACAGGCTCTTCGTTGACGTTGCAATAGCACGTAATTGCGTACCTAAAGGCATCGCAGTCCCGCACGGTGGTATAACATCATGAAGTGGCAAGAGGTGCCCAAGATCAAGCTATCGATGGATTCCGAAAAGGCTCTTTCGTCGCGTGTTACTGCTCGTTGACTCGGAGCTGTCACTTGACTAACTCGGGCCGCCGCCCAACGACATGATAAGACGCAGAGACTTGAAACCTCGCCGTCTCCAAGGTGCTCTCCGTCGTCAAAAGGTCCAAGGAAGGCTAGAACACCGAAGCCGGGCCGCCGCAGCACGCAATTCGACCCAAAACCCCGATCTCATGGGAAAACTGAGATTTCTATTACGCACTAACGAAATTTACAAACGGTAAGGATCTCGTGTCATATAAGGCGGACTAGTGGCGTACAGTCTAGAATTACGTCTCATGTTCCTTACAAACGTTGTCATGTTCCACTGATACTCAGCCATGGAGCGAAAAGGCAAAAAATATTGCCCAGTTGAGCTGTCCCCGCGTCCGTCAATTGGAGTACCGAGAATTTTCGCATCCATTGAAAGAAACCTTGACGACCCTATCAGCGCCTTAGAAGACAGGCGTGTCAAGGCGATTATGCTGGCAAGGGCAGGTAGTGATGCAGTTGCCAATGTCGTGGGACGTGATAAGCCTGTCGAAAGGAGGGGCTAGAGTAGCTTTGATTGGGCCCTAGCTATTTATTTCTGCAGGGCATCGACGGATCGACGTCGAAGTTATCCAATGATTTCGAGCAAGCCGCAAGTTCGTCCAGCTCTTTGCAAACCTGTACAGTCTTTGCTCACACACGGAGTCTTGGTCACCCCTGGGGCATTGACCCTCTCGCCCCGGCAGTGTACAATCGTGATGGTAATGAAGGAGGACCAGATGTGATACGAAGCTGCGGACCCCAGATGAGCAGGCCTTCGACGGTGTTGATGCGCTGTCGATATCTGGCAGCCGGTCAAGATGAAGTTTCACTTTCCGCGCCAAGGATCTTCTCGCCCACATACCGGACCGATGTTCGGAATGAATAATATTCGGGACTTTTAGCCCCTCATAGATATAACGCCCGAGCTCTACACCTCGTAATGCATGCAATGATACAGCACCAAGGGCGTACAGAGCTATCAGGGTCATGCGGCCCGAAGAGATGCCCACGTGTCACGTACCAAGGCGCTCTGGGATGCTGCATCTTCGCAGAATCAGGGTCCTCCTCTTGGACGGCCCAAGCCAAAGCCGGCCAAACTGGCTCTTCACTCGCCATGATACAAGCTCAACATTGGTTTTGACGTCATTACTTACCTTGCTATATCTCTTTATCAACGTCGGCACTTATGACTAATCGTAGGGAACTCTCCATCCAGCACTAGCTACTCTGGTAACGACACATTGGTGGTTATCTCGCCACCGGCATAATACCTACATCGCACACGCGGAAAGCAAGGCGAATGGTTGTGCCCCGTGGCCCACAAGATTGGCAGTGCATTCTGACGATCTCGTTAACCGTCGAAGAGTTAGACGATCTTGACTTCTGAGGGCCATCCGAATCTTAGAAGGTTCTAGAGAAGAAGGAAACCAGCCTGTGGTTGCACACAGAATCTCAAGCAACGAGGGCGTTCGGTAGCAGCGCGGTAATACAACTGGTAGGCATAACAAACGAAGTACACAGCTCGTCTATCGCATGTGATAGAAGCATATTATGCCAAAATTTCGTGCTACGTCTCCGAATTGATCAGTCGGGTCATCCAGGCAGCTAGCAGGCGGATTTGGCCTCTTCACCTAAAACTTTCTACATGCAGAAGCTGGTGGATAAGACCAAGCATCTAATAATTCTTTTTTGCTAACTGTTATCAACTCGTCATATACTAGGCGAATCGGACCTACCAAATCTGACAATTTCTTCATCCTGCAGCCAGCCAAAGCCGTCTCTTTTCAACAGGCCTCGTACGGCAGTCTCCTTCGATCGGCAACTTCAGTTTATCGTGCCTGCAATCCAATAGCAGCTTCTATCGATCGCATTGATCCAAGCCTTACATTCAACGGCAGCAATTACTTACTGCTGTAGCTAGCATCCCAACAGAAGCCAGCTACGCTGGATCTTTTGGCAGCATTATGGTTAGTTTCAAGCTTTTATTGAGAGTGGTAGTCTAAAAGACTGGACTGTATAGTATACACGAGCCCTAGTATTTCTTCCGGCCCGCTCGAAGCTTCAAATTCGATAGCTGCCACAGCCAAGCTTTGGTTTTGCGCTTAATCCGGCCGAATTCACTAATAGCTACATATACTTCTACAGCTTTCATCTGGCGGGTTGCTGCAGAACTGCTTGTCTAGTTATACCGCAAGGTTTGCTGGCGACACACCAACCTTATCTGACGGCTAGTGGGAAAGCAGGTATTCCGGCATCTCTAAAAGCTTTTCCTGGTTTGCCTTCGATACCATGGATATGCCCAGCGGCTCCCAGTTTGGTATCAGAGTCAGTAACATTTCTGCCAGGAGCTTCAAGAGCAAGTTTCAGTCCTACGTGACATCGAGGCTTCATGCATGTTACACGGAAATGGCCTGTTACACAAAGGGCTACGGTCACGGGACCTAGGGCAAAGTCCCTCACTGACTTCTTGTATTTATAGTGGTCTTTGGTCCCTTAAGGCCTTGAGGAAAACCAAGGACCTTTGATACCGAAGACTGTTATTAGATGAATTGAGTTATTGACTCCAAGCCTTCCTTGTTGAACCCTTGTCACAATACAAGATGGTGGCTTGAGAGCTAAATGAAGATGGTGACAGGCATGGCATCAAGCGCACGAGCACCGTGTTACACGGAAATGGCTGGTTACACAAGGACTACGGTCACGGGATTAGGGCAGAAGGTCCTCACCGACTTCTTGTATAAATAGACATCTTCGGTCCCTCAAGGCCTTGAGGAAAACCAAGGACCTTTGATACCAAAGACTGTTATTAGATGAATTGAGTAATGGCTCCAAGCTAGGCCCTTGTCACACACCGAGTCTGGCCACTGGAAGCTTGTCAAATCCAGTGCTTCAATTGAGCCTGGCTTGGAAATGCCGAATTGACTGCCTGACCGTCAGTGTAAGCTTCCAATCCAGCCTCCCAAAGCGGTGCCCGCTGCACTGGAATTTTGCCGCGTTGCGTAATCAGTCAGATTGGCCACATGTATAAGATGTCTGTTGAGGCCCGAGTTTTCCCCTATACAGGGAGCTTTCATGATGACATGACTACCAGAGATGCATACCCTAATAGAGAAACAAGCCTTTGCATTTGCATTACGGTATAGGGAAAACCCCAATAATATACACTTGAAGGGGAGAAAACCTGTACCAAGGCGTCGTAGGAAACCCGCCACTCACCACTTCCAACACAAGGCTTAGCCAACCCCTTAGCTTCCGGGCGAGAATCGCATCCCATGATAAGGTGTGTTAACGGCGTGCGTAAGAGCACTTGATAGATTGGAACCTGACGTAGGGTGGTATATTTTGACAGCCTAGGCCGGCCGCCCAAGTCTGCTTCTGGCAGTCCTGGTCTCTATGTGATATCAATAACATTTCTACTGAGCGTGGAGGAAGGGGCCTACTGATATAGTCTGCAAATTCTATCCGGATAAACCCCGATTGACTCGGGGCTGTTATGTATTATTATTAGCAAAAAGAAAAGAGGCATATTACTTTTCAAGGGCTTTATAGGCTTACATGGGACCTGGATTTGGCCGC
Organism: Metarhizium humberi; assembly: GCA_020102295.1. Taxonomy (NCBI): domain Eukaryota; kingdom Fungi; phylum Ascomycota; class Sordariomycetes; order Hypocreales; family Clavicipitaceae; genus Metarhizium; species Metarhizium humberi. The sequence goes on from JACEFI010000035.1 coordinate 101,005, forward strand.
AAACACGTCTCAACACCAGCAATCGTGAAAATTCCAATCTCACAGTCTGGAAACCGAAATAGCCTAGCCTGCGTTGTGTGAGACCAACCAGCACTACCTTTTAGAGGGGCAAGATGACTTACTGCAGGCGCTTGGGTGTATTGAGCGTCGTCGTATTGACTGTTGTCGTATGGAACGACGGCGCCTAAAGCGGCAGTTGCAAGAAGAAGCAAGTTTGCGACGAGCATTGTTTTGACTAGATAGTTTAAGATTTGTAAGGTAGCGTGATGGATTAGAATAAACAGTGTAAGCTGTAAAAGATATTGGGGAATAATAGCAGGAGATTAGGCGAAGATTTATACTTGATGTCTCATGTCCGAATCGGATGAGGCGCCCTCGCCGCCTTTCGTTGCCCACACTGAAACCTTTCCGTGTACATCCCATCGTACATACATGGAACATTTCACTATCTTGTCCTCTTAACTTTTATTCAATAAGGTTTCCCTTAAAATTACTTCTTATTTAGGTTTCACGCTTCTTGAGATAGGGTATAAAAGCTAAACACGAGATGCGGCAGGTAGCGGGACGCTCGGAAGCTTGACGTCATCACTCAATTACATGCAAGATCAGCGGATGAGGTTGAGGTAATAAGTACTGTCTTCCTCTTACTCTAATGTAGACTTGCTGTTGGTGATGATTGTTAATCGTAACTCTTTTACTTGACTCTGTGTGACATGCGCGTGTTTGCAAGGTTGAGTTTGGTTGATGCTACCTTGCCCAGAACGCAATTACATAGGCCAGAGTGCATCGTACGTGAGGCTTTGGAAGATCTATTCGCTTCTTGAATCTATTGAAACAGCCGGTAAAAGAGCACTCGCCGTTGTAATATCAGAGGCAGCCAGAAGATGTGACTGATTCAGAAGATACAGGCACTACAATCCTTGAAAAGACAGGTTTGGTGCTTGAGTGCGATTTATGCATTGAGGGTTTCGGATCCATTAGCTACTGGTACAACTACCTCATCGTACGTTTATTGTGGCGTCGCAATCAGGGTTAGAGTTGAAATCTTATTTGAAGTTGGGTGATAATCCGGTGGTACACCTGGTTCAATTAGTAGTCATGTGGCTTGGTTACTCGTTATACTTGCTGCAACCCTATCCAACCCGGTAACATGTCTATAGAATAGGATTACCCTCGAACGTTTACCCCGCATGAGGCTTTCTCGAGGTGGATGCAATGTTGAACATGGAACGACATCACGTACAGGGCCCAGCCTACCCTGGCGGCATCTCCAAATAACAGAATCAACGCACTGCTTTTATCCGTGTTCCGCTATAAAGTTCAACATTATGAATTTCTGAGAGACGTTTTACTTTATAATATTAGCTCCTCCTGCGGAATCTATGTTCAATGTCGCTTGTCCTGCGATGGCCTGATGGCAAGCCACATTCTCCGCGAAGGAGTTCAAACAACTGTGCAGGACATGATCTGTGAGATCGACACCTCTGGCTTGGTTGATTATTTAAGCACTGTAAAATCCTCGGAATCGTCCTCTGGGAAACTGGGATATAGTTGAAGTTGAACGTACGTTCGTAGATTACTTTTTCAAGTACATCCCAAGACGAGCTTTTCTTTTCCGCGGACTAACTTTCTAGGTGACAAGAATAAGACAAACCAACGTTGAACGCTAGTCTGGCGTTGAGATTGTATATTTAAGACGTGAACCAGAAGCTAAATTCGGGTGCCACGTTCACTTGACTCAAGCATTGACGAACATCACGAAGTTCCTGTTCAATGTGTAAAGACATCCGTTGAAGGGGCTAGCATGCAAACTCTTGTCTAGACAATTTACCACTCGTTGCGTCGCCATGTAGTCGTGTCAACCAAATCGCTGCCTCTTGTACCAACCAATCGCTAAAACATGTTGGCCAAAAAAAAAATAAAAAATAAAAAAAATAAACACCAAAACGCAAAACGGCACTGTAATTACAGTGCGTTCCAGACTTTTGTATCATAATTTTCCCAGCATCCAACGCCCGCCATCAGCATGGCAAGGGATAGGTCCCCGTGTTTCTTCACACCTACACCCGCTGCGTGCTAAACATCATTTGAGGCGTGATCCAGGAGACCCAATACCGATGCTGTCTCTCCAGGGTAGTCATCGACTCCTCTCGCTTCTCAACATCGCTAAAGATCTTCCAACACCGCAATAGCCACACGCACACCGACCCAATGAGGAACATGAAGCCCGTAAACAGCTGCGCGTGGATAAACGCCGTATTGCTGTTGGAATCCCCTTCCACCAGTTTCATGGCAATGGGCTCCGCAAAGGTCGTGGGCAGAACGAGCCCGATGCAAATGACGCCAAAGGTATTGGCAAACTTGGCAATGCCCACAACCTCAGCCAGGACCGGCGTGATTGTGCACCAAAAGGTCCCGCAGAGCATGCCGGCAACGAGAGCAAAGACCAGAAGCGGCGCAAACGACTGTGCGGGGATCCAGAGCGCGAAGCAAAACACGGCGCAGAGCAAGGTCGTCGCCCCGGCCACGCTGATGCGGCCAAAGACGTCGCTGAAGTAGCCCAGGGGCGGGCGGCCGACGGCGAGGCCCAGGTTGAGCAGGGCGTTTGCCACGGAGCCCTGCGCGGGCGTGAGGCCGATGGACGCCGCGTAGATGGGCAGCGAGTACAGCAGGATGATGTACCCCAGCTCCGTGGCGACCCCCCAGACGACAATGAGGAGGACCTCGACGCGCCCAAAGTCGCGCGGGTTGAAGCTGCTCGGGCGCATCTCGCCCGGCCCAGCGGCGCGCGGCCCGGCGTTGAGGTCCCGCAGCAGGAACGCGGCGAGCAGGTTGGCCGACAGCGCGGAGACGGCGAGCACGCGGTACGCCCAGCCGAGGTCCCAGGCGTGCAGGACGCGGTCCGTGACGATGCTGTACACCAGGCCGCCGATGCCAGAGCCCGCCGTCGCCACGCCGACGGCCAGACTGCGGCGCGAGGAGAACCAGGGCGGCAGGAGCGCCGAGGCCGTGACGTAGGCGAAGCCCATGCCCCAGCCGAAACAGAAGCCCTGCGCGAGGACCAGGTGCCAGATCCTGGAGGCGAAGGAGGACGTGAGGAGGGACACGAATATCAGCGCGGTGCCGATGAGAATGGTCCACCGGGCGCCGATGCGTCTGCGGACCACGGTGACGAGGGGCGAGACGAGGAGGGCCTGCGAGATGGAGAGGCCGCCTACGAGGCCGAACTCGAGGTGCGAGGCCTGGATGACCTCCTTGTTGGTCGAGTATTGGGCCATGATGACCGCCCACGACTGTTTGTTTTGGTGAGCACGTGTTGGTTTTCAGCGGGAGGCGGAAGCAGGGCCACGAACCGAGTTTATACCCCAGGTGTTGGCGTTGATGAGAAACACGGCAAATGTGCAAACCCACGCATACCCCCCGTTGGGAGGGACGGGCTCTGCAGTCGCAATATTGGCCATGGCGCCATCGTCCCATTCGCTATGGGGTGTTGATGAGCCTTGGGCATCGCCCTCACGCAGGGGGATTGGGGACGGCGGACGACGCCCATCGGTGGCAGTGCGTGTCGCCTCCACCGAAGACATCTCGGAGAATAGACAAAAGGGAAGCAATATCTGGTGGAAATCGAATCTTTTTTTTCAGACGTATTCATGGCCATTTCTTTATATTCTTTCCGTGACCGATATCGGCTGTCGTCATGGTTGGGCGTGAGATCCACGGTCCCAGAAAGAATGGGGAGTTTTATTTTAGAGTACGTAACTAGATTCGGCATCTACCATGGCCCACGATGGGGACAAGTGCCGTCGTCGGAAGGGCGTGGAATCCGGCTAGTGGTTCCGAGATGATGGACTTTTGTGCCGTTGGTTTTTCTGTCCGCGCGAGAATGAACCTCGACAGGGCCACTTGGATGACCGTGTGGTGGAGCGAAAGCGGTCGTTGCTATTTAGATGGAGGCACGGGACCAGACAAAGTTGATAAGCACGGTTGGGTAGATGGCTAACTATCCAGCCGAGACCGGGCCATGAGATGCCGTGTCATGCTGGCAGGTCGTTGCGTCCAAGGATCGTGAGAATTGGGCGGAGCCGGAGGACCACGCGGGAACAACAAGATGAGTCGCCGTCCCCTTCTTGTGCAGGTTAGACGTACGCACGGAGACTTGATGGATTGCATGGAGCGTCAGTGCCGCAAGCCGACTGAAGCATGGAATACGGCGGTCGTTCCTATTTGACTCCTGATACAATTATCCAGACCGTCAACGGGCATGTACGCGTCCACTTACGCGCCTCACCGCTTTCACTTGTTCAGCTTGCCCGTCTCATGCTCCAATCCCGCCTCCTTCGCCTTCTCGTCCGCAACCTTGCACAAGGCCGCCCACTCCTCGCTGCTGACCCGGCTCACACTCAGCCGGCTCTGCTTCAGCATCTGCATGTTCTCCAGCGGGCCGCCTGGCTTCCCCATCTCGCGCAGTTCCTTGAGGGGAATCGGCACGGCGAACTTTTTGCGAAACTCGACGTGGACAAGACTCCAGCGCGGCTTGTCCTTTGTCGATTGGGAGTCGTAGTAGGGCGTGCCCGGCCGACGGGCGCTCACTACGCTCTTGGTCAGTCACGCTCTGGGCAATAGTCAAGGAGAGGCCAACCGTCTTCGGAGAATTCCTTGACCACCTCCATTGTGCCCGCTATGCCGGGTTCTTTGCAGTTGGAGTGGTAGAAGAAGGCTTTGTCGCCGGCATTCATGTTCCGCATGTGGTTGCGGGCTGCGATAGTTAGGGCAGGGTTCATGTGTCGCGGATGAAGCGAGCGAGACGTACCGGCATATGCTCTGATTCCTGATGGGAGTTAGCGCACATGATTTCTTCTGAGACGACAATGGAAAGCGTACCATCCCAGCCCTCGGGTTTCGTCTTGGCCCGCAAGTCGTCGATGGAAAACCTCACGTCGATGCCGTTCTCATAGCGCGTCTCCGGCTCCGCCTTCATCAGCCAGTACCACTCGCCTTCATGTCGGGGCGCCTCGGGATTGGTTGTGGGTATAGAATCTACGTCGATGTCTTCCGATGCAGCTCTTTCATTGCTCTTGGCGCCGGCATCCTTCTTACTTGCGATTGGCGAGGCCGCCTTGCTGGCCTTTGCGCCGCCTGTTGACTGCTTGGTGGGCTTTTTGGCCGCGGCCTTGGTGTCCGTCTTGGATTGCTTGGAGCTCGCCTTGGTCGCAGAATTCTGGGGCACTTGGATATTTTGAGTAGAGACCGGGTCAGAGGACGAATTGGAGACAGAGGCTGTTGCTTGACGAGCTGAGCGTCTCTTGGGAACGGGTTCGCCATTGGTCTCAATGCCTGAGGCAGCTCGTTTTCTCGGCGCCATGGTGTATGCCTGATGCTCAGAGACTGATGAAAGAGCCGGGGATTTACTGAAAACGCACTGCCGGATCTCTGGGTAGACAGGACGCAATGCACCAGGACGCCTTGGTGCGATACGTGTGCTCCTGTTTTGAAGGGATCAAGGTGAACCGTGAGACCTCAGCCGGTGCCAAGAAGTGGGGCGAGTGGGAGTTACGCGACCAACCAGCGTCGTTTTGTCTGATGCCAATAATCACCGCCGTGTGAGAGAGAATGTCAGGTCGCACATGGCACGCCTCGAATGAACTAGGGTTCCCCGGCCACAAGAGCGTTTTAACTGCATGTATCAGTCGAGGCTTCGTAGCGCGCAACGTGCAAGCGGCACGACTATGCAATATCATGTCAATATGACAGACAGCCACGCATAAATCTGTCACCTGTGGCTTGCCTTGCAATACGCCAATTGCCCGACTCGAACGGCGGCGCGCCTGCCAGCCAGCCACATCAAACGTGACTAATCACATCACATTGGCCGGGCCACATCTGACTGCCCAATCGGGCAATTTTCTGCACTTACACGCCCTCGGACAGATTCAGAACCAGCGCTTCTTCAGACTTGAATTGCAAGTATATGGTTGCCTGCAGTGGACAGCGACATGCACCGACGAGGACACAAGTGACACCTGTGGAACACATATCGGCCTGACCAAATGTCGGTGCCCTCCGCCGGTGTATCGCTGTAGATGCACTGCCGTCTGCAATGGACCCGCAAGCCAGTCGGTTGCCCTTATTCAAAGAGTCCCCATGGCGAAAAAATACAACCTGTATGGCATTTGGATTGGGTCATCAAGGGGATCAAAAATAGTAGCTGTGAGCATTGGGTCATGCCCCGCAAGCATCTATCAGACGGCCCTGCCTCACTCCTTCATTTCCACCATCTGCACATAACACAACCTTAGCAGCTCAACCACAGTGCCCAAAAGACGTCCAAGAGTAACCACCAGCTAAAAAAGAGGCCTGGGAAGTCGTTAAACTGCTCTAGATACGAGTCCGCCTAGCCGTGACGAGTATGACACGGAGAAACGGGTTCGGGCACCAGCAGCAGTGTCCAAGACGGCAAATTTATGATGCATCAAGTCTCAAGAGCACGGCAGACCTTGATATAACTTCTACAGCAGACTTTGTACACCCTAAATCGCACCATTGCTGTGTAATGCCCAGACGTCGTGCCAGCTGACCAGAGATGTCGTACAGGTAGGCCATCGAGGTCGAAACGGCTTCCAGAAGCTTTTTTCAACCATTTCAAGGCAAAAACTGATATAAAATGCTGACGGGTTCAAAATTGGCAAAGGAATGAGGGAAAACATAATACACGTGCGTAAAACCATGACGTGGAAGGGGTCTAGGACGGGATGATGTTGGACAGGGCAGGATGTGATTGGTCCGATTCGAGGGGCGTCGGCTGGCGCGCAGGGCCATAAAGACCGCTTCCCCCCTCTGACCGTCCTTCTTTTCATTTCCCCCCTTCATCTCCTTTTTGTCTCTTTTTCAAGAATCCCTTTGCCGAAGTGGACAGGACCTTGACATTTCTTGATATCAACCACAGGGACCATCGATGACGAGCTGAAGCCATATAACCCTTTCTCAGACCCTTATACCGCGCTGTCACTTATATTCCCGACCCAACAGCTTATTCGTTATACTTCCGGCCATCTATTGCGTTGCACATGAATCCAAATTAAACAGGTTAGGCATTGAATTACCGACATCGTCTTCCACACACTGGTCCTGTATCCATGGCTCAGTGTCAGAATATGTCCGAAAAGAGGAGCACAAGGCCACCATTGAAGCGTACCAGGAGACAGCTGTGGAAGGATGACGACGAAAAGTACCCCGAAAGAGCATCGAAGCGAAATTTCAAAAGTCGACATGTAGATTTGAGGCAGTCTCCACGCTCGGATGACCTCAGAAGCGGCAGCCAGCCGATGGTGGAGCATACTTCAACACATACAGGCTTGTCATGCGCTTGGGACGGAGATGATATTGCCTACATATCTGGATCAGAGTGTAACTGGAGTAATGCGAGCACCGTATGCTCTACAGAGGACCGCAGTGCCGTTTCGCCATTTACACGAGGCAGATGGCGTTCGACATGTCCAGAGCTGGGCTGCAGCAGTACTCCTTCCGACTTGCAGCCAACGATGAGACCTGAAAGCGACCTTTGCCATACCGGTGCGTGGATTGAGTGTGAACCTGTCTTGCTAGACGATAAACACCTGTTATTCGACGATGAGAGCCTGGAAAACCACCCGCAAGAGTTGGACGCACCGGATCTAGGCAAGCTGGCGACACCACACTTGTCGCCTATGCCGAGCACGTTTGAGTTTTGCTACTGCTGCGACGATGATCAAGATGCCGATAGAGGCGGAAGGGTTAACAAGTCATTGCGGTTGTGTTGCAGGGACAAATCTGATGCCCAGCGTACGTATGAGTTGCCCGCGTTTTTGGATTTTGGATTTTGGATTGTGCTGACCGCTGGCTACACAGTGGAATGGGCACTTGGTTATTTGGAACTAAACAGAGGCAAAGACTGATGTCATGGTTCCGTACGTACCGGGAAATTGTGAGTAATGCTTTCGCTATTACGGTACATCCCCGGCGATGGTCCTCACTGGCGTTTTTGCAGTCTAGGTTCCGTTGGTTTCCTTGAGGAGTGTTAAAGGCCATATCAAGAGAAAGAGGAAGCCAGTATGTGCACACTTATAAGCTAGGTATCGGGTATTCGGCCATGGGCTGCCATTGGTAGATCTTTTTGCGCCGTGACGCAGTGGTCAAATCTGATAAGCACCACTCCGACTAAGACGTGTATATTTCGTATACATTGCAAAGCTGTACAAGAAGCATCTATGATGACCAACATATATCAAGAATTTTTCCGTTCGTACATATTTTTCATTTAGGACAGTTTCTTTGTGGTAGATGTCTGTCGGGGGTGTCATTGGTACCCAGGGATGCAAAAGGGAGCGGGTTAAGCCACATGGCTAGCCAGACATGTTGCCATGCCCACATGTGATGATTGGGGGTTATTCCTCTCGATTATATGTTTTGCCATGATAAGAGGCACAAAGTAACTCAATTTGCGTAGTCATGAAGTGCAGTCGACACCAGAGCTGCCTCACCACAATTCAGTGTTGGATGCGGACTGCAATGTGGTGCAACAGGACGAAGGACACAATACCTTTATTTGGCAGTTTGATGCAGATAAGACTAAGTCAAAAGCGGAGGATGTACTTATATTCTGGTGACCCCTCCAGATGGCGTGCTTGCCGGTGCATTGCTCTCCTCATTTTCTGATCCAAGTTTCGCTCTTTAGAGTCCCAGCATCATGGCTCGACGGCTTCTCACCAGACATATGACAAATGGCCAGGTGTGCAAGAATATCGGTTTATTTTCATAATACCATCCCGAGCTCGGATGTCGTATCATTCACCATGACTCTGCCGACCAAGGCCGTCGGATAGATGCCAACATCGAAAACCTACAGATTCTCCATCCGAACAACAGCCATTGCTGCGGGTGCCGCGCAAGACAAGTCTATGAATTGTGGCAACGGCCTGCACTTGATATCTTGACATTTTGATTCCGCATCCCGCTGTCTTCACGGCCAATGGATGCGTCCGAAATCGCACGCTCATTCAACAGCGTCCTTTGCCCACGAGGCTATCGAGATTGACATCATTTTCGGCCAATCAAAGCGGAAGCAAAACGTTTTAAAGCCTGCAGGGTTCATTCGCGTAGGGCAAAGCACCAGACGGAAACATGGGCGTGTCATGCAGCGAGTCGCACTCGATGATCCACCGGCATCTCGCGGGTTCAATGCGCGTTGCGGTCGCCTCGGTCACGCAATCGACGGCAGCCATCACGACGCCGGGTCTAGCTTGGTGAGCCTTGCCATCACGTCAATCCCCCACAATGTCTCATATGTGCTGGGCATGAGAGGATGCAGACCAATCTCGCACCAGATTCTGCAGCAGTCAACCCGGGAGGTGCTTGTGGTTTTTGTTCCCATCCCAGCCAGGGCTCCGAGGTGGTGCGGTGCCGGTTTGCATATTTATACCGATGCTGCCCTGTTGGAGTACACTCCCAATGAGCACACGCTGCCCTCTGCCAGACGATTTTTTTTCTTTTCTTTTTTTTAAATAAAGAATAAAAATAAAAAATGTCTGAGCGAGACAACGCGGAGGCTTTCCCGGCCTCCAAGGGCGGTGCAGTTGCAGTTACGAGTGCGGTTCCCTATCGACGGCAGAAATGGTGGCAGCTGGGCGGCAAGGACGTTAGCCATGTGTCTATCGACGCTGGCTATGAGACGTCTCCGTCGTCGGCCTCGTCGTCTTCCCTGGAAGATGGCAACAAAAACGAGGGCGTCTTTGTTGCGCCAGAGGCGTTGGAGGTGTACCGGCCCGTCGAGGGTTTTGAAGGCACGCATCGATTCGATCCCTCGGCCACATGGTCATACGAGGAAGAGGAGCAGCTCGTGAAAAAGGTACATGGACTCGTCCGGACTCTCTGATATCGTCGTGCTGACTCGCAGGCTAGCTCAATTGGAAAATCGCCCTCCCGGCATGCATCATGTTCTTTGCCTTGCAGCTCGACCGCGGCAACATCTCGCAAGCATTGTCCGACAACATGCTGGGTATGCTCCCGACTTTGCGTCATGTCTCATTGAGGCAAACCATCAATGATAGAAACTGACGCTCCCTCTAGGCGATCTCGGAATGAACACAAACGACTACAACAATGGCCAGACCATCTTCTTCTGCTCCTTCCTCTTTGCCGAGCTGCCCTCGCAACTCATCAGCAAGAAACTCGGGCCCGACACCTGGATTCCCATCCAGATGGTGTCGTGGAGCGTCGTCGCCGCGGCGCAGGCTGCTCTCAGCGGCCGGTCGAGCTTCTACGTGTGCCGCTTCCTGCTGGGCCTCATCGAAGGCGGCTTCATCCCCGACGTGATCCTCTACCTGAGCTACTTCTTCACCAACCCGGAGCTGCCGCGGCGCCTCAGCTGGTTCTGGACGTCGTACCAGTCGACCCAGATCGTGGGCGCCTTTCTCGCCTACGGCATCCTGCACCTCCGCGGCCGGGGCGCGCTCGGCGAGGGCTGGCGGTACATGTTCCTCATCGAGGGCATCTTCACCGGCCTCATCGGCGTCTGGACCTGGCTGTACCTCCCCGCGTCGCCGACCCAGACCGCCCGCGGCAAGTACAAGGGCCTGCTCCGGCCGCGCGAGGGCTGGTTCACGGCCCGCGAGGAGGTCATCATGGTGACGAGGATCCTGCGCGACGACCCGGGCAAGGCCACCATGCACAACCGCCAGGGCCTCAGCTGGTCCCTCTTCAAGGACGCCCTCCTCGACTACCACCTGTGGCCCATCTACCTGCTCGGCCTGACCTGGAGCATCCCCGTCACGCCGCCCCAGGCCTACATCACCCTGACCTGCAAGGCGCTCGGCTTCAACACCTTCGAGACCAACCTGCTCACCATCCCCGCCTACACCATCTTCATCCTGCAGCTGCTCTTCTGGACCTGGGTCTCGGAGAAGGCCAACCAGCGCGTGCTCATTGGCCTCGTCACCCAGTTCTGGGCGCTGCCCCTGCTCATCGCCCTCGTCGCCCTGCCCACCGTCTTCCCCAACAGCAACTGGTCCAAATGGGTCTTGTCCACGCTCCTCGTCGGCTACCCGTACTGCCATGCCGTCCTGGTCGCCCTCACCTCGCGCAACTCGGGCTCCGTGCGCACCCGCACCGTCGGCTCGTCCCTGTACAACATGTCGGTGCAAATGTCGAATATTTTTGCCTCGCAGATTTACAGGGACGACGACAAGCCCTACTACTACAGGGGGAACAAGATCCTGCTGGGTGTTCTGGCCTGGAACGTGGTGCTGATCATCGGCATCAAGGCCTACTACGTGCTGGTCAATGAGCGCCGCGACAAGATTTGGCTGTCCATGACGCGGGAGGAGCGGGTTCACTATTTGAATACCACCAAGGACGAGGGCAGTAAGAGGTTGAATTTTAGATTTGGACATTAGCCGGTTCTTGACATGCGCGTGTGGTTTTTATAGATGATGACGGGGGGTAGATGTGCTTGATGATGTTTCTTTTCATAGACGAAATGCAAATATAGAGCGTGGTAGACGGGTTTTCTTTTTCTTTTGACTATTCTTCAGTCAAATTGGCCTAGACAAGTACCTGGGAGAGTCGTAATTGTACTCCAGAGCGTTTTGAGAGCGCTGTCGAGTGCCCCCATGAGGTCTCTGACGGAATCATGGCTCGATCCAATTCGGGATGCAATTCAACCAATTTTCCGCAAGCCAGAGGATGAGATCCCGTCTGTGATCTTGGGCAATAATTTCCCTCCTTGTAATATCCTTAAACAAGCCATGCAGAGCGCACGTAATAACGAGTGAATATGCACATCCGTCGAATATCCAGGCGAATTCCAAGCTTGGTAGAAACTGGCACTGGGTATTAAAATAACGCTCATCGCTTCTTCAATTGAGAGTGCATTGTCAATACATTACGCCTCTTGAAAGGATTCATGAGTACAACTATCAACCTGTTGTAGGTGCACAGATCTTGAAACGTCTCTGCCTCATTCAAGTCGATACACGCAGATTCGGCTTATTTGTCGTCGTCTTCCCGTTTTGCTTGGAATTCTCCCTTGTTATTCGCCCAGTAGCCTAGCGTCATTCCTTGAAGTGTTTAGGATCCCATCCCACGGTCCCCAAGCGGCGCTACCAATGACACGAGGAAAAGAAATTACAGCGCAGTGTATTAAGTTGAGGGGTGTTTGTATGTTTGGTCTTTGAGGCAGTCAGACATCACAACAAAGGGAATTGTGGCTCGTGCTGCTTCCACCTTTCCCCGCAAACACAGTCGAGTGGACCAGGTGCCCTCGAGCTCGGTTTATGGTCTTGTCACAAGAGACAGATCCGTCACAGTTATTTAGGATGGCATAGTGAGCGGTAGTTCTCAGCTGAGGAGATACATGGCGGCACGGCCCTCAAACCCGTCCCCGCTCTAGTTGCACCATGCGGCGTTTTTGCTTGGCTTGTTCGGTACGACGGTGCGGGTATTGTGGTCTGTGAATGGTGTCAATATGCTAAATGCATAGCTGTAGATTTGGGAGGGTTACCGCCATGTAATTATTCTTGCTTCTTGGGAGTGGTGGAAGACGGCTGGGCTGCAGCGGCCATTGCCGCAGCAGAAGCAGCGCGGAGGTCTTCGTAAGCGGCCTGGTACTCATGGGCTATCTCCCTCTTCCTAGCGTTCGGAATGGTCCAATCGCTCTTTGCAGCCTGACGGATGGCTGAAATCTCGTCGTATTTTTTCTGGTAGTCCGCTACACTCAGCATGGTGGCGGATCGATGACCAAAGTGATGAGAAGTGATGACTGTTTTCGAAAGGATGCGTGTGGGGTTAAGTGATTGAGTTGTTGAACGGGAAGAGACGTTGGGGGATCTCTCTTCTGACATCAAGTAGACTAACTGTCACGTGCGGGCATCATGCCAACCACAGAAGCACAAGTGGCCAACAAAACACGGAACAGTGAACTACTATTATTCCGAATTTTTGATGGAAAAGGAGTGTGGCGATTAAACTTGCTTCTATTTAATTCTGGCTGACAGCTTTCCCATATACACCTAGTGACAAGTAATTATCACACAACACATTGGATAATTGGGCAACGATCAGAAATCGCCCGTGAACCGGGCAACGAGACTATTAATTTCCTGCTTGAATGAGAGTATCGATACGGAAATTAAATACTGCCGTCATCTTGAAAGTAATTCTGCCCCTAACTTGCGTGCCGCAATTGTTGAAAAAGAGGCAGCAACAGGAACACCAAACTCTCCACCGATCAAAACCAGAGTGTTCTCCTCTACTTGATTCTGGTTTTCATGTAGCTTCCACCGGCTCTTCAAGCTACTTGTGTCTCCAGAAGTTGGCGCGATACGTGTCAGCAACGAGCCTTCTTCAACCGTAACCCTCATGCTTTAGGAGCCCTCCCAAACGCCGTTGCCGTTGACGGAAGCAGCTGGTACAACGCCAGGTTGGTTCAGGTCACCGTCGATAATGGGGCCGTTATTAAAAGTGAGCTTGAATGTAGTGGTGCCTATCTGGCCGCTGAAAGTACGGGTTGACGTGAGCTGGTCTAGGTCATTGTATGCGAGCTTGGTATTGTTTGTGGTGAAGGCCGGGAGGGATGGGCTGACTGTCGCGGGGAAGTTGTATGCGCGCCCATCAATTGTGAAGCTGGCAGTGAGCCTATTGCCACTCTCTCGGATGAGTGATCCGTAGGCAGTCTGACTCATGGTGGGCCGAGGGTGAAGATTAAACACTTTGTTGGTGATGATATTTGCGTACGTTGAATGTTGCTTGTTGGATGATTGATACTGTGAACGGGAGGGTGAGTTGAGCTCTCGAGTGGGAGACGGATGCCTTTTATGCTTGAGACTCTGTCCGTGTAAAGCATTGATCCTACGCGCGACCCTTTACGGAGTCCAAGAGGCATTTCGTCCACGGCACACTTTATTGACCAGTCAGTGTTATGGTCACGAAGCGGCCTACTGTGCATCTCGGCATGTCAGGAAACAGATCATTCTTACATGAAAGCTGAACCGCATATCCAAAAGCTTACTTCGTATAAGTACATGCTTGTCCATTGCAGCCCAGGGTAGCAGACATGCCAATCCCTCGTTCGAATATTCTCGTCTCGTGTCAATTCCAAGCATCCGAATGATAGCATTTACAACATATCACATGCAGCTAGTAAATGCGGTCACTGTCGCCGAATTGTGGCTAGCTGAGCAGCCTCGTCTTTGCATACGGCTGAGCCCCCCGGCTTCATCCCGCGAGTATGCCGTCTGTTGTAATGAGACAGTCCCCGTAATAAGGCATGTACTAGACCGGGATTTATGCGGGGATGAAATATGATGAATATCAAGCATCTTTGCAATTGACATGGAGCACATACATCAATTGACATCAATTGATATCATGCAGTTATGGTGATACGCTTCTACGGACCAACACGCATCCCTTATTTTTTTCATCATGTATCCCGCACGAGGTACCTTCACATATATTTTTAGCTACAAAAATACTAAGAAATATTTAACCTTTTCATTAGTACATAATGCAACTATAAGCCGCCAGCACAGTAATATTAATAGCTGGCTTTAAATAATGATAGACCTTAAAAACGCACTTTTACCCGTAAATTACATGTCAAGGCAATCATGAATAAGGCCATAAATTTAAATGGACGTAAGCCACCCTGAATTTATGCAGGTAGAGCGTCCATTTAGCTAACACGGGATGCATGATCAAAAAATGAGGGACGCGTGTTTACTGCTCCCGCTTCTACGTAACGTGACAGTCTTCTCTTCTCTCCAACTAGCTGTCTCGTCTGTGAGACTCTGCATGAGGGGTTCAATGTGGCGCCAGCAAGAATGGTGTCATCATGTTTTAACCAGTTGCCGGCCCGTATATATGATCTGTCAATATGTATGTGTCGGCCAACATGGCCTCTATCAATTCAAGACGCATACGCCACGTGTGATTTCCGCCCAACAACAACTTTCGGGTCTGCGCCCAATATACCTGCCGCCGAACCATGGTCGTGTTGTCTTGGATACCTCGTGATTTGCACAGCACGACACGAGTCAGGATAATTGATAGTTGTCAACATTTACAGACTGCCGTGGCTGTATGGAGTAACAATGGCTCATATAGAGGGCTTGAGAATCGCTAGATTCAATAATACCATCGCAGGGTCTCAAAGGTCCTTGGTTCTCCAAGAGGAAGGAAAGGACTAGTGACCACTATATATACATGGAAGAAACGCTCGTGGCTAGGGCCTCTGCCCAACCACGTGTTCCAGTCGTGTAACCAGTCCCCGATCGGGGGGCCTCTCTGTTGGCCTCGCGATCTTGCTGGGCTTTCTCCGTGCAACAGTTGCCCACGCATAGTCGAGCTTTGTGACACGGCAACCACGGTAGACGGGCCGTACCAGTGTCGGGTATTGAGACGAGGCGGAATGTAACGCCGTCATGTCTGGAAAAGGCCGTCGTCGCCAGCCACGCAAGACTACTGAGTGTTACTCCGTACTTGGCGAATTTAATCAGGCTGGTAGAATCTAGACTGACTGGTCTTATTAGACGTGCGCAATAAATGACCCATCATACATTCCAAGTGAGTTTATTGGGACTTGCATGAAAACGGGGTCATGACGCTGATGCTGATGATATTGTCAGAGACAAAAGTTGCCATCATCAAGGTCGGCAAGAATATGGTGGGAGCAGCCCGAAGGCTCCTCCAAGTGTGTCCTATCCACCATGTAATTGGCTATGGCCTGATTGTGCGACAATGTCGTGGGTAATGTCTTTGGAGGGTTGCAAGTACCCGCTGGTGGCTTGTGACGGGCGGTGATGGTGTGATTTTTTAGTCATCGTCATTTCGTCGAGCGATATCCCAGCAGGGAGGCCCAACTCCGTGATACAATGTGGTGGCCTATTTGCGGCCTAGAAATGTTGCTGTGGCTCGTTCCTGCGGGATACAAAGACCTCAATGGATCCAACGAGACATGCAGTGTAGTATATCTGCATACTTACTTTTTTGTTTGAGACTACTACTACATTACATAATGCAGCCAGTCAAACTGCGCACGTCATGGCAATCTGGCTCACTTGGTCCGAGAGTGGTGCTCTCTTGCCTCTCTACTTTGCCTATATGTCGAAAACCGTATATATAGGCCTATCAAGCGTCAATCCCGGCCGTATCACGTCAGTAGATTAGCCATCTTCAAAGTAAGGCGTCTATCGAGCCTGAGCCTCGTCTTTCGCTCACACAAGCACCGTCTCATTGTTTTGCTTCTCTAAACTGTCGAGTTGGCGTGTTTTAATACGACGCAATTCATCTCTTATGAAGCAGAGATTACTCATTGGATCCTCCTGCCGTGTTCCTCCGTGTCAGCATAGCTATCATGAGCACCAGACGTAATCGGCCCGAAAAGCTTCCGCCGCAGCCCAGAATCGGGGATACAAGCCTTGAAGCGACCAACAGCTGTCTCTACGTAGCTTTGAAAGGGCAATGTGGTACAAGTATAATGGGGGCCAGGAATACCTCAACCGGAAAGAGGGGCAGTTTCGAATTACGTCTTTTCCTTTGAAGCTTAGAAATCAAAAAGCAAGGCCCGAGCTTACTCGTGCTACTCGACTCTGCAGAGCCAATCATATGGACATCCTTCGCCGTTGTGTACATGCCGCTTGATTACACAAGACCAATCCGCGCCCCCGGCGCTGTTGGTAGGTGCTGAATTCATTTAATGATTCCAAATGGTAGTACACTCCGGGTTACACTACAGTCCAGCACAGCCTTGAAGAAGTCAGCACTTCCAACACGTGTAGGGCAAGTCCGGCAGGGGTGGTTCTATACTCTTGATATACGGACACTGTTACAGTCCAAGCGAGTAGATTGACAGCTGGCTAGGCGATGACTACGAGTATGTAAATGCTAAACAAGAAAGAGAAAACAGGACAAGATGTGTATCCACCAAGTAGGGGACGCAGCGGCGTGGACCGTTTTTAGTCAAGTTTTACTTTTAATTAAATCTATGCTTATAGGGTGCTACCGTAAAAGACTCGGGCTCGATGCAAGCAGCCGGATTAACCGTGAAAAGATCGCTACGGAAATGCCAAAACATAAAGCAGTATGACAGCCGAGGGGTAAACATTCAGTCCCCTGGTTCAGGCTTTCACAAAGAGCTTGAAGCCCACTTTCATAGTACGCACAGTCGTGAGAATGGCGGTAGAAGCAAAGAACATGACTCCACACCAAACGATCAGACCGGTCCAGTTCCTATTATCGCTGTCCCCGAGAATAGCACCCGCTACAGGGCTGCCGATGAGTGCGCCGAGCCCAATGATGGCAAAACTCATTCCCAATCGGGTTGCCCAGACACTCTTATCAGGCGATAGGCTCGTCACTATCGGGATAGGAAGAGAGACGTAAGGTGCTGAGACGAAACCGTAGACGACGGTGAAGGTAACGACGCTACCTGTGGTCTTGATGCCTAAGAGAGTAAAAGCTAAGGCACCAGAAATGACTCCGAATATAATCTGCACATTCATGAGTCCATAGCGCCCGGCCATCCAGTTGGGGATGAGACGGCCGAAAAAGGATCCGGCGTTGAGGATGGCGAGGAGGTACTTGGCAAGACTCTGGTCGGTACCGGCCACTTCGGTGGCGTAGAGGGAGATATAGTAATAGAAGACATAGAGTCCCAGGAAATTGACAAAGAAGCTCAGACAAGCAACGAGGTAGAGCTTGTCCTTGAACTGTCTGAGCTCAATGACTTTTCTCTTTGGTGGATTCTTTCCAACCCGTACTCGCATCACGGCAGCGGCGAAGAGCATGGTACCGAGGACCATGAAGCCCATGATGCGTACCGTCCATGGAAATCCAATCTGTTCTGTAAGGCGTTGAAGCATTATGGGGTATATGACAGCACCTGAAGAAGACTTAGGTGCGTGTTCCTTTCCCAGAGGACCATCAACTTACCAATACTTGATCCGCTCACCGCGATTCCAATGGCGAGAGGAGTGCGAGTAGAAAACCATTGCGACACGACTGACGAAGCCGGCAAGAAGATGAGACCAAAGCCAATGCCAGTCGCAATGGTCTGGGCCAAAAAGAACTGGTAGTAGGAATGGCACAAGCTGACCATCATTAAGCCAAAGACGGTGACTACGGTCCCAGTGCCGAGCAAGAGGTGGAGGTGTCCCGTATCCAGAAGCGGACCGGTGAAGATGCAGACGAGGTAGCACACGAGGAACTGGGCCGAGCCGATCCATGCGATTGTCGAAGCAGACTCATTCCTGAGAAGATGCGTCTCGTAGATGCTTTGAAACTGGCCATACGCGTTGAGCAAGCCAAGGACGTTGAACATGATGGTCCAGGCGCCAGCAACCTGTAGCCAGGCCATAAAACCACCGTTTGGCGGTGTAGGAGGCTGTGAATCATGTTGCTGCTTCTCTGTAGGCGAGGCCTGGAGCGCGTTGCTGTCTTGAGGGAGCGTCAAAGGTTCGGAATCGTGCTGTTGTTCCTTGAAATCCATTTTGGAGGACTTTGCTGGTGAGGAGAGGAGAGGAGAGTTGAGGTTGGGCGAAATGACAAAGGAAGCTCAGGTCAATTCATAGGTAAGCTGCGCCTACCCAGGTAGGTAAGCGGCACCTTCCGTATGCACTCCAGGACAAGGAACATGATTGATTGAATGATGTCAGCAGCATGGCGCATATTACCAATCTCACCCCCGGTGTGGCAACAGCTGTCCTTGCCGTCGGGCACTTTCAACATGTAAAGTCAAGTAGACCATGTCCTCTTTGAGCTTCTGGTTGGTCCCTGCATCGGTCTCCAATAGATACAAAGTATCGTCCACGACGGTGGCACTTGAGCTGATATTTTGGGCTTGAACAGCATCATTCTTCTCGTCACCGCTGGGCGATCCAGGGCTGTTGCCGCCCCAGCCGGTCAATTCCCTAGCCTTGTTCATGGCGTAGGAGAATTGCATCTCGTCGTCTTTGGCGGCGGCACTGCTGTATTCATGTACGTCGGATATACAGAGTGCGACGTGGTGGTAGAGTTGGCCGGTTCGCATGCTCTCGTATACTTTGGCAATCATTCCGCCCATGGTCACACCTCTGTTGGAGTCACCGTCAGGCTCGCCCCAAGTAAAGTCGCCTGCCTCCTCCCTTGGGGTCGAGATGAATTTGTTACTCATGAATGGCACCCCAAGTTGGTGGCGGACAAACTTGTACATGCGACTGGATGCACTACCAAGGTAGGGAGTGGCTTCTGGGCTGGCATAGTATGCCTCTCGATTCATCTTGAAATGATCAAGGGCGACGGCACAGCATTTCTCCGTCCATGTCTGCAGAGCCCGCACCGCTTCTGTCGTGGTCCTGATGTGTTTGAGGACGAGTGGCTGCAGGGATTCGAACGTCATGGCAAACCGTCTCGGCGAGTCAAAGTGCGTGTACGCGTCGAGCGCCTTTTGAAAGGCTGCCCAGGTGGCGGGCAAGAAGACGTCGGCAGTCTCGGGCGTCAGCAGGTACCCCGACAAGGCCTCGCTGGTCATATCCTTGAAGATCGGGGCCATGGTCTCCAAGTACTTGCAGGACATTGCGCGAAGATCCAAGGCCTGACAGCAGGCAACGAGGTGGGCGGCGGATAGCTGTGAAAGCGTCTGGATGGCCTCCAAGGTATATCGGCCGGAGATGAGGGCTAGAGAGTTGATGGATTGGTTGCCCATTTCTGCCGTCTGAACATGGCTGCCCACCGGATTGGCCAAAAACCCAAGTTCGGCCTGAAGGGCAGCGATCATGATATCGGTACCTTTCCATATAAAGGATTCACTCGGTTCCTCGGCGACGAGATTTGGTGCAAGTCCACGATTGGTGGCAGGGTTGATGAGTTCTGTGCACTGGGAGAAGAGCATGCGACCGATGGTCTGAAGTGACTGGCGCGTCTTCTCCATGGCACTGGTGACGGCACGAGCCTGGAAATTCCCTCCGTGCAGCATCTTGCCGTCCCGGGCCGGGTCAACAAGAGGATTGTCCGTCACTGAGTTCATCTCAATGCCGATTTGCTGGTGAGCCAAGTGCAAATCTTCCAAGACGGGCCCAATCCATTGTGATGCCGTTCGAACCGAGTACCGGTCCTGGCGTAGCTCTCCCTCCGCCGTGTCGCTGTGCTGGACAAGCGACGACTTTGAGAGAAAAGCGTGGATATTCCGGGCCGTTTCAACCTGGCCGGGATGGGGCCGCACCTCTCCAAAGAAGGAGTCAAAACTCTCATCCGTGCCGAGCAGGGCCTCGACACTCATGGCCGTCAAAATCTGTGAAAGAGTGGCTTGTCCCATGGCGTCGTGCAGCGCCAGCGATGCGACGGCGCAAGAGACGGCAGTGCCGTTGACGAGCGCAAGACCTTCCTTGGCGCCCAGAGAGACAGGTCTGATGTCCTTCTCGGCAAGTGCCACGTCGGCCCTCTTAAGGCAACGCTCGCCCTTGGTGTTTCGTGTCCAAACATTCAAGCCGGGCTTTCCCTCGACCACACCGGCAATGTAGGACAGAGGGCTGAGATCCCCAGATGCTGATATGCTTCCCTTGACGGGCACTAGTGGCGTGATGCCCTCTTCAAGAATCTGGTGCAAAGTGCGAATGGTCGTCTCTTTTATGCCTGAGAAGCCAGAAGCGAGAGAATTGAGCCTGATCAACATGGCGGCTCGGACCCAAGATTCCGGCATCGATGTTGAGGCCAGCGGGTTATCAAGAGGGAGGGCTGACTGGCTGATGATGTCGTTTAAATCTGTTTCATGCCGCGACTCGGGAGCCGTGACTTCTCGCTCTTCTGCGATGACGCCGTATTGAAGCATGCGTAAAAGGTTTGACTGAAGTTGCTCAACTTGATTTGTCCGTGTGTTGGCGCTGCCACCGAAACCAGTGTTGACACCTGGAATAATGTAAGCTTCAGAGTCCGAGTCCGAGTCCGAGAAAGACGCGTCTCACCATATACGACCTCTCCTTTGTCAATACTCGCTTGGACCATTTCGGCGCTCTTGACGACAGCCTCAATGCTGCCATCAGACAAATGTGACGATATTCCATATCTGGGCTTGAGTCAATATATTGGCGTCAATACTCGGAGCAAAACTGCCGTACCTGGCAATTGCGATTACCGTGGCCAAGTCAAGGCTCTTTCCGTCAATTGCTTGATTGGCAGAATGCCCTTTGAGCTTTGCAGCAATAGCGTCCCAATGGGACAGGTATATATCGTTTATCGCTCCCAACGACATCTTCTTAGGGTTAGGGTTAACGAATGAACAAAACGTCGTTAGCTAAAAAAGAGAAGAACGGCTTCAAGATAATTGACGAGTTAAAAGGGAACTCTTCCTTGTAAAAAGCAGAAATGTGTCGGGATGACAGACAAAATAAGAGATTTAACGTGTACTATTATTATTCATAGAGAGAAATAATCTAGAACCGCAGGCTCAACAACGTATAAGGCTGTACATGTTGTGTCGAATCATTATTACTACCTATATTAAGCCGACCTGGGGAAAAGAGCCTCAAAAGGCGGCTTTAACCGTTTAGTCGAAAAATCAGCCACCCTAATCGATAGCGTAATAGTCCGACTGGTCGGGCCATGGTCTCGAGAAATCCTCAGACCAGACCATTCCGATCACTGCCGCCAGCAGCCGGACTTTGGAAATTTTGTCCATCAGGCAGAATCAGATGGTCAATCATTCCAGAGAGTTGGCCGCCTGGAATCCTAGTATAATGTATTTTGGTATGACGTATTTCATGCCGACGGCGTAAAATGAAGCCGAAGCATATCGCAGTTGTATAAAACCCCAAATCCTCGAACACGAGATGGCCGTCAGAACAATAGCCACCAGTCCAGGGCGGAAAAGTCCACATTTTCAGCCTCCAGGCACACTTCGGCAAAGCTTTGCCGCAAAGTGCTGTTCCATTCTTACCCGTGCCGCTTCCAAGAACATCGGTAGGAGCTTGTATAACGAGTGCTGAGTCTGCAGGTGAGATCCTGTACGACAAACGCCACGCAGTCAGCAACGCTTAAGGGAAAACAGGCGCTCATTCTGGTCCTCCTAAGCCAAGGCTTTCCTACAGCGAGGTACTTTTTCGGATGATACCAATCTTGGAGTTGGCCGGAATACTTGGCCACGAAAAACTACCGAAATTCAAGGCTACTGCCGTGATGACGGGATATTTGAATTTGGTCCGATGGGCACATGGATTGTCGGCCTCGTTCCGGAGTATTTTTACAACGCACAATCAACAAGTTGACCAATATGAGTTGTAAAAGCTGTTGGCCTTTAATACGGCGCGCCTGAAGTCCCTCAACAGCATCTACAAGTCCCATCTACAAGTCCAAAATATTGGGAAACATGGCCTGAGACGACAAGGTAGGCGTCCATGCACGTCTAGTCTGGCGGCTAAGATGCTCTATGGCGGGGCGCTGATGACGGGGAAAGGGCCCAGGACGAGAAGATCGGCGTTTGGTCTGCAGGTAGGCTCAGGATATTGTCATGTGTGGTTATACCGAGGGGCGTACGGCTGGCATCTGTGCGTGTCACGTCGGCGTCTGCTTCCTCCTACTCCATGCCGCCCTTCTGCGTAGGATTAAACAGGCAGAATGCGCCAAGTGGTACGCAGGTGGGAACCCAACAAACGAGGCCAACATGATGTCGCACAAGGAGATGACGAGGGCGACTTTATTTCTTTGATGGAGTTCCTCTGGCCCCTCTAGTTCCTCAGGAGTAAAGGACCTGTAACATGCTACGAGGTTATTATTGAATTGAGTCTTTTGCTCCAAGCCCTTGATCACAAGCCCTTGTCACAATGGGCATCGACATACTTGAAGTCTCGTCGACCAATAGTACCGGTTTCACGACCTCTTCAAACTACAGCCGCAACAGGCCACCAACTACATGCATGCTGAAAGTGGCTTCGGCGGCAGCCTTGAGCTTATACATGGCTGTGCAGCCCCCAATCTATGACATATGTGGTTCCCAGGGACATTATTTATTACTACTCGGATATACTACCTGCATTATTCCCTCTGTCAACACTTCTCATCAACGGTGTTGCCTGTATCGATTCAAGCATTATTAGTCATGGCCATAGGTGAGAAGCTGGTCTCTGCCGTGCTCCGTGCCGACAGGCAAGATGTTCTTCGATATGCTCCGTTTATAGGGATCGCCCTTTTGTCAATTCTAGTTATTAATTATTTTCGAAATCCTCTGAAGAGTGTCCCTGGTCCATTTTGGGCCAAATTTTCGAACCTATGGCTCGTCTATCATACTCGCCAGGGGAGAATGCACCGTAAGATGATTGAGCTGCACGGCAAGTATGGACCGCTGGTTCGACTCGGACCGCACGAAATCAGCACTGCCGACATAGATTCTCTCAGAACCATTTATGGTTCGTAACTCGATTCTACTTGCAGAGTTCATGACACTGACAACCCCAAAGGGCCAGGCAACGATTTCCGTAAAAGTGACTGGTACATGCCATGGCAAGGCAACCGCAAGTGGGACTTATTTGCGGAACGCAACGAGAGCATTCATCGAGCACAACGGCGATTAGTTAGCCACATCTATTCGCTATCCAATATGAAGAAACTGGAGCCTTATGTCGATAGCGCCATCTTATTCCTGCTCAAAAAACTGGCTTCCATGCAGGGCCAAGAGATTGATGTGGGCAGATGGACTAGGCTGTTTGCTTACGGTCAGTAAATCCACTGGTATTGTGAGACAAGCAAGTCTAACTTCTACAGATGTTATTGGTGAAGTCACCTTTTCTAAGCGTTTCGGATTTATGGACAAGGGTATAGACGATGGCGCCTTCACCATGATCGACAACATCTTGCAGTGCGCGAATTGGGTGGGACATATCCCCTGGTTCTACTACCTCAGCATATGGCTTGCTCCCATAATCGGCAATCGCCTCGCCATTACCCAACGCCAGGGCAAGCTTCTGCATATGTCCCAACAGAATATCAGGGAGCGCAAGGAGCGAGGAACCGACCGCAACGACATGCTTGAACAGCTCTTTGAAGTTCAGCGGGAAAAGCCAGACAAATTGGACGACATTTGTGTTGCGTCGATGGCTGCCAGCAACATCTTTGCTGGGAGTGACTCAACATCCGTGTCCATCTCAGCCTTCCTCTACCACACCCTTCGAAACCCCGAGGTTAAGAAGAAACTGATGGACGAGATCGATGAACATGCAGCAAAGAACAACATTCCACATGGTGCCGTCTTTGATCTGGAAATTATCAACAACATGCCTTTCTTGCAAGCGTGCATGTATGAGGCTCTTCGCTGCCATCCAGCTGTGGGAGTCTCCCTCGGCCGAGTCGTGCCCCCATCTGGACTGCAAATTGGTCAACAATTCATCCCTGGAGGAGTACGTCTAGCTTCTCTTCATGAGTATTATGCATACTAATCTGTGTAGTCTGGTATTAGCGCTAATGCGTGGGTTATCCATCAAAATAAGGACATATTTGGCCAAGACGCACACAAATTCCGTCCAGAGAGGTGGATGGAAGAGCCTGAGCGCGTTGCCACCATGAGTACGCAATTTTGATCTGTACGCCATCACCCACTAGTATTTTCTGACGTCAAGACAGGGCGCAACTTCCTTAGTTTTGGTGCTGGATCTCGATACTGCATTGGACGAAGTAAGTACTCCAGCCTTGGCATGCCACTGAA
Source organism: Metarhizium humberi (assembly GCA_020102295.1). NCBI lineage: Eukaryota > Fungi > Ascomycota > Sordariomycetes > Hypocreales > Clavicipitaceae > Metarhizium > Metarhizium humberi. The sequence continues at coordinate 125,699 of JACEFI010000035.1, forward strand.
TATGGCTGACACCTGTTGTAGATGTGGGCTGGCTTGAGATGTCGAAGGTAAGTGGAAGTTATTGACCTTTTCCTCTCTGTGGCAAAACTAACAACATGTATGTAGCTCATGCCAACATTGTTCCACGATTACGAAGTTGAGTTCTGCGATCCGAGCAAAGACACGAGAGAAGTTGCATGGTAATTCGAATATACAGAACCTACCACTATTAGGTGCAAATGTGGCTAACTTGTTAAAGGGTTTTTATTAAAATAGAGGACCTCTTTGTGTACGTGAAACCGAGACCAGATAGTCTGCCAAACTAGGCTATCTGCGCCTAGCACTAGGGTTTAGGCGGGCATTTCGAAGGTGATTACTACTTGACAGATCTGTACCCACCAAGTAAGGGATTTCACAGTCATCGGGTTGTAAGAAGCAAAAGCAAGGGCACCAAGCTTACAGCAAGGCAGATTGCTGAGTTTCTATGGAAATTAGTATACATGGCCATGGCCCATTTGCTATAAAGTGGCAACGTGCGTATATTAAAAATCAATCCTGCGCCTTTCCTCGTCGCTGGCTGCATGGTTGGGATTAATGCAACCACCCCCCTTGATGCCACAAATACTCCCCACCCGAGGTACGGTATCTGTCAGACCCTGGGCGTTCGGGCCGCCGACGGCCAACCAACGTGGCGGTGGGGTCAAGTGGGCCGGTGCCAAATCTGCCAATCCGGGGAGGGCGTGGCACGGATAGGAACACGCTTCTCAACCTTGACTCTTGAGTGTGTCAGCTCACCCGTGCTATTCCGGCAGTCGAAAGGGCCGTGGAGCTCTATGTGACTGTGCTCGCCGTGGGCATCTTCCTCACGGGCCTCGGCAAAATGGCCACTGGCATCTCAATCTTGCGCATCATTAGCAATACGTCACGGTGGCAGCCTTGGGCCGTGTGCATCGCCATGTTCCTCACCGTCTCGACGTGCATCTCCGACTTTGGCGTAAGCGTCTTTTGGTGCGGCAATCCCATCAACATATGGACGATTGCGGGTTGGGCTACCGCGAACTGCGTATTGCTAGGCGGCGCAACTGGTTCCTCGTCATTACCCTGGGGCTCACAATCATCACAGGCGTTGCAACTTGCGGGAACCTTGAAGACATTCTACGCGGCCACCATGAACTACAACGACCTCACCTGGGCCATTTTCTCCACCCTGGTCTGTCCACCCTGGTCTGGTTCGACATTCAATCTGTGCTGATATTCGTCTGTGGCACCGCGCCCTCGCTGCACCCGCTATACGAGCGCTACATCAAGACGCGCTATTTTGTGTCGGGCAAGGTCTCGCTGCCGGATTCAAGGCCGTGGCCCGGAGGGGGACTTCCGAGGTAGACCGGCTCCTTGAGGGCGCCGTCCAAGCTGAAACGGGCGAGGGGGACGGCGCGTCGTAGTGCCCGAGTTCCCACGGTAAAAACGCATGGAGATAGTGGTATCCGTTTTGGAGAATTCGGCGAAAAGAAGACGGCTGAGCGAGGCGGAGAAGGGTATGTTAGGCCGATACAAGGAGCGGATTGCGACCATCAATCAACGACCTCGTTGGAAATGGGAAGGAGTGCCTCGCAAACATGTTGATCTGCCCTAGAAGGGTGCTGAAGCCTCGTGCAGGAAATACTATCAAGTCCACGACCTGGTAACGAAGCACAGGATGCATCCGAAGGAGGCTGCTGAAGCGATTAGCGACTCACACTTTGAACTTTTACATGGGCATGAGTATAATAGTATCAGGCTGGACGGTGCTAATCGACTTGTTATTGCAATTAATGACACGGATCGCAGTGTTCAGGTCATCTCGATAGGCACTTATAACCGACTTGGATTTCAACATTAAAGCTACTTGAGACGGCAATTAGGTCCGGAAGCAAACATGTAGCAGACGTATTTTTCTGTTAATGCCACTACCTAAAACATTTCAGGAAACAGAATGAAACCAGGGATGCCCGCTTAGACGTGAAGACTGGGAACATTGTGCAAGTGCATCCAGTCTTTTTCGTCGACTGTGACAAGGGCTAGGCTTGGAGCAATGACTCAATTCATCTAATAACAGTCTTTGGTATGAAAGGTCCTTGGTTTTTCTCAAGGCCTCATTAACTAAAGGGGTCTTTAGATACAAGAAGTCGGCGAGGGACTTTGCCCTAGATTTCGTGACTGTAGCCCTCGTGCAACCGGCCATTTCCGTGTGATATCGACAGATCCGGAACCTCATGTCAGGAGTAATGACAAGCGCTCTAGTTTTGTTCGCAATAGCAATATAAACAGCACATTTATTAAAAAACAGTCCTTTGTAGCAACCATTTTCAATCGAAAAAGAAACGAGCTAGTATTGAATTATAACCCTAAGAAACCAAGACTATATCCGCAGGTAGCCACACAGAACCCTTGGACGGGAAGTTAACCACCTCATCACTGCCAAATGCAGCTATCGTACCAATTAGATTGATAAGATACGAGCCAATAGAGTTACAAACCTAGTGGCATTGCCCCAATCAGTTATTTACTAGACTAATCGACGGGGAAGGGCTTGGTCTTGGAGGGGATTACCGGAATACCGTTTCCAAGGCAAGAAGGATTGTGTAGCAGGTTTCACACCGAGATCGCACTTGGGCATACCGAACGAAACTCGACCACGATTACTGCCAGCACACGACCGCATGTCTCGCAAACCCAAGAGGTCCAACAAACATTGGTATCCTATTGTCACACGGAAAAGGCTGCTTACATGAGGGCTACGGTCACAGAATTAGGGCAGAAGGTTCTCACTAACTTCTTGTATAAATAGATATCTTTAGTCCCTTAAGGCCTTAAGGAGAACCAAGGACCTTTGACACCAAAGACTGTTATTAGATGAATTGAGTAAATTGCTCCAAGCCTATAGCCCTTGTCGTACCTATTGCAAAGATGTTAAGCAAGTGTCGGAGTTGCCGGCAATCATTCATGAAGTTTCGCAGCTCATGAATATTAGGGGTTAAATAATAAGGCATTTAAGAATAACTTTAACAGGTATTAGTTGAGAGGTTGTTTAAATCTAAATAAGATTATCTTAACTCTCCATCTTTTAGTATTTATAATTCGCTTAATTAACTCCCAAGTAAATAACAAACCCCTTGTGGTCATCTTATTCAATACCGTAACACCTCATGTAATAATCTTCATCACGCCTCAAGTGCAGTTCCAGCGGTCTTGCGAGCAAGGAGGCTCAGGGGAGTCCAATAATACGCCGCTCCATCCTTAACTGCCTCCACCACCCTAAGCAAGATGTCTTTGGTCTCCTTTTCAGGCGGCAAAGACTGGGACTGAGTCTTGTAAGCGGCGTCAAGTATCTCAACCCAACCGGCCAGTCCAGTCTTTATTATCAGAGGTACAAGTGATGGTGGAATCCGGCCCGTTTTAAAATCCACAACTTCTAGTCCGTGACCCTCGAGGGTATTGGGCAGCGCCTCGATCCATCTATGCCAAGCGAGTCAATATCGTGTCTGGTTGTAAAGAGCACCCCCAACCATGTAAGCTTACCCAAAATCAAATTCGAGCGACTTCAATACCAACTTTGCAGCTTGCAAAAATTGCTTAGCTTCATCGCCGTTTGTAAGAGTTCTCCCGAGATTGGCTTCTTCCCATTGAATCCAGCCCCCCGGTTCTGCAGCCCCTATATCAGCATTACTGTTGGAGCAAAATGAGCGATTAGAGAAACTTACTCAGTAGCGCTTTCGCATGGTGAATCAGTTTTTCTACATTATTCCCGCGCACAATGCAGACCCAGAAGCGTAAATGCACTACATCGTACTTTCCAACGAGCTCCGGGGGCACTTGGTCAAACGAGTCCATAATGGACAGCTTGACATTACTCGGCAGGTTTGATTCGTGGGGGAACTGGCCGTCGGATATATCAAAACCGTCAAGAACAACAGTCGAGGGAAGCTGAGATGCCAGATCCAACAGCCATATTCTGTGATAATTAGTAACGAGGCGGCTTCTGTTTGAGTTTGGGACACAAACCCGGTTCCGGTGCCAATTTCAGCAATCTTCATACTGGGGACCACGGGTATCTGGGGATGCAGCGTGTATCCAGTGTACATTTTGGCTAGGAGATGCTGGCAATCCAGCCTGATGCGGCGTTAACAAGACGACGTACTAATGCAACGGAGCGAGTGTGGGATGGGGATGCCTACCGGAGTGAGGCATCCAAATCTCTGGACAAAATGTAATTGTCGCGGGCAGCCATGGCTGTACTGGTGGGTATTATGGCCGGATTAACGAATGCCTTGCTGTAAGTGACTTGTGCTTTTGTTGAAAATTGCTACAACCTGCGGCAATTGCATTAGAACCAGTTGGTCGACGACAAGACTTCACTGTCCGTATAGAGAAAGGGGGGACTTGCGGCAATAGAAAAGGAGTTGTAGGTAGATGAACCGGTCTGCAACATGAAATCTTGTGGTACACGGTCTTGCCCTTGGTATCCCAACACGAGTAATTCCTTGATGTGGCACATGTGCAAACTTATACTGGGCCAGAGAGGACTTCTCGGCGGGTGCACGTCCCGGTGTTCATGCCTGAGCGCTCGCTCTCTCCGATACTGAGGTGCCGCTGCATGGGCAGGTTAGGTTACATCGGGACCGTTTGAGTTCATCGTCCACAGAATACCCCAACCGACCTGCGCCACATGGACCAGAATAACCGAGGCAAGGCACGGGGCTTTGTAAAGATGTGGTATTCGGCCCAGTAGAACCGTTACTCCCTTCATATACCCTGATTGTGAGAAGAAATTATGCAATGGAGCATTCATCCGGAACGGGGCACATGTCCGAAAGATGCGGTCCGTTCTAAAGTGCGCATGAGGAGTAGCCGCCGTGTTTAGTTTCAATCAGCCATCGGCTAGGGGAAAAACGATAAAGTATCTTAAGCATACAATATCAAGGCTGATTGGCAGGACAGCCAGTTCAGATATGTGGGCTCAAGTGCCGATGGCCTTGCCTCGGCAGTTCTGAACTTTAATGCACGAGTACTTTGTAGCTGAAGCTGCGGATAAGATACGCCTCGCCTTAGAGAAAAGCGGCACGGGAACTCCGGTTGCATCTCCTGTTAAAAGGATCTGCGCCATGGCGTTTTATCCAGACCTGTTTCGTAGATCAATAAAGTGCTTATTCAGAAACGGCTTTCCTTATTTTATCCCCGACAGCCCAATCCAATAATCTTTTTGCCAAATTTCCATTTCACTTGGAATTTCCATTTTTGCTTGATTCGCGTCTGACAAGTCTGGTTATCTCCTTCAACCGCCCCGTATTGGTTGCATTAATACCCTATGCAAAACCTATCGTTTTTGAGTTATGTGTGCATCCTTTTTCTTGCTTTCTTTGTACAATTCATTTGATAAAACGTAGAAAAGAAGTTCCACACTACCTTGTGCCCCTTAAGTCATTTCCCCCCTGATCGCGTCTGTGAGAGCCGACAAAGCAGGAAGTCCAAGGGCCGGAATTGCCATGGGATGCGAGATGATAACATGTCGACTATTTCAACATTAAAATATATACCAACTAGCTGTTGTCGATAGTAGCTCGGCCGACGGGCATGCATGGAGCTAATACCTTCACGCTTCGGCCCATGCCTTGTTTCACATTTCATTCTGTAGCCGTCTAATCTCTTCATCAAAAGCTTTGGATTCCAGTCAATGTGCGACATTATTTCAGACCTGGCCAATCATATGCGCAAACGTCCCATTCCGGAACAAACAAGCTTGGGGCAATGTGGAATCAAGGCTGAAGCCAAATCTGAAGCACCAGACACAACCCCTGCATGAGCCTCATGATCCGTTTCAGAATATTGGCGCGACAGCATCTATGCAGGAGTGGCGCTGCGGACCAAATTCTTGGCGTGTCAAATGCTTCAGCCTCAGAGTTCGATGTGGAATCATGATGCCAACCCTCACATATATGGAACTATATGCGAACCTGGAGCAGGCAGACGGCAACCAACTTTGTGCAGCGACAAGGTCCTGCAGCTTTCTTTGTTTTGTTGGATCAGACCTATCAGAAAGCAAATTTGACTTTTTCAAGCTATCTATCTGACGGTATTTGATACAAATGACACAGTCCCATTTGGAGTGTAACAGTTGATAAAGGGTGACTAGTTGGAATATACGCCCCCTTAGTTTGGCATTGTTGCCTCGTTCTTTCTACTTAAATACTGAACATGTAAACTTCAAATTTGGATACTTGAATAATTATCTAGGCATCATCTTCTTTAGGCATTACGATACTACATCGGGGCCCAGAAAGGCTCTCGCCAAAGACATTGAACAACCTCTGCAGTGACGCCATAGGCGATCTTACTGCTCTAAGAAATTTTTCATCGTTGTCAAGTCCGATATAATGTTCTCCACTATATCTCAAACTAGTGCGCAAATGCAGATGACAACCGTCGATGCTGCTTCTATGACTGTGCCTTCCATCGTCCCTGGCTTCGTCTCCATCTACACAAGCAATGGCAAGGTCTATGCGGTATTGCAATTGGGGAGTCCACAATCGGCGACTCCAGCCAGCTCACCCTCTCCGATGCCAACACTACCGGCAGAGGGAAAGAGTTTTTCGTCTCCTCTCTCGCCGGTAACGCCATCCACAGAAAGAAGTATGCTGGATATGGAGCCTTTCTCAACCTCCCGCTCCAATACTTCCGCGAGGCCAACTACCCTGACGACATCTACTTCACTGCCGCCTATTGTGCCCGAGAACATGACCGAGACTGGCATAGTGTCCGCTATGGAACGTGGAGGCCTTAGTAGGGCCGAAATGGCAGGGATAGCCGGAGTTGTAATAGGTACAGTGAATTCAATCTTATTTCAGCACTGAGATCTTGTCGCTAACATATCTCAGCGGTCTTTTCTCTGATGGCATTTGGGCTAGGCCTGTTTTTTTATCGACGTCGTCGACAAAGGCAATCGGTTGATTCGCTCTGGCCATTACCACTTGCTGATACCCATATGGAAAAGGCTTTCCGAGTCCCTGTAGTTGGCCAAAGATATCGGCTCAGGAATGGACGAATTACTCCAAGTAGGAGCACGGAGGATATCCAGGTTGTGTCGAGAGGTCCTACGCCGACAAATCAGGATGACGCCTCTAGAAAGAGTTCTGCCATGAATCTATTTCCGTCAATTCCCGGACCATCTTTGAGTCTAAGCTCATCGAGATGGGGAGATGGCCTTCACAAGTAGCAGTGGATCTTTTTTATACATTTTTAATGACAAGATATTCGCAGACTGATCTCATTGAACCGTTGATTAAGTATACCCAAGAAATGACCATACGGATTTCAACTGTCATGACTGAAAAGAGGCGGCTGAAATCATAGGTCCATGAGAGATTTGCTACCGATTTTAGGCGACGGCAGTCGTCATGGTGTGAATATCTAGCCCTAACTTTATTTATGCGTACTAGGGCGCATGCTGTACTTTTTATTTATCTTTTCCTCTCCACCTCGCAGGATTTCTTCCCGTTCCTTGTGGCCAGCATCGCCCGCCTGGCAATCGTAGCCGATGTAGTCCGTAGCCATACGGCCACAAGAATTCGTGGCTCTTTGAAATACAGTGTTAGCCAAGCTCCTCGCCTACTCGTCATATTTGTTTCTTGGTAGACTTGCATATAGAGCTGCGCTCTGGTGCCAGTCCATTATGACTCTTACACTGCTCCTGCATCAGCGCTGTTAGTCACGTGAGATGCTCGTCTATTGTGACATTGTCTAACCGCCAGGTTGTGACAAGGGCAGGAGAAGGTGGGCTTGGAACGGATTGTTCAGTTCAAACTATAATAATCGATAATGATATCAAAAGTCCTTGGTTTTCCACGAGGCCTTGAGGGACGGAATATCCCTATAAATACAGGAAGTCGGTGAGCGCTTGTGCCTGAGGCAGCCCTTCAATGTTGCTTATGACCGACCTCGGGCCTCGTGACTGTTCCCTTCGTTGTTGTGTCAATACATAAACCTTTGTTGGCCCAACGCCCTTTATTGTGTCTGGTCAATGCCAACCGTACGACACAGGTTCTCCGCGACGGAACGTCAAAGTATCCAGTCCACGTGTCCTTCTCGCCAGGACTGCATCTACTTGGTTTCCCGGCGAACAAGCATTCTGCGCGAATTTCAACAGAACCGCTGCCATGTGTCAAGACCAAGGGCTGCAGCCGGCTTCGATCGAACGCCTGTCTGTCGAGCTCCTGCAAATGGTACTCTTGGAACTACCAGACGTGTCATCGTTGCGGGCAGCCGCTTTGTCATGCCCGCTGCTTTACGAGGTATTTCTGCATGCAGAGACTACCATCACGACGCAAGTATTGCTCAAGCAGATTGATGACAGCGTACTGCCCGAGGCGGAGCTCGTATTCCTATCCTCAAGCTTGCACCATGGTCCGGAACCCGAATATCAGCACAGCCTCGTCGACTTCATCACTCAAAATCTTCGCCAAAGGCCGACTCCACCCAGCTCATGGTCGTTACAAAAAGCGCTTCAACTTGAAAGACTTCATCTCTGTGTGAGCGAGCTAACTCAAAAGTTTGTCCATACCACCCTGACCACATATCCCATGACTCAAAGTGAATGCACTGCTACGCGACTAGAGAGGTGTCGCATCGAACGGGCATTCTACCGTTTCGAAATATATTGCAGCCTGTTCCGCATGCTTCCAGAAATATATGCAGAGCTCCCTACACATATAGAGCAAAAACGGCTCTTCTTTGCTTGCTTTGCTCCCTGGGAGAATGAACAGCTAGGCTGCATTCACGATTTTCTTGTTCGAGCTGTTTCGCCAGGTAAGTTCCTAGGAATAACGTGTACGATTATAGAATCTAAAGCTCATCACAATACACCAGCATTCAATGATATCGCAGAACATGATATCGCTTGGGGCGCATTCCGGGTAGAATACGATGACAAGATTGATTCCCCCTTCATCCAACACCTTCTTTCACGTGGATTAAAGAAGCTACTTAGCGTCATCCTAGCAGAAACCTATCTAGAACGACATCGACTTCTCTATTCTCGTGGTTGTCCACCCGTCACAGATAACTTTCTCCATGAGGGATTAGAAAGCGCAAACGGACACAACGACAATGTCTCCCTCGAAAGCTTGTCGCCAAGGGAGGAGGCTCTCCTGTTTAAGCATTCTTTTTTTAGAGATCCGGATTCGGGTCCAAGAGATGCCTGGAAATGGGCACATCTGGAAGAATCCAGGTCACACTGGGTGTATGTCGAGGATCGCGATAATATACGCCGATGGGGCTATGTTATGTGGGACAGATGCCGGTTGGATTCTGTTGCCATCTTGCAAAAACCCTGGGAGGACACGTGGATTTCTACAAATGTGCTGCTAGAGGAACAAGAAGCTGCGCGGCAATCGCGGGAAAGAGCTTACATGGAAAACTCGTGGGAGAAGAGGGAAAAGATGTACAGGAGAGGCGCCGTTGGTTGGTGGAGTTGGGGAGATGAGAGCCAGGTGCTATGGCCAGACGGGGTTGCGCCTGGACAGAGACCGTCGGTTCCTGTGCATGTCAAGCCTGACTCTCTTGAAGAGGCTCGAGACGTACTGCGGATGATGAAGCTGCCGCCGTCGTGTGCCAAGTTATCTTGAAGCTAGGCAGATACGCCAACCCATCATGCTTGACATGGTATACTGGAGCATCTATAGACGGTTAGCGATTAATTTAAAAGATGTTGGAGATTCTCACGGTGAACCCCCTATTTGTAGTCTTTCATCTCTGGCTCGTACATTCTTTGACGCCTTTCGGTACGCCGCCGTTTAAAAGCTCTTATGCAAAAGCGGCCATTTCCTGACACCCGTGACGAAGTGTAGTATGTTGATTGAAAGTACAAAATTTGCTCGAGAAGAAATGGAAAATTATTATCAGACTGCGAAAAAGGCACGTTGTTCTGCATCACGTTTGTCCTTGTCCACAACTTTCTGTGGCTTGTCGTCTAATCTGCTTCACACCATAAATCTGTGGGCGTGTAGTCTCGAAACGCTGCCTTACATAAAATGTACAGGTTCACCGCAAACGTGCCTTCATTCATCGAGGTAATGATGCCGTAATTTGAAGGATGGTTTGCAAATATCGCCAAGGCGGACTCCGGTCGGCCTCACCCACCGGCGCTGGGAACCATAAACACGGCGTTGACAGCTACCATTGTGGCTCAGGTTAGAATTGAGGTCCATACTAAAGGCGAGATGGAAGCTGTAGGTAGTCCGTAGCTATCGCTCCCACCAGGGAGCATCCAAGGGGTCAAGGGCATATCCCTGTTGAGGAGACATGGAGCTACCGCGAACAGACTATGTCACAGGCCGATGACTCACCGCGGCGATTGCTCTTTTGCTGTTGTATACCCCAGGTGCCCCTTGTCCAATATGGCCGGACACCCGGTAGTCGGTGGCTGAGCACGCATTGATACCGGTCCATAAATTGATAAAACTCACCGGCGTCACATATCAACTATTCTAGGACTCGGCACAAAAACCAGACAGTGTTTAAAGAGAGCCATGTCTGACGCCAGGAAATCCGCCCTTCGTGAGCTGAAGGCGCAGAACAAACTCCCCCATGTCGGCATCGTAGGAGCTGGTATTTCCGGACTGAGGTGTGCAGATACCCTGATCCGCAATGGATTCCAGGTCACCATTCTTGAGGCCAGAGAGAGGATTGGGGGTCGGGTAAGCATCATACTTGTCAGCTTTGATGTTGTATTACTAAGTATAGCAGGTCTTTCAACAGGACATAGGTGGCCATGCAGTGGACATGTGAGTTGTTTTGTCCTGATATTAAGGTGCCATATGCTGACTAGGAAGGGGCGCCAACTGGATTCACGGCACGAGGAATAACCCTATGGCACTCCTTGCCTCCATGACTGACGTGGATCTTGTCCCCGACGAACCGGACGCTATATTTTTCGATTCTGTGGGTGAGCGCATACCTGTGAATAAGGCAGATCAATGCGCCGAACTTGTCGCAGATGCTTTTGACAAAGCCATCCAACATAGTAAAAACCTCTCATCATCCATCGACCCTCAGGGAAACGTTTTAGACTATGTGCTAGAGATAGTGAGACAATCGCCTCTCGATGCCGAGTCCAAGATTATCTGTGAACAAATGATACACATGTACAACTCGGAGATTGGGGATTGCATTGAATCCCAGAGCCTGAAATACTTTCATCTCGAAGATGGTATGGATGGCCATGATGCTTTCATCGCGTCGACGTACAGGAATATTATTCAGCTCATTAGCAAAACTGCGAGAAGTGCTGATGTCATACAACTTGGCCAAGAGGTCGTCAAGGTGCAAACCTTTTCCCGCAACTCAGATAACAAAGCCGTTGCCGTTGAATTGGCAGGTGGCCAAGTCAAGGCTTTCGATGAAGTCGTCATTACATGCCCTCTCGGCTGGCTGAAACGACACAAGTCTGCGTTTAAGCCTTCCCTGCCCCTCCGACTCGAGCAAGCAATCGATAGCATCGGGTATGGTGCCCTTGAAAAGGTCTTTGTTTCATTTCCTACTGCCTTCTGGCAGAAAGAAAATAACAGAGGCGGTGATGCTTCCTCCACCCTCGTTGAGAGAGAAGAAGCTTCGAGGTTTATATTCTGGCACTTCTTGAGCCCATCGTACCACCCTCTAACAAAGCATCTGGGCTCTTGGACGCAGGAGTTTGTCGCTCTTTCCGGGCTTCCGGATGCTCACGCTCATCCAACTTTAGTCTTTTACGTGGCTCCTCCCTGCTCTCGTCATCTCATGCCGTCTTTTGCAGGCCTCGCCCCCCACTCGGACGCATACAACGACATTCTTCGTTCTTTTACGGAACCATTTTACTCTCGTATGCCAAATTACGATGCTAGTAGCCCTGCTTGCCGCCCGACTTTCTTTCTTGGCAGTCAGTGGCAGAATGACCCCTTTGCAGGATACGGAAGCTACGTGAGCTTTCAAGTTGGGCTGGAGAGAGCCGATGAAGATCTGAAGATCTTGCGCTCCGGTGGAGGAAGGGGAGCAACGGGCGGCAACCTGATGGGTAACGACCGCGGCGTATGGTTCGCTGGAGAACATACCGCTCCGCTGTGTGGCCTTGGAACGACGACGGGAGCTTGGTGGAGTGGTGAAAGGGCAGCAAGAGACGTCCTCGAGGTTTACGGCATGAAGAAGGACATGAAGAAGGATGGAATCGGGCCCGTGATATCATAGAGCCGGATTAATACGTAGTGGAAAGTAGGGAGTCGTGTGGCTCTGGATCAAAGGGAACTTGAGAATGCTTAAGCATGATCGTTATACGTCCACTACCCGCAAACCGCCGCTATTTGTCCTATTATGACGAAGATTCTGATCAATAAACACTAATGGTACAAGATTATTTGGACTAATTATCTGAATCGACGGGGTAAAAAGCAGTATGATCCTGCAAATAATTTATCAGAATATACGTGTCTTACAGGCCACGACCACAGTATTAGCCCCCTACATTGATGCCCTCTGGAACTGCCAATATAGTTATTAAGAAACTTTTTTATAAATACAAGTAGTGATTAGACTCTAAATATGTAGAATATTAACACAAGACATTGTGTTGAAACGCTACAAGGACACACCGACTGGATACCGTCGGTTTGCGCATCTACCAACAGGTCATGCCCTTTATCCGCAGGCAATGGCCAGACAGCCCTTTTACGAGACATATCAGGCTCAAATTCTAGCAATGCACTAACCTTAACGGGCCATAATCACAGCATCAATTGCTGCGCTCTTGTTCCCCCTACCTCGTATCTAGTACATCTGGCGGTAACAGCAAGGTTAAAGACGCCACCGCCCGCTACCAGCGCAGCGGAATTCATCGCAACTGGCTCTCGGTAAAACACTATTAAGCTTTGGAATACTCGTGGTAGTCGTCTTATAATGCTAATTTGTCACGAAAAATTGGTTATTGCAGTCGTGTTTCACCCTGGGGTCAGGTATCTCATTTCAGCAGCCGACGATAAAACACTCAGGAAGCAATTTGCATCAAGGCGTTGGACGGCGTTCATGAACAGTTCATCACTTGTCATACATTTCAAAAAAGCCAGTCTAGCTCAGGCGACTAAAATTGGCAAGCGGCCAGGGAGCTGGCTATAATGACGGGCGTTGCCTTGGCGGATACGAAGGCGTTTCTGGAAGTCCTCCAGGTCGGAAAGCTTTCACCTGGGTAGAAGAGCGCGGCTGAAGAGAAACGAGTGAAAGGGACGCTGTAGGGCTGGAAACAAGTATCATTCCTGCGTAGTCGACCATGTCAGCCTCGTGTTGGGCATGGCCTTAGAGTTGGTGGCTTGAAAGCAGACAGCCACTCAGGCTACAGTATTTTAATAGACAGGTTACACCTTACTGAGTAGCAGGCCAGAGGACTGTACGAACCAAAGTCCTCATTCGCATGTCTTAATCTGGTTGTCGGTATGCGGCGACACCGATCACGTTTACTACATGCATACGCGCAAACAGGACAGCCATAACACCTTTAAGCGCTAGTATGTGTTTTTAGATACGATGGCTGTTTACATGCAGGAACCGAGACCCAGCGGCGTTAAACAGCCAGACTGAATAGCGTCAGCCACATAAAAAGTATAAAATATGTACAACTTTTGTTCCAGCCAAACGGGAAACCTATTCAGCTAGCTGCCAAGCACCTCTACCAAGGATACCTTCGGGGTTTCTTACATACTTGCGGACTTGTTAGGCAGGTTCTCTTGGGCCCAAAATGTCTATCTGGTCTGGGCTGGGCAGCAACGGCACCTCCGGTAGATCAAACACCACACTTAACCTATTGCCTTTTCCTGTTAGAGCACTTATGTGACACTTATTGTGGGAACTCGGCGGGTTGTTCTCCGAGATTGGAAGACGTGGCGGACTATTGGTCGAAGCTGGAAGATGGAACGCCCACGGCGGAAGACAGCAGCCTTCGCCACCGGCCGGCTCATCTGTCGCCGAAAGATCGAAGCCACTTCAAATCCGGGGTCCTTGGACTCGGCGTTGTCGAAGATACGTACCCTTGGCCTTATTGGGATGCCGCAAACCTGGCGTTGCGGGTTTCTTGCGATTTGGTTACCGGTAGAATGAGGCTGGCAAGTCGAGAATCCAGGCGTCTCTAACCTGAGTGCCACCACGAGGTCGGACCGTGAACTGCCCAAATGGCTAGATCTAGACCTCTATGGGCCTTTGGATATAATGGTACGCATATATTCAGTCATTACACCCAGATGTATAAAAGCCTCTGGAACTTCAAGATGTTTAAGCCCGAGTCCTATTCTCTCCCGCAGTGCCTTTTCAAGAACATCCAAAGGCCCATCTTTATTGATTATTACTATACCTTCATTCAGCCTTGACCGCTTCGGTACAATCATTCATCATGCAGTTCAAGCCAGCTCTCGTCGCGCTCCTCTCCGCCTCCCTTATCGACTTTGGAGCTGCCGCCTACTGTAACACGAGCCAAATCATCCATATGGATGTAATAGGCACCTGTGACTGCAGCCCAGAACCCAAAGGCTGCTCTCAACAGTGTCCCGCGTGCGGAGTCACACCCACAAAGAACATACACAACTGCAATGGAGGCTGCGAGGATAGCGAATCCGACTGCGCCGCATGCGGCATCTGGTTCCATACTCTCTGCAACTGCCTGCAACACCCAACCAATTGCCAGAGTAGCGGCCCGATACAGAAATACGGCGCGCCGGTATGGGCGCTGCTGGAAACGCCGCCAGGGGATCACAATCTCGTCACGACGACGCAATTCCTCCCCGGCATTCGCCAAATGAATGCCGGACACGATGAAGCCTGGCTCTTCGCCCAGCAAAAGTTCGACAAGACGTCCGAGGCTCTCGCCATGAATCCGGTCGTAGTGAGAACCATGGAGCAAGTCCATATCCATCTTTGCCCCCGTAACACAACCACGGCCAGCATGCTCGGCAAGATAACCGCCTTTAGCTCCTCGAAGCTGGTGCAGCTGGCGGACGACAAGGAAATGTACTGCCTCGGTATTGACCATAGCGTCGACGTTAAAGGGTTCGCTGGCCTCGTGGCTGATTTTATAAACAGCCCGCCGCCAAATGTGTGCAAAGACATGGTTGGCGCGGCTATTATCGAGGACGACAAGAGTCGAAGATGGGCCTGCGCTACTACGAACCGGCAAGGACCTTTGGGTAAAGTGTGCTTTCATTAAGAATGGATAGAAAGAACAGTCAATTACAAGTCGAAATATAGACCGAATCTGAGCGGCATTGGGTTGCTACGTGATGATCATGGTGATGAACTGTAAACATGTTCCCTGACAGTTAACGTGAAGATTGGAATCGACTGTTGGGCATAGAATATACTCTGGAGTTGAAGTTGGGAGGTTTGCCATGGCACAACTCCAGGACATGACGTTCAAAGATGCTGAAGCCTACGCTAACACGTACATCCATGTCTAAAAGACCCCGTTTAATGACTGAGATTTCGACTGATGGCTAGTGAATACCTTGCATTGTCGCTACAATTTGCCAAACTAGTGTGGAAATGGTCGCGGTCGTATGATGTGCCATGGGCGGCGCTGGAGGCGTTGGCTCCAACGACCGGATCGCCCTAGACCGGGCTGGCAAGTCTCAGGGCGTCTTTTCCGGTACTTTAATATGGAGCTCAGACAGAAATTACTGCGGTGCTGAACTGGTGCTTACACGCTCAACTATCATCTCAGGGTGCAGCAAATGTCTACGGCCGACCATGTCCATCAATGCTCGACCAATACAACCAGGGCTCCCCCAAACAGGCCGGGCGCAGATAATTCAACTACTCTCATCGAACGGCACAAAATCAGCAGTGGATATATGCGCGATGCCATCATCGGCCTTGCAGATGGCCTCACGGTACCATTTGCCCTGACGGCTGGGCTGTCTTCGTAAGCCGACCATGCAGCAACCACGGGCGCATTATGCCAACGGGTAACTTACGACTGACTCTTAACAAATTTCAAACAGAATCGGCTCCTCGAAACTGGTCATTGTCGGTGGTCTTGCTGAACTATTTGCTGGCTCTATCAGCATGGGGCTTGGAGCGTACTTGGCCACCTCGACGGAGAGGAAGCATTACCAGATCGAGCTTGACCGCGAACGTCGCCAGGTAACCATGTCGGCCGATCAAGAAGAAGAGATTATGGTAAAGATATTCGAAGGCTACGGTGTTGGTAGAGAGGAGCTCCGGCCGCTGGCGCGGCGGCTGAGAAGTGACGCAGATGCATGGATTCAGGTTTCATGCCCCCTTCCCCAGGAACGGCACCTCGTCATCAAGATTCTAACGATGCCTATACATGCTGCTAGTTCATGATGGACTTTGAGCTCCGACTAGAACGGCCGGGACAATTGAAACCGTGGCTGTCCGCGATCGTCATGGGCCTTGCGTATTTTCTCGGTGAGTATTGGCCATCCATCCGGGCGCAGTGCCAGAAAAACGGTCCGACTTGACCTATCCCACTCATGTATTCCTGACTGTTTGATTTTCGCCATGTCTACTTAGGAGGCCTTATTCCGATGATTCCGTACTTCGCCCTCGCGGTCAAGGCCGCCCTCTTCGTCTCCATTGGGGTCACTGCTGCCATGCTCACTCTATTCGGGTTTTTCAAGGCGACGAGCATGGGGTTAGCTCGCCGTGAAGCTGCTTTCAGCTCTGCGGAGACATTGTTTATTGGGGGTTTGGCGGCTGCGGCGAGCTACGGTATTGTCAAAGGCGTCGATTCTGTTATCCAAGTGAACCCTGGAGGCGTCTGAGAATGAGAACCTTGTTACAAGTTGAAAACGTTGAATGTCTCCAGACCATGAAGTAGCAGCATTTACTGTACGAATAAGTCAAAACCTAGAAAATGTCATTGTTATAATACGCAGACACGACTTGAACCGTCACCAGTATCTATCTGTTGGTTGTACTGCACGGAATACTGATTCGACAACGGCATACACGGCACGATTGTTGGACAGTTTTAGACAGAATGGGCGAATCTCGGTTTCCTACAAAAAGGGTGGATTTATATGAAGACCTAATGCTTGCTGTGAGCAGCAGTACAACGACTGTAGGCTTGAATAAGCGACTTGATCTTGACACACGCTATTAAGCCAGCGGCATCCGTTCCAGAGCATTAATGTCGACCGGTCTTATGCAATATACGACCCAGATTCTGGATGTGCTATTAGGAACTTTCAACCCGCCAGTACAACTAAGAACTTGAACTTCTTCGGATACTCTCAACTGAAAGATGGGTTGGTGCCAGAGTGACCGTTCTTGGCGGTTTGGAGATAGATCAGCCAGTCTAGGTTTAACTCGCGGGCAATAACCACGGGACGAGGTCAAAGTTACTGCGGATAATCCGAATAAGCTCGTCGGAGCTCTTATTAGGTGCCATAGGTATCAACAAAAATTGATAGCGGCTCAGCAATACCAATAGCGTAGCTAACCCTAACCCTCTACCGCCGCCCGATTATCCAGTTCAGCTGGTCAAGTGGCGTAGGATGTGAGCCACCAAATTACGGAGGGTGTTGAGAAAAGTGGGAAAAGTTCTGGCTCAGGACGGATAGTGGCGTGATACCGCAAGAAGTCCATATTGTGGCGTCTACGTATGCATGATGGTTAGAGCCGTTATGAGAGTAGTGGACCGGATTGGACTGTACGACGAGAGATACACAGTTACTCCGTTTCAATGCAAAACTATCTCTATCCAAGGGCCTTGCACGTGAATCTCTCAGATACCAAGTGCTCGTTCACCGCAATCAACTACCCGGAGACGCAATCGCAGTTGGACATCTAGATCGGGGCTGAGTTGTGTCGAGACTTGCTATTAGATCTGGCTGGTTGCCAGTAAAGACTAGCAGAGACGACCGAGAATACTGAGCTCTTTGTATACATCGCTTTTGTCAAGTTCTACTCTGACCGTTATAAAGGCCGAATAGTTAAAAGATGTATTCTCATATATCATTCTAATGCAGATAATTTGTCAGCGGCTGCCTAACATGATAATGCAGTGAGAGTGCAAATTTCGAGAAATAACTCTACGTAATTAGTATGTTACCTATTCTCGAGTCGTAATAGCTCACATATACTAAGCTAATCAGGCTACAGAGGCACAAGCCTCTGCTTGGTGATGAAGAGCAAGTTTAATGTAATATTCTAGCCCAATGCGCATAACTGGCTTCTCAACTGCAGTACTTGTTTTAGTTTTCATCTAGAAGTATAGACAACGTATCGTCCCATGATATCCCTGGACGACATCAAATCAGACACATCAGATAACTTGCTAAGCGGAACCACCGTGACTGCAACTTTGACGAGCCCTGCTCTATATAATTCCGCGGCTTCGTTGGCAGTGAGTACCAGCGCTGAGTGAGAGTTGTGGCCATAAGGCGTTGCTGCCTTGACATCGTAAACCAGGTCCTTCGACTGAATATAATTAATACAAGTGCCAGCACCAAAGTCTTTTGCAACACTCACCCACAGCAAAGTTACGCAAACCCATAGCCTTAGCATACTGGGTTGCCAACGATCCTAGGCCGCCTCCGGCCCCAATTATGGCAATAAATTCGGCCGGATGTGCTACGGACTCCTTGAGACCTTTGTATACCGTTTGGCCTGCACATAGAATTGATGTAATGGTTGTGATATCGCAGTCCTTCAGAGCTTTTATCAAGTGCATCGTTTTCCCTGTGGCATACTGCTGAAAAGTGCCATCGCCAGTGTACCCAGAGAGCAAGGCTTTCGGGCATAGAGGCTCATCGCTATTTAAACAGTATGAGCAGGACAGACAACACCCGGTAAGCCATTCTGCACGGCTCACCATTGCTGCTTCCCTCATCAACCTGGGCCATTATTCGGCTGGCACTTGAAATTTGCTTGTAGTATTATTGCTTTGGGGATACTGCGTATGATTGCACTCGCGAATCTGTGTTTACCTCATCTATGACACATTTGGGTACTAGTAGGATAAAAATAACCATATGATGCTAACCTTGCGGTGACTGTAATCGAAGCATGGAAGCAATTGACGTACTACGACAGCATGGTAATAGAATTTGTGGCATAAAAGTCACGGCCTTATTATCATATGATGATAGAATTCGTGACGTGGAAACAAGCCGACCCATGTCGCGTCAAATGGTGGCTTGATGCTTCGTGGTCCCCGCCATTGACGTTTCGGCGTCCAACCAAGGTTCGAGATTTTCTGACTATTGGATGTAGACATCAGCAAGCCTCGTACGTATTTCCAAGGTTAAACCAATGCACACCCGATGCTCATCCCGTTTGTGGTGGGAGGATGTCCCCTGATCGTGTCCTTTGCCACCAGAACGCTCGACGCTGGTTTCAATAGCCATTTGATTACCAGCCTATCCCATCATCTCATTTTGAGAAAGAAAAGAAAATAAGATTCATAACGATCATCAGTTGCTAAAACCATTTCGATCAGAGCAGGCATCCGGTGTATTGCGCATTTGAGGATATCCAGCTTGTGCGTATCATAACAATACCCCATTCTAAAAACATCCTTTGGAAACATAAAATCGAGGCGTATCAAGCTAGCTCAGTACAAATAGTCAAGCTTGCCTAAACCGAAAATTCAGTCATTCATCATGGCCAATTTCACCGTTGGCGACTACATTGCCCAAAGGCTCGCTCAAATAGGAGTACGCCATCACTTCCTCGTACCCGGCGGCGATAACCTCGCTCTGCTGGACCGGCTCGGCGCGCACCCATCACTCACCGGCGTCGGGTGCACAAACGAGCTGAACTGCTCTCTAGCCGCCGAGGGATACGCCAGAGCCAACGGCATCGCAGTCTGCGTCGTCACCTACAGCGTCGGGGCCTTTTCTGCCTTCAACGGCATCGGCAGCGCCTACGCTGAGAATCTTCCCGTCATCCTCATCAGCGGAGCACCGAATACGCATGACAAAGACCAACATTTGCTTCACCACACCCTCGGGGAGCACGATTTCACGTACCAGCTAGAAATGGCCAAGAAGATTACATGCTGCGCTGTCTCGATCCGTAATGCCAAATCAGCTCCCGAGTTGGTGGACCGTGTTGTGTGGAATTGTATCCGGCTGCAAAAACCTGGGTACATTGAGCTGCCTACCAACCTGTCCACCGAGATGTGCGTGCAACCCGGACCGATAAGTGGTCTCGATACTGGGGATCGGCACGTTGGGTCTGTCCTTGCCGCTGCGGTTACTAGCGTTAGGGAATATCTTGAAACGCGGCAAAAGCCAGTGATTCTCGCCGGGCCAAAGATACGAAGTTGCAAAGCCCAGGAAAGCCTCGTCCGCCTGGCAGAAGCTATTGGGTGCGCGGTCGTGGTTCAGCCAGCGGGCAAGGGACTATTCCCCGAGACACACCCCCAATTTGCCGGAGTTTTCTGGGGCCAAGTGAGCACCCTCGCTGCCGACAGCATCGTCAACTGGTCTGATGGTCTGATATGCGTGGGAACCCTGTTCACGGACTATAGCACGGTCGGCTGGACGGCCGTGTCCACCGTGCCGCAGGTAGTCATCGACGCGGATGCCGTGACATGTGTGACGACTTGCTTCACCGGCGTCGCCATGTGCGACTTGCTGGTAGGATTGGCAGATACAGTCGCCTGGAACGACAGCTCAATGACCGAGTACGCTCGGCTGCGGCCGGAAATTCCACTCCAGCGCCACGGAGCCTACGGGGAGCTCACGAGAAAGGAGGTTGCCCGACGGGTGCAGCTGCTCCTCGGGCCGGACATGACGGTTTTCGCGGATGCAGGAGATTCGTGGTTCAACGGCATTCAGCTGCAACTTCCGCCCGGGGCGGGATTCGAAATCGAAATGCAATGGGGCCATATAGGATGGTCGATCCCGGCGTCGTTTGGCTACGCGCTTGCAAAGCCTGAAAGGAGGATTATTGTCCTGATTGGAGACGGGGCCCTGCAAGTGACGGCTCAAGAGATGTCTCAGATGGTGAGACACCGCCTTCCCGTGATTCTGGTGCTGATGAACAATAAAGGATACACGATCGAGGCGGAGATGCACGCCGGGGTGTACAATCGGATTTATAATTGGAACTACGTTCTCCTCATGCAGGCGTTCAACTTTTCTGACACGGGAGGACGTGCGCTCGGCCTGAAAGCAGATACGGTCGAGGAGTTTTCTGAAGCCATTGAATTGGCGCAGGCACACATGGATGGACCAAGTCTGATCGAATGCAGCATCGACCAGGAGGACTGCAGCAAAGAGCTGATTACATGGGGGCATTATGTTGCGGCTGCCAACAATCGTTCTGGAATGACCATCGAGACGTGAGCTTATTGTAAATGCTTGGCACTGGGATTGAAACATTTGGGTTCAAACATCAATTTCATACTCAGCTTTGAGGATCAAAGGTCCCTGATTCTCCGAGAGTCCTTGAGTGTCAGAGGTCTCTATGAGTACAACGAGCCGGTGAGCCCGAGAGGCCCGAGGCAACCCTCGCCAATGTCCGGCCCGTGATACCTTTCTTTGTTGTCGTGCAACCTTTGTTCTCCGATACCTTTGTCCAGGTCCTACGCCGTGTGACACTCACGAGGCGCACGTCGCCCAAGGTGTCCAACCCCCCGACCGCGCAGCCTCACCTTTGATTCACATGGATTTTCTCAGGAGCATGAATGAAAAAAAAAAAAAAAAAAGCTTGTGATTACGTTGAAACTGGGCTGGGCAGATACTTACGCCGGCAGCAGTGGACGCTAACAAGGCAAAGTACCTCTCGGAGGACGTTGTCCGTTTTGGTTAAACCCCCGGTGAGCGCCCCAGATCTTGACCACAAAAACACACAAACTTTTGACATGTGCCGCGGCATGTCGTGGGCAGTGCCTCGAATCCTCCTCTTGGCTCCTGCCCACGAGTAATGTATTTAAAGCGCCTCGATTCTCCGCACTCTGGACGCGGGGATTCCGGGGAAGACCCTTGACCTTCGTTCCCAGCGGCAGCTTTGATTGTCTTTTGCAACTGTAAATTTTACAACCTCACTTGCGTCTTGTTAAAGGGGTACTCTTGACAAATACCAAAATGGACAAGTTCTACGGCAGCTGGACCCAAGAGTCGTGTGACAATGTCGACGCGTTCCTATGCGCTCTCAGTACGTTTCTCTCCCCCTGGTGCGACTAGGCTCCTGGGGCAGTCGATGGTTTTTTTTTAACGCCCAAGACAGAAATTGGCTTCTTGCTACGCACGGCTGCCAAGACGCAGACGCCCACGGTCGAGTTCTCTGCCGAGGGCGACGTCATCACCTTCAAGACCATGACTACCTTCAAGACGGACCAGGTCGAGTTTGAGCTGGATAAGGAATTCGCCGAGAAGAGACTGGACGGCGTCATGGTCCAGACCACGGCTGTTCTTCAGGACGACGCCTTGGTCTTCCACAAGGAGGGCGACAAGCCGTACACTGTGACCTTTTCCGTCAAGGGCGAGAAACTCGAGGTCAAATACGTCATTGGCAATGTCGTGGCCACTCGCACATTGACCAAGAATTGAGCCGGGGTTTTGAGAACAGCGTGAGACGGTGAGCAGGGGCTGGATCGGTGTAGATTATACCTCTTTGTATTATAGGTTGCGCAGACATGAAGTGTGAGCCATACATTTGGTCTGTCACGGCGATGTTGTCGTGCATGGACTGGCAACTCGTCTCTTGCGGTGGCTTTGCGATAGAATCACGGGCAAGAACCCGGACCAATGGAAGTCGACTTGACATGTGAAAGTCGGCTTGTCAGTCGGGATGGCTGACTGAGATGCTCCACAAGATGGGCCGGACTTTTTGCCAAAAATAGCTGAATCAACTTGACATCTGTACTACGTACTTCAATGTTATCGAGTCTCAAGTGACTTTTCTCCACCCTGGTAGTCTCGGAGCGAAGCAATCGCTGGCTCCTCCCGGATGTTGCGATTAGGCCTGTTGGATATCGGCTCTCCACAATGTCATGGTTGGCATTTGGTATACACGTTTCAGACATCAATACTAGAGCAAATTGGAACACGACGAATATCTCTCTATAGCTCCAATTCGGACTTGTAGTCTACACAGCAGATACACATCCGATTGTGGTCGTCCTTTTGCATGGTCACTGCTCGCCCTGGGCCAAGTCGAGGACAAATCGAGACTTCATTAATCCTCCTCAAAACAAAGGCTGCGACGGTCAAAATCCGCCAAGTCGTGCGACACTCGCCCAGTTGCTACCAGTGTCTTTGCAATTGTTACACGGAAATCGCTGGTTACACAAGGGCTACAGTCACGAGACCTAGGGCAGAAGGTCCTCACCGACTTTTTGTATAAATAGACGGCTTCGGTCCCTCAAGGCCTTGAGGAAAACCAAGGACCTTTGATACCAAAGACTGTTATTAGATGAATTGAGCTAAATTGCTCCAAGCCCTCTTTCCGAGCCCTTGTCACAGCAATACCATCGAAACCGTGAGAGACTGCCCACCAGCGTGCCGTGCGGCAGTTGCTGTCCTCTGCGTTCACATGGACTGCCCGTGTGCCAAGGAGAATCTTGACTATGCATCAAGTCCGTTCATGACTGCCCACCGCAGCGACAATCGCCCATGATGGTCTCTCGTCTTGTACACATCCGCCTTGACGTAAGGGGGCTTCAACTACGTCTTCATAGCCATGTACCAAAGCCGCATGAAAGGGGTGCCTATATCTCCGGCCTCTGGCATTTATTTTCGAGTCCCGATCAAGTACCATCTTGACGAGCCTTGGTACGTTTCTATCTGCGAGGATATACATCAGATCTGCGCAGGGCCCATAGAGTTCTGGATTCGGGGTGGGCTTGAGCATGCTATGCTTTTGGATCCATTGAGTGAGAGGGAAGGCCTTGAGGAAACTGTCTTAAGGAATTTCTGGCGTCGCCCGGTCTATATGATATAGTAAGTTATTGTAGAGTATTCGGTCTCTCATATCTTGATGATTATTGAAGTCCGGAAACTTGAGCTCCAAGTATACATGGCAGTGATAGGCTAGACGTTCATGGCTCACGCTCTCAAAATCTATCCAAGCAACATCCGTCCAAATATCACAAATGCCGGCATTAGGGAAGGATTAGGCACCGACTCCTGGATGAACTGGACAGTAGGAGGGCTGGATTGTGTGGTCTTTCCAGGCCCTACTAGCAGCTAACCACGTATCTTCTTACATTATCTGGTGTGACCTCGTCGATATCCCAGCCGTCCACTTATCTGGTCGAAGCTTAATCACAGAGTCAAAGTCAAATTCTTGCAGCTTTAATGGGTATCTGGAAAAGAGAACCCACGTGATGTAAAGGCGGAAGTCGGCCAGATTTTATTGCCCCTTTGAGAACCTCTCTGAAAACGTCGCCCTGGTCTAATATGCCTTTATAACGACATTCTTTTAAACTAGAAAAGCCATAAAGGCCATTGCCCCCAGTGCCACTCTAAGAACTTTTGGACAAGCCGAACTCTAGAGCTAAAAAATCGTTGTCCAACCCCGCCTCTTCATTTTAGATGCTATTGGTGATTGGCTCCGGGAACCCGAGACCACCGAAACTGGCGGGAGTCAAATCAGGTTTTCATGGTCTCCATGCCTATCGTTTAAGCTTCATGAGATATTTGTGTAGTTATCCTTGCACGGGCATGCGGACCATTGTAGGAGCTTCAAACCTTGGAACGAATCTACTCCGCCATCGTGGCGCTTCAGCCCAAGAATCCAATCCAATCAATCAAGTCGGGAGACACCGCCGCCAACATCATGGTGGGCACGCCCGAAAAGCGCGAAAGTTTTCGGGCGCTTGTAAAAAGCTTAACTCCGGCTTCATCAACTACGTGTAGCCATGCGGCATTGGCAATCTATTTAACCTGCAACAAACCGAGTTTACATTCTGAATCTCAACGCCATCAACAAGTACCACCAGACACCACAAGACAACAAGACCGGTCAATCGATCAACAAGCCGTAGCCATGTCCTCGCCTACCAAGATCACTTTCCCGTCCTTCACGCTCAGCATCAGCGGCGAGCTCTACGCCCCGGCCGCCGGGTCTCCCGACCGAAAAGGCGCCGCCGTCGTCGTGAGCCACCCCATGACGGGCGTCAAGGAACAAACAGCCGCCGACTACGCCCGGGCTCTCTCCTCGGCCGGATTCTACGCCCTCACCTTTGACGCCGGCTACCAGGGCGAAAGCACCGGCTCGCCCCGCGGCCTCGAAGATCCCCGCCAGCGCGTCGAGGACAACAAAGCCGCCGTCACATACCTGACGCGCCTCCACGGCAAAGTCGACCCCGAGCGCATCGGCGTCCTGGGCATCTGCGCATCGGGGGGATACTCGTCGCACGCCGCACAGTCCGACGCCCGCATCAAGGCCCTCGCCACCGTCAGCGCCGCCTGCGTCGGCCGCATGACGCGCAACGGCGGCCTCTACGAAGCCAACGACAAAGAGTCTCCCGAGGCCATTGCCGGCGCTCTCAAGGCGGCGGGCGACTGGCGCACCGCCCACGCCAACGACCCCAAGGCCCAGGCTCCCCGTATGTTTGAAACCGAGCCATCTGCGGTCCCGGAGGAGGCGCCGTCCTTCTTCAAGGCCGCCGCTGCGTATTACGGCTCCCGGCGCGGCCGCCATGTCCGGTCGGACCAGCGCGTTCCGCCGTCTAGCTACGATTTGATGATTGGATACGACTCTTTCCAGCTCCAGCATCTTATTTCGCCGCGGCCGCTGCTGATGATTGCGGGCGCCGAGGCGGAGACGCTGCATTTTAGCAAGGGGGCTGTCGAGGGGGCAAAGGAGCCGAAGGAACTGTTTGTTATTCGGGGGAAAAACCACTTTGACTTGTATGATGATTTGGCAGAGTCGGCGCCAAAGTTGATTGCGTTTTATGCAAAAGCGCTTGCTCACTGAGGAAAGATGTCGATACGTTGACGCATCAAGAAGCCAAGTCTGCCCATTTTCTCCGACTTTGCTCCGTCTATACTGGCATCAAGGCGAGCAATGTCCAGGGCGGAAACAGGAAAAGTTACGAGTTTTGACTAAATGGGTGAATATTACGACAGGTGAGGCGACGCGGCGCGACGTCTTGCGCATCTTGTGAATAATCCGATGGACTCGGGCTTGAAGGCTCAGCGGCACAGGTGTTTGGCGACATTGCCACCAAGTACAGCGCACGATGCGGTACAGCCCGACCAGACATCAAAGATATATCCATGTCTTGGACGTAAGGGATGTGCTGTGGAGACATTTGGTTGGATTCTGGCCCTGTAGGGCTCAATAGTACCAGACGAGCGTTGCCTTCAGGCTGGCCCCCTGCATTTTCGCATACTCACCATGGGGGGGAAATCGTTGGCGTCTTTACTGCAAACATGTATCAAATCAGCTGCGCGTTCAGCCCGCGAGTACAGTACGTAGCAGAATACATGTATCGTCTACCCACGTGCACTGATCCTCTCAAGATGATCAGATAACCGCTGCTGAACAACACATTGACTCAGGCGCTACTCCGGGGCCTAGTCGTG
Source organism: Metarhizium humberi (assembly GCA_020102295.1). Taxonomy (NCBI): domain Eukaryota; kingdom Fungi; phylum Ascomycota; class Sordariomycetes; order Hypocreales; family Clavicipitaceae; genus Metarhizium; species Metarhizium humberi. The sequence continues at coordinate 152,224 of JACEFI010000035.1, forward strand.
TCTGGTCTGGTTGGAAAACATGGAACGCACCTAGGGAACCTAGATCAAGTGGTGCTTGCCGTCCCACAAGATGTGACAAGGGGTAAAGGCTTGGGGCTCATGACTCGTTTCAGCTATTCACAGTCTTTGGTATAAAAGGTCTTTGGTTTTCCTTGAGGCCTACTTGACCAAAGAGCTCTTTAAATACAACAAGCCAGTGATGGTCTTCTGCCCTATGTCCCGTGATTGTAGTCCTCGTGTAACCCCGTGTGACACGACATGTCGATCCTTTCCGTCTTCGCTTCACTTGGAGAGCGACGCTATCCGTTGGCAACCAAGTGGACTAGTAAGTCTGGTACTTAAGTCTGGTACTTTACCCACTTAGTCGTGGCGGGTAGTCCGTTTACATTGATGGCTTAGACTTAGCCTTATGTACCCATGGGCCAAACGAGGCAGGGTTCAATGTTCTTCAACGGTTCAATAAGACGCGCGTCGTACGAGCGACCGACGACCCGAACTTTTCCCATTCTCGCCAGAAAGCCCACATGTTGACAAGCAACGTTGCGCCTTGCTTGTCCATCGTCAACGTCCTCCATTGCCATCAAAGGGCAGAATCGGAGCATAGCATTGAGTTCCTGATCCTATCCAGGCCTAGAAATAGCTTCCTCGTCATCATCGCCATCATTGTCAGTGCCGCCCGCTTGACTCACTTGACCTGGCTCCGACTCTCTCAGTAGGAGGCGGCCGGTGTCATGGTACCATCGGAATGATCGGAATGATCGCCACTATCTGCCGAGCTGTGCCAAGACTCCTGGGGTTGCTGGAAGAGGCGCCGAAAATCAATAATAATTTAATATAATTCACCGAGCCAGTATTGGCATGCATGGGCGCTGTCACCCACATCGCTCCACAACATGATACACACATCTAGTCTGCCACACCCTTATATGTAATTTTCTTATGATGGAATGGAAATCTGACTTGATTAAGGGCATCGTGATGTGGGCTGTGCACACCAAAGCAGTAGTAGGAGAAATTTTTCCTTAACACTGTCGTCAACATTACCAATTTTAAGCGGCCGGGAATACTAGCCGGCCAACTATAACGTCTGACTTTAAATCAATTAGGCCGCTCAAACCCCGAGGCTGCTCGGGCCTGGTGAAAAAGTCCGTTCAATTACATGTAAAGCCGAATATCCCACCAGACCAGACGTGACTAAGCGCCAGTTGGCGTCTGGTCCATGTCTGGTTTGTTAAAGTTGAGGTACAATGGATTATAGGGCATTTAACCAAATCAGGTTAGTCACGTCAATATAGCGCTCATGCCCAATATACCGCACCGGGACTTAATTTATCGGGCTGGGCCTAATTTATCGGGGCCCCCGCCGACGACGCCGCAGTTCTTAACGAACGGGTATTATCGATGAGCCACAATACTATATCATTGTCATATTATAGCGTCTTGGCATCCCAAGACGTGGTGACCGGGGCACTTTGGCAGAATGTTTATGGAATGGAATGCAACATTGAACCAACAGGACCAGATGATGGATCAAGTCTGTCTCTGTTCCTGCCAAGGCTACCCTCTCGGCTGCGTATTTGTCACAAAATTACGCAGCTAGGCCAAAAGGGTGCGACCAGACGGTATTCAAGTTTCCGAATTGGGAATTCGTGGAACCTTGACAGATTACATCGATGTTTTAAGAGTGTCGATTGTTTGACAAGGAACGAGCAGCATCGTGTGTGAGTTGATCGCTTGCCCTACTGGCTACCCTTATGCCTGTGGTTTTAATAGAATCAATACTTTGCCACAAACGTATTATACTCACAATGAGATTATATGCCGAGTTCAAGTGAACAGCACGGCACCCGCTCTGGGGGCCCCAGCCTCTCACTTTGCATGAATTAATTTACATAGTATCGTGATTAAGACGCTGCCGAGTCATGCCACGCCGAGAGGGCCGCTATGCTTCCGGAAATTGATGACCAAGTACTCGTCTCCTCCGGCAAGCGAAAGAGCTTCACTTGTCGAGATATAAAAGATGGCCGCGGGCTCCTCGTCATCTTAGCCGCCAGCCAGCATCCATCGATTCATCTCAACGTCTGATAGCTTCTCGTCACAACTACCCACTACCCTCCTCCTCTTTCCAATATGCTCCTACCAAGCGCTACCGTGCTCCTGCTGGGCGCCCTGCAGCCGGCCCTGGGCAAACCTTCCCTCCGCCGCCGCCAGATGGACGGAAGCAAAAACGAGATTGCAGCCCAGCGGGTGACGGCCACCGAGATCGCCATCGACTACCTTGCCCCCAACCCCCCGTGCGGCGGTTACACGCCGTGGGTTGGTGTCTGGCCCGCGGACGCCTGCAACCCCTACACGGCAGACTTTGTGGCGTGGGCATACGCCGAGCGCACCCAGGGCCGGGACATGCGCACCGTCACCATCAACCTCGCCGAGCTGGACGCCGGCGAGTACAAGGCCGCCTTTGTCTGCGAGGACGGCAAGAGGCAGCCGTGGCTGGTGTCCCAGACCTTCAAGCTCGAGGACGAGCCCCCCGCCAAGAAGAAGCAGGGCGAGCAGTGCATCAAGTCGGATGACTGTGAGGGTGGGTTCTTCTGCGAACACCAGTGCGGCGGTGCCATGGAGGAATACGGTCCCGGCTCGCTCATGTGCCTTATTGCAGGGAATCCCACCTGCAAACCCCTGCCCAAGAAGGAGGGCGAGGGCTGTTCTAAGCATGATGACTGCGGCAGGGGACTGTACTGCGCACACCAGTGCGGAGGCAGAATTGACGACTATAGGCCAGCCCTGTGTCTCATTGGAGGCGGGCCAAGGTGCGCAAAGGAAAGGCAGTGGTAAGAGCAGCCGGTCGAGTACCCAAGAGCCCGGGACCTGCACTACCAGTTGACCAGACGTTATCTGTAGGGCCAGGGTAGAAGGACGTACATACTTGGATACCGTGTCTGGTGGGAAATATGGCCTCGACTACATCAAGATATCACGCCACCCCTTGCACTAGAGCTGTTGACTGCCAGGGGTAGCATCAGCCAAAGGCCAGGAGGTATGGGTTGAGCTATATTTACCACTATTATATTAATTATTTAATTCAACTTTTAAGTAATTATGTAATCTTTTGTACAAAACTCTAGCGTTGCCTCCAACCATGTCTGTGTCGGCTGTATATTGCGAGATTGTGATGCCCATGCTGCGTGTGCCATTGTGCCAGAACCGAACCTGACGCTGATGCCGGTTGTGTCCTGGTCCTTTATGCCGGGAACATAGATGGATGCTGGGGGGAGAGTTTCCCGGTCGCTAAAGCTGTTTGTTCCCCTGATGATGATGATGATGATGGTAAACCACAGACCTTGAACACCTCAAAGACAATTATTCCAAGTCCAGCATCCCTGCTCCAGTCGCACACACTCTCTCGCGTCGTATTGTTCCTCTAATACTATATGATAATCTACGCAGTGGTCTACTCTCATGTGGTTTCTACGCAAAAATGGTCCTCTTTAAAATTCATATTGCTGCTGCCACTGTCGCTACTGCCCTTACTGCGCCTCTCAACACAAAGGCAGACCAGTCAGGACAACGGTGTGACAAGGGCTCAATGGAGGGCTTGGAGCAACATGGCTCAATTCATCTAATAACAGTCTTTGGTATCAAAGGTCCTTGGTTTTCCTTAAGGCCTTGAGGGGCTAAAGGCCTCTATAAATACAAGAAGTTGGTGAGGGTCTTCTGCCCTAACCCCGTGACCGTAGCCCTTGTGGAACAGGGCCATTTCCGTGTAACAAACGGCATGGCTATTGGTGATGCTGCTGCCCAGCACGGTAATCACCAGACTTTATCCTGCTGTAACACGGGCCATGGAACCGTTATAACAGGTACAATGGTCGGTGGTCTACAATCAATTACTACATATATAGCGTCTTGCTAATATAGCATGCGGTCCGGTAGTGGCATTGACGAGATGCTGGAATACAGTTTCCAGAGATGGCCAGCATCTACTACTTAGAGCTCATTATCAAATCGAAATGTCTGCCCGGCATATTCAGGGGCTGAAGTCCATGTTTAAGAATGAAATCCGGATAAATGTGCTTATTCCTTGCACTTTCAGCTCTTTGAATGCTGTCCAGTTATCAACAGCAATTCGGGGCAGTGCAAAGTTACACATAGAAGGGTCAAATTGATGGTACTGATAATTATTGAAGGTTCAAGACTGAAGACCTCAAAATCCGGGAAATTAGCCCTTTTTTATACCCTGGCCGAGCCCTTGAAGACCCCTGTGATGACCCTCTTCCTAGCCCTAAGCTGGAACCCTAAAAGGCAAATATCATGGCCTTTGGGCCTTCCGGACCTCTGAATCCTTCAATAAAAGCCTCGCAGATATTCACTTTTAGTCTGTTTGACCCAAAAAATGCACGCCGCTCTGAAACTGCTCGCGCTTTTATTCAAGAAGAGTCTGACTTTTCCAAGAGAGAAACCTTCACAACGCAACATCAGCTTTGATCAAATACTAAAATCATTTCGTAAAATAGTCGGATTCTTCTCATTCCTTGGCCTCCTTCCAACGTGTCTCTTCTCGTTCCCCACGGCCACCACGAAAGGCGGCAATATGTACCGGGATGCCTCATGGCTTATCATGGAGTCGACTAACAAACGCATGGCGCAGCCATAAACGCAGACTACCTAGAAATTTGTGTCCAGAAATATACTTCTGCGGGGTATAGGATATTTCCGGCACGCGCAACTACACGTGAAGGCATACTACGAGATCCGGCCGCAGCGCAGCAGGCTACTTCAACCCGCACTGCATCGTACAGCCCTGGCGGTTGTCGCCTCCTGACACAACATTGTCAAACAAAACACCAAGAGTATCGAATCGCCCCCAAGTCCAATGCAGGGTAAATATGTGTCCAATTATGCAGTATTAAATCATGACGCCATTGCCACCCACGACGTCTGCTCCCTCGTCTCGCTAAATACATCATCTACGCTGTCATCAAGTATATACATGACGCAAATTCTATCGGCCCCCAGCTAATGCGACACAGTCCATCACTCTACTCCTTTTCCAGTTTCCCCGCCTCGGCCGTCTCATCTCTCGACGTCCTCAAAAAGGGAATCAGCTGCGTGCCGCCGGTGCCCATAAGACCCTGCTCACCCCCCCGCGACGACGACGAGCTCGCCAAGTTAGTCCGCGGGCCCCCCGTCCAGGCCTGCCTAGACGGCAGGACAATGTACCGCGTCACAATCCGGATGTGCTTGTTCCGGAACTCGCTCAGGGCCTCGGTCGCAGCGGTGTAAGCCTCCCGCAGCCCGCGCTGCTCGGGCGTCGCCGGCTCGGCGAGCGCCAGCTCCCGTATGCTCCCCATGCGGGCGACGTGCACGAGGAAACGCCGGTGCGGGCCGGGCATGTACCCCCTGACCTCGGCGTGGAAGCTCTCCTGCCCCGGCTTGCCGTGGGTGCGGTGCTCGACGCCCAGCACCACGTCGAAGAACTGGATCAGCGAGCTCTGCCCGTTGCTGCCGCCGCGGTACTGCCTCCAGCGGCCCTTGCCGTGGCCCTCGTCGTAGAAGACGCCCCTGGGCAGTCCCGCGGCCTCCATGTTCATGCTGCCCGCGAGGAAGGGCCGGATCCGGTGGTAAAAGACCATGGGGTCGCACTTTTCGTACATGCGCTCCAGGAGCGCGCCGACGCCGTCGATGCAGCTGCGCAGTTGGTCGAGGGCCGAGGCGATGACGGGGTAGTCGCGCGTCTTGACGGCCTCGAGGGCGGCCATCATGGTTTGCAGGATGCCGGCTGCCTTGGCTTCCATGGCGACGCTGATGAGCAGGAACCACGATTCCGACTCGGTGCCGGTGAAGGAGATGGGGAGGCTGAGGTTGTGCAGGTTCGTGAAGTCGCTCCCGGAGCAGGAGAAGTTCCATAGGTTGGCCCCCGCGTAGGTCAATACCGGGGGGACTTCGAGGTGGCTCGATACCCGCAGGAAGGGGACTGTGATTTGCGGCGGCAGGATCTGAGTTTGGAAGGTTAGCAGAGATTGGCTTCCGACGGAGGGCGTGGACGGCTTGGTTACTTACTTGCTCGGGCTTTTCACCTCCCCAGATATACGCATGGGCCATGAAGGCCAAGATGACATACGCCCTCCTCCATTCCGCTTCGGAGACGAGGCAATCTGTTGATAGGACGGGCAGCTGACGGACCGAGTCTCGAATCCGGTTGCTCTCGATCAATGCCGGCAGATGCTGTGCAATGAGTTCCCAGGGCTCATAATACGAATCGGAGAGAGACGTGGGCGGACTGGTGGCGGGCAGGAAGGCGTTTTGTGTGACGGCGAATTTGCTCAAGTCGACTGTCGGCTTTCCATTCGAGGGGGTGCCTGACAGCACGGCGTGAGGTGACATTCTGTGTCACGGGCTGTAATGTGTTGTTGTGCGGCTATGATGGTCTCGGTGTCACTTGGCGATGTTAAGACAATCCCACCATCGGCAGCAAATTCCAGTTGTTGTGAAAGACAAGACAATATGCGGATTAGGGATGTACAGAGATGAAATACAAATCAATAGGCTCGACATAGTTGGACGACTTTGCTGTTTCGAGTATTGCGTAATGCGTCTTCCGTCCGCCATCCGAGTCGCGGCATCCGCTCCGGGGCCGTTGTGATGATCCGCAGTGACATGGAATGATAAGGCAGGCTCTCGCTGCGCCCAGGCCATGACTCGCAAATGCCGGGCAAACCAACTCCATCCGGACCTGCATGTCTGCTGACCAGTGACGACAGTCCCCCGGCCATGCCCGTATCCCATTCCGTGCCATGGCCGCCATGCGATGCCATGCGGTTCCTGCGAATCATTTCGCCTGCAAGTATCCAAATGGGCAAAGCGTGGGGACTGAGTGCTGAATGGAGAGAGACTTGCGGCTTGTTGCGGTACTCGGATGACGGAAGCTCGGATGTCGAGCCCGCGCGCACGGAATGGAATCCAAAAAAATACTTCCGTGTGGGTCGCCCGTTTATTTCAATGCCCCGAATCTCCGATGCGCAGTTGCATCAGGAGTCACAGCCGCAACCACTGTAGCAAAGCACATCCGCAGTGAAATCGGCATTCATTGGTCCCTCCGGCTTTTTTGAGAGACATCGGCAAGCCTCCCAAGAGGACGGGGGAAGCAAACGTGTACGTCGAAACCATAAAGTGCCTTCGATTACCCAAGTGACTTCTGTTGTGCTGCTCCGCACTGCCTCGTCTCCCCAATCTCCAACTCCGTGGCCTTGCTGTCCGACGCGGCCGTCATTCTCGCCATCTTCCGTCCCATCACTCCTCATCGCCCTCATCACGCCTCACATATCGCCATGGATCTGGCCTCCTTTGTCGACCGGCTGCGGAATGGCTCAGCCGCCAAGTTCCCCGCTGACGCAAACACCTTGGCCTTTGCTCAAAAGCTCGACTCACAAGACCAGCTCAAGCACCTGCGGGATGAGTTTGTGCTGCCCACCAAGGGCTCCCTAAAGAAGAGAGCCTTGGATGGTTCTCTCCCAGGTATGTCCCAACTCATCTCATCTCATCTCATCTCCTTCTTCACAAAACACCGTGAAACCGCGGCTCGGGATGAAACCTTGCTGACTGGGTCAAATCAGGACAATCAGCCAACAATGGCACCAACGGCGCAGGGGGACAGCCAGCAGATGCCGACAAGCCATGCCTCTACTTTGTCGGCAACTCTCTCGGCGCTCAGCCGCGGGCCGTCCGGGAGTACCTGGATGCTCAGCTGGAGACGTGGGCTTCGATTGGCGTCAACGGCCACTTCACCGACATGGACAACTCGCCCCTGACGCAGTGGCAGGACATGGCCGAGGACTGCGCCAAGAAGTCGTCCGACCTCGTCGGGGCCTCGCCGCACGAAATCGTCATCATGAACACGCTCACCATCAATCTCCACGTCATGATGGCGAGCTTCTACAAGCCCACCGCCAAGCGGCACAAGGTGATTCTCGAATGGAAGCCCTTCCCGAGCGACCACTACGCCATCGAGAGCCAGGTCATCTGGCACGGGCACGACCCCGACAAGAGCATGGTCAAGATCGAGCCCGACGACAACAGCCTGATCCCCACGGACAAGATCCTCCGGACCATCGACGAGCACGCCGAGGAAACCGCGCTGCTCCTGCTGCCCGGCATCCAGTACTACTCGGGCCAGCTGTTCGACATGGCCAGCATCACGGCCTACGCCAAGGCGCGCGGCATCGTCGTCGGCTGGGACCTCGCCCACGCCGCGGGCAACGTCGAGCTCCGGCTGCACGACTGGGACGTCGACTTTGCCTGCTGGTGCACGTACAAGTACATCAACGCCGGGCCGGGCTCCATCGCCGGCGCGTACGTGCACGAGCGGCACGGCCGGGTCGACTGGGCGGCCGGCGGCGACGCAGCGGGAGGAGGCAGACCCTCGTACCGGCCTCGCCTGGCGGGCTGGTACGGCGGCGACAAGAGCGTCCGCTTCAACATGGACAGCACGTTTGTGCCGACGCCCGGCGCCGCGGGCTACCAGCTCTCCAACCCGTCGGCCATTGACCTGGCGGCGCTGTCGGGCGCCCTGTCCGTCTTCAACAAGACGCGCATGCGGGACCTGCGCTCCAAGGCCCTCGTCCTGACGGCCTACGCCGAGCTGCTGCTGGACCAGATGCTCGACGAGGCCGGGGGCGACGACGACGACGGCGCCGCGCCCCTGTTCACCGTCCTGACGCCCCGGGATCCTCTGCAGCGCGGCACCCAGCTCAGCGTGCTGTTGAGGGAGGGCCTGTTGGACAGGGTCTCGCGCGCGCTGGAGGACAATGGCGCCATCTGCGACAAGCGCAAGCCCAATGTCATTCGGGTTGCGCCTGTTCCTTTGTATACGCGGTTTGAGGACGTGTGGGCTTACATGCAGATTTTGCGGGGGGCGCTGGGGTTGTAAATACCATCATTGACAGTTGATGATTTATAGAATACTATGGCATTACGAGCATAAAGGCTGTTGTATTGTGTATTGGTCATGACCCCTGACGAATACTTGCATGTATATTGAGTGCGTGTGATTTTTTTTCTTCATGTTGCTGGGGCGGGAGTAGAGAAAGTACATCTGGCCCGTTGCTCTGCAAGTCATGATAGATGCAAGTCGCTCCGTTCCTCGGCACCCTCAGTCCAATTTATGCCCGCCCGACAGGGATATCGGCCTCCGGTTCAGGGCCGAAGCAGTTCGTCATGGACCAGACCGGTCGACGTCATTTGATTGATTCGGCTCCTGAAGAATTCCCTAGATCAGTTACGGTTTATTAATATGATTCGTCAACTAAATGTACTATGCCGCCTTTTATATTAAATGACCTTTTGCTTCCTCTCTCTCTCTCTCTCTTTTTTTTCTTTTTTTACATCGATTGCAATCCCCTCACTTACATTATTTCCCCGTGCTCGTTTCTGAGGAGATCCAGAGACCAGGATCCCCGCATCGAAGCAAGTTAAGGGAAACAAAATATTAAATCTACTAATACGATAAATAATTATTATACCTAGAGTAGTACTAATTAATATAATAAAGTATTAATATAAGTTTATAATTAATTATAAAAAAAGAATTATATATTAATATATAAGTTTAATATATTATAATATATATATATAGTATTTTTTAAATTATATATTATTATTAAATTAGCTAGGTATAATTATTAATTATATTATTAGTAGGTTCTAGTAATAAGCTAGCCTTTTTTTTATTTTTTTTTCATAATAATTTAATTATATATTAATATTTAATTATTTTACTTTAATTATATTATATATAGTTTTTACTATAATTTATAATATAGTATAATATAGTATAATATATAATATAATTTTACTATATTATATATAATTTTATAGTTAAAATATAATTATAGAAAGGTTTTTTAATTATAATTATTATACTAATTATAAGGCTTATAAGAACCTACTTTAAATATATAAAAAGAGCTAATTTAGCCCTTTAAAATATATTAATTTTTATATAGCTAGCTTATATATTAAGTAAGTTATAATAAGCTAAATAAAAAGAGCTTACTTTTTTAAAATATTATTAAAAGCTTAATAACTCCTTAAATTTTAAAGTTATAAGCTTAATTTTTAAATATTTAAAATTATATAATTTTTAGCTTTATTTTAATATATAATATATTTATATAAGCTTTTTTATACGAATAATATATAAAAAAAAAATTTAAAATTTATTATATATAATTAATTATAAAATTTATATAAAAATTATTTATAATTTTAATATACTTATAATAAGCTTAATATTTAATATTTTATATTTAAGTTATAAGGTAATAGCTTAAATTTCTTAATTATATAAAATATTTATATAACAATAATTATATTTTTTTTATTTTATAATATTAAGCGAATTTTATATATAATTATAAAATTAAATAATTCCTAATTATCTAATATAATTTCCCTTATAATTCCCTTTTTAGTATTTTTATTAGCTTTTTTAATCCCTATTATTAGCTTAATTAGGCTAGCTAATTCCTGCTTATTAATATTAGTATTAATTAGTAAAAATAGCGCTATTTTAGTATACTAATTATATTATATAATATTAGCTTATAATTTTATTAAAAAATATATTTATCAAAAATTATATTAAATATAATTTATAATTTGTTATATTATAATTATATTATATTATAAGTTACTAAAAACTATAAAACTATACTATAATTACAGCTCTGCTTCTATTACAGAATCACCTTTAATATCCGATTATTTAAACTAATCTAGCTTTTTAGCTATTTAAAAGGTAATAAAAAACATAAAAATAATACTATTATTAAAAAATTTTCTTAGAATATTACTCTTATATTAGCTCTTAAATTTATACTTAAAAATAACCTTACTTTTATTATTTTAACTAATAAAAGCTTTAAAAAACTTTAAAGTTATTTTAATAAATAAGTTTATATTATATATAATTTATATATCTTATTCTGTAAGGGCTCACGTTAACAGTTATAGCAGGGTTTTAATAGCAGAAAAGGCAGATAACTTAAATAAAAAGGAACAGGATTAACTTAAAATATAAGTAAGGGTAAACTATATAAATATACTATATATATAAGTATTTTAAGCTTTTAATATAACTTAATATAAGTTATAAGTATAAAGTTAATAGGTTTATATTATATAATATAAGGTTTACCTTTATAATAATAATAGTTAAGGCTATTATAAAATAGCCTTAGCTAATAGCTATAATATAATATTAATTATATTAAAATAGTTTACTTTTTTAGTTTTTTACTATTTTTAGCTTAATATAACCTAATATTATTTTAGATTTTACGCTTATATAATACTTATATTATATATATAATTTTCCCCTCTAGAAGAGGTAAAACCGCTAATATAAATTTATTTAGCAGCTTTAACCTTATAAGCCTTTTTAGCCTTTTTAGCCTTTTTAGCCTTTTTAGCCTTAGCTTTACTAGCTATATTAGCCCTTTTTATAGCTAGTTTTATAGCTTTTTTAATATTATACTTTAA